>MNCI01036132.1:896862-979218 GCA_015680685.1 Gnetum montanum | reverse complement strand
GTGTGTGTATATATATATATATATGTATGTATGTATGTATGTATGTATGTATGTATGTAATTTTGGTGGAGAGATTGTTTTCCCTTTTTCAAAAATTCAACTCATAGAATCAAATCTTATGTGTTCAACATAGAAAACCTTTGCAAATATTATTTAGCACAAAATATATTTGAGCATTACATGATCAGCACTAAATAGTTATGGACAAAATATAATTTAACGTTACAAGAATGGGACCTTTAATGTATTGTGGACAAAATATAATTTAGCATTACAGGGTTATGATCGGTATTTGGCCTCTCAGCCAAAATCAATTCCTCCTATCATAAGACATTTTTCAATCAAAATTAATAGCTTTGGTGGGTCTAGTTTACAGGCAGTGAGTCATGCTTATTTAAAGCATGCCATGGTACTAGAAAATCTGGAGTGTTGCTTTACTATTTACAGTTAACATCAGATGCCTTCGTTTCACTTTAAAGTATCACTTTCAGCTACGGAATGTGAATTTATCACATTAATAGAAGCTGAAATGAAATAATTTGGTTAGGATGTAATATTGGAAAATGATAATAAAAGTGTCACTCATTCAGCTAACGTTGCTGCATCTCATGCCAGCACCAAAATATTGATGTCAAAGACCACTTCATCATTCAGGATTTAAGGCAGTAGTGATTTCAGCATTTTGGAAGTCATGAACCTCTTGGAGAACAATGTTAACTATGTTAAGTAAATATTGATTTGGACTGGAATATTCTACAAACATTTTCACTACAAAGAAGAGTTGACACAACTCTAGACTCAACAAAGTTTCATGAATTTTAACTGACCATCTGAATTTAGAAACATACAAGCTTATTTCTAGATTGCATAACACGTTACCACAACAACTATATTGGTGTCTTCGTTAATTTGATATTATGAAAATTGGAGATCACACAGACTCATTCTACATAGTCAATAAGCATAGGAAACATTTGTAGACTATAGAAGTATGCTCTTTGTAACATGCAAAATGTGTTTTAGACTTACATTTCAAACAATTCATACATATAAAAATCTAAGTCAGGTTTTTCCAAATAAACCTTGAAGCATTACAAGAATGTTTTCTAGAAAAACAGATTAATTGAATGCTGTCAACTGAACTGCAAATTCATAATCCTGATTTCCAATAATTATTGTGAGACGTCACAACAACTAATAACACATACGGTACAATCAATAAAATATTTGAATGTCACAATAATGCAAGTTGCAGAAGACTTTAACTAAACTATTAAGGAACACATTCCATTTTCCTACATAGTCATCTAAAATTGCTATTTGATATATTAAGCTTACAGAGGCAGAATACTGAAAACACAACAAACAGGATCTGTACTGACCTTTCTTCAACTTGTGTCAAGTCAGTTCCCTAAACAATCAACAATACAAAAATTTATGCTTGATCAGAAATCATAATAGCTTTAAAATGATTTACTAACATTAAAAAACTTTGCACATGTACCTTTATAGCTGCTTTTTTCTTAGATTTATCTTTCACTTTTTGGCGAGAAGTCTTTTTCTTAACCTGCTTTCATTCAAAGTGAAATATCAGGAATACATCAGTATATCACCAACAATAGAAGAAAATTAAGTTTGAAAATAGATTGAAGAAGCAAACCAAATGTGGTGATTGATGAAACGCCACATGTTTTGGAAACAAGAATATCAGAAAGATTTGATTTTTACCAATGAATATATCATTACTTGAAAAGGAACGTCTCTTAAAGACATGATTTACAAAAACTTAACTATGTATCGTATGTATTATTTTAAATTTTCTAGAGATGCACATCCATGCTTATATTTCTCGTTTGATGCTGCTCAACAAATCATGAATGCTTTGAAACACACAAGAAGCAATGATTTCTTATTAGGCATGCATACCACTTCCCTAAAAGGAATGAATACTTGTCCATCTCTGCAATTGACTCAGTTCAACAACAAACGAGGTACGTATGCTTTGTCAAAAGTAAGAATGCAAAAAAGGTCGTATAAAAATTCCTAGAAATTTCAGCCAATAAATGTGATTTATCATTACGTACCCAGAAGCAAAGATAAAAGCAATAGACACCATGCCTAGCAAAACCCTAGCAAGACCCAACCATGCTACATTCAATATCAGTGTGTAAACACTTGGTGTCAATACAATTTGCAATGCAATCCAATCCTGCATTCACTGTAGAGCGCATAATAGAACTCCAGAGCATTTCTTGTCTTTCTTGTGATAAAACGCAGAGGCAAATCAGATGTATGTAATATTAATCGATTCTTTAATTCCTTACTTAGAAGTTAATATTAAAAAGGAAAAAAAACACCGACGCACTCCTGGAACATAGTAACTAGCATCCAGCTTACCTCAATAGTTACAAACAAAATACGAAACTCACTACCATCTGCTGCTAAGATGTATATGTTGATAAAACAGACAGGGCTTTCAGTCGGTTAGGAATAAGTTTCCGTTCGCACTCAAATGACATTTCTTTCTGAAAAAGAAAGAAGAAGAAATGTAGCATTGCAGAAATAGGGCAAATAGACTGACCATTATTGCACAGAAGGAAATCTTTATTTCGAAGCCTTAGTGACAGAGCTGTCTCCTCGTTTGCAAACCCAAAACACAACTTCAATTGCACTTCGGCCTTTTTGCTTACCTGCGCATGTTTTCGGGCGTTGATGATATATAGCACGACTGTTTTGTTGATTTTAAAGTCAGTTTGTTTTAAAAATCATATTAAAGCGCAAAAAATACGCGACACAAATGTAAATAGGTACGATATTTTCTACTGATGTGTATGCGTTTTGTGACCATTGATCCCATATAAATTTAAGAAGTTAGTTTTAAGCCAATTCTTTGAAAGATGCAATTTTTCGCTTCGATCCTATTGCAACTAAGAAATAGAGTTAACTATTTGTTTGGCTTTCAAGGGAAAAAAAATTCTATTGGTTAATTTTTTTACCAATGTTACCAAACTCTCTATAACAAAGTTTGTTATATAACAAGCAAAGTAGTGACAAGTTGATTAGCTAGCATAACTTTGTACTCAGAAGTGCTAGGTTGCACTTGTTATGCAATTGCTATATTGCTAGCTTAGGGGCATATCCTAGGTACACCTGACCTTCTTTGAAAAGAGTCTCTCTATAACAAAGTTTGTTATATAACAAGCAAAGTAGTGACAAGTTGATTAGCTAGCATAACTTTGTACTCAGAAGTGCTAGGTTGCACTTGTTATGCAATTGCTATATTGCTAGCTTAGGGGCATATCCTAGGTACACCTGACCTTCTTTGAAAAGAGTTTTTTCTCTTTCTACAAGGATGTTTTTAGTAAGAAATAATAAGGTGTGAAAGTCTATAGATCCAATAAGGTCTAAGTGAATGTAAGTAATTAATTTAGCTATATATATTAATAATTTATGTAACTATTATTTGATTGGAAGAATCTTTTTCTTTTTGAAATTAATGAAATCCTAGAATTAATTAGCTAAGAATTAATTTTTATGTTAAAAAAATCAAAACTAGTGTACCTTCTCCTATAATAATTCTTATGAAAAAGTTCATATCTCATCTTAGCATTATCATGATAATTATTTATTTACCATGACAAAGTTCAACCAATTGGTAGTTGGTCTCTTGTGTAGAGAGTATACCTTATTAGTGGTCCAAAGGTTGCTTCCCTTTTTAAACAAAGAACAGAAGTAGTGTGAAGATCCTTACGGGTTCTATGCTATCTTAACCATCACACTAAAGAACTACATGGTCATGATTCCTTATGTACTATATCATAAGGATATTTAGGTTTGCAAAGGAGATTTGGCTCTAATGCTTGAGCTACCGCCCTTCTCTATAAAGCAAGGTTTAGGGCTAGATGCACTAGAGTAGGAACGTGTCTTAACTCTCTTAAGGGAATGATGTCTCATATGCTGCTAGTGCTCTTTTTGTTAATGTATGTGCTATGTTGGTTTAAACACTTATATGATTACGAAAGCATCCTTATGATACTCCTAACCCATGAACAACTAGGTTACATATGTGTTATGTACTAATGTTGTGTTGCAGGTTCTTGAAGATGTGAGCCAAAGTCCACTTTGGAACAGTTAGTGACTTTGGGACTCTTGAGTAGTGTTGAGTAGTGCTTTCCTAGTGTAATGTTTTTACACTTGGTATTAAAGCCAAGGTTTTAGTTTAAGTAGAAGACACATTCAAACACTTCTATAAAGTAATTACAAGTGACAAATGAGATGCCTAAAGACAAGTGAACATGTCTTAATCTTGCTCTTGTAGAGGATCCAATCATGAAAATAGTTGTTGCAAGTAGGAGACAATCTTGTGTCATCTACCTAGAATAGAAATCGTTGAATGATTTAAGTGTTGGTTGATTTTGAGAAAGCTTCTTTTTTGTTAGGATGAGCTCTTACACAAAACACAAACATGCTTAAACTCAAAATTTTATATTAAGAAATCATGTGATGTGCAAACGAAAATTTATTGATGATATCTAGTTGTGCAAATTAGTTGTGTATGCTTGAGTTTGTTATGATGAATTATAAGAGAAACATATTCTCTCCTACCAGTTGATCTTTATGCTAGTTTAAGATGGTGATTCCATCATACATTGAGTATGAGGTAATGCACTAGACTGACGCTTCTTATTGTAATGTGTTACTTTTGTTATATGCCTATTATTGTATCCATTAATCTTGTGAGGAGTCTTTGATTTGAATGCCTTAAAGACTACATAATTTAGTATTATGATGCGATGGTTTTGTATTTGTGTGTTATGGAATAAATTTGGATTCTCATTCAAGGATCCTTTACCAATGATGCTTAATGTGCAACTCACAATTCATATAAGAAAATTGATAGAGTTTCAAATTTTTCTCTATTTACAAATCTCATGTTTGAGGGAAGTGTCCCCGTATCTTTATTTCTAGGTTGCAATGCAAGTATAAGAATTTCATGAAAGTTTCAAAGTCTTGGCTTTTTTGTTTGAGATTTTTCTCATTTAGGATTTGATTTAACTCAAGAAGCATTTTTGTTACTACGAATGGTGATTCATCCCTATGTGAATGGTCAGATGTAAAAGTACATATATGCTTAATTTGGTGACTTGCAATTGGAAAGTAGTGGAAAATGTGAGAGTGCTCTTAGAGGAGTAGTGATTGTGGTGGATAAATTTCTATGTTTACAATGTTCCTTCCATGTTTAGATCTTGCATAGTTGAGTAATTAAAGAGATTATCTTCTAGCCATGTGGTACGATATGTTTGGTTGACTGTAAACATTATGTTAGATAATGGTTCTTATTTTATGGGAGATCTTAACCAAGGTTGTTTCTAATGTCATACACTTTATTAATTATAAAAATTAATGTAAAATGAGATTTCATGTTACATACCTCAATGGAAGGTGGACATTCAAATTTTCTACTAGTGTAATTTATGCCAAAGAGGATTGAATGTAGCTAGTTTGGCACTACCACTTCTAGAATGGGTTAAATCATGTGTCTGCATGTGTGTGGGAGAGAGAGAGAAAAGAGAAAAAATAAAGGAAAAAGTAGAAGCACAAGTGTGTGGGAAAAGAGAGTATATGGTGGAGTGTCTTTGAGTAGGAAGCACATGTTCTTAATTATATCTTCAAGTAGGAAGCACAAATTTCTATCATGACTCCAAGCAAGCAACACATATTTTTGATTATATCTTTGAATAGAAATCACAAATTTCTATCATAACTCTAAGTAGCAAGCACATGTTCTTGATTGTGTTTTCAAGTAGGAAGCATAAATTTCTATCGTGACATCACATAGAAATTACATGTTATTGATTGTGACTTTGAGTAGGAAGCATAATTTTGGGGCTTGTAACTCCAAGTAGGGAGCATACGTTTGGGGATGAAGGAATGAGTACCTCCAAATTTCTACACAGTTGTATTACTATAAAGCATAGTAGGATGATTCGCATTTCAAGTGACTCTTGCTCCAAGTTGAAAGGTTGCTTTCATTTGCATGAAAAAGAGAAAGCATTTTTTTCTTAACCTAGGTTGCATGAACATCTCTAAGCCTCAATGCTATGTTAAATTAAGTTTATCATTCATACTTTATAGTTGATTACCCGAACCATTGAACTTTCGTATCTATAATTATTAAATGAGCTTTAAGTTGTTCAATACCCTTGATATCTTCTTTCCTCTGTACAATTAGAAAAGTGCATGAATAAAGACTTAAGCTCTAAGGATATTGCTTATTTTAAGAATGGGAGAGTGTAGAGAGTATGCCTTATTGGTGGTTTGAAGGTTACTTTCCTTTTAGAATGAGAAATAGAAGGAGTGTAGAGATCTTTATAAGTTTCATGCTATCTTAACCATCATACTAAAGAACTACATTATCCTAATTCCTTATGCATTATGTTACAAGGATAGTAGGCTTGTAGAGGAGGTTTGGCTTTAATGCTCTAAACATCATCCTTTTTGATGAAGTGCAACTTAGGACTAGATGCATTAGAGTAGGAACACATCTTAACTCTCTTAAGGGAATGATGTCACATATTTTTCTAGTATTCTTTTAGTTATGTATGTGATATGTTGGGTTGATTACTTATATGATTATAAAGGCATCCTTGCAACGCTTCTAAGACATAGACTAATAGATTACATAGGTGTTGTATAATAATTTTGTGCTCATAGGTTCTTGAGGATGTGAGTCGTAGCCCATCTTGAGTTAACTTTGGAATACTTAGCTACTTTAGAACTCTTGGAAGGTGTCAAGTGATGCTTCCCCAAAGAAATGTCATTACATCTTTGTCAAAAAAATTTAGTTTCAATTTCTTAATAAGGATAAGTGATATGAAGCCTATCTCAATAGATCCAAAAAGGACCCATTCCACAATCTTCCTAAGCAAATTCAGTTTAGAAAATAAGAATAACATAATGAAATGGAGAAAATCTCCCTTTTATTAAGAAAAATCTAAAAATTTAGAGAAATACATTAAAGATGAGGAACCAAGCTCAATTTACAACTTTTCCAAGGATCTTATAGGCCACACATGTTCCCTCTTAATCCTCAATTGCTTATAATGGAGCCAAAGATAAAGACAAGACTCTTATAGGAGATTCTCTTAACCTCTCTCAAGTGCTCTCAATTAACTTGCCATTAATTGGCCATGGAAAGGCCTATTACTCAATTTTATAAAGAGTCTGTGTCTATGTTTGAATATGTTGAAATTTGTGCTTTTTCTCCATGGAAAGGCCTGAGTTGTGATGAAGATTTCTTCTTTCTATATTTTTAAGGCATGGTTCTAGGTTCTGCTTCATTAGCATGGGTGGAGCTCCTATTTTCTTAATACTCACCAACACTCCTCTTACCTTTAAGAAAAGGCATGTCAAGAATGGGGACACCTCTCTATCAAATTAGCAAATTGATGAGGTGAGGATGCCCATAGATTCTCTTCTTGGTAAATAAGCCTAACATGTCTTACCAGAGAGTATGACCCAAGTCCAAGAATTGTCCTATGAGAAGGCAATAGAGAATACATGCTTGGGCTAGCAACAAATAATTATAGCTTCCTCTATTTATAATAATATTATATAAAACATTGAGTGAGAAAATGGAAGGATCTAGGACCATTTGACTTCTATAAACTCTCTCACTGCATAAAGATAGTAACTCCCCAAATAAAGCATCACAAAATTCATCTTGGAAGACAGGAAGCACATCATTTGTGAAGATTTCATTCATGGAATGAATGGTAATCCTAAACACATTAGCACTAGAAATCCCAAGAATTTCATTAACTACTTGGAAAGAAACTCAATTAATATACCCCTAACCATAATAGTGAAATCCCCAACATAAGCATTTATAATCACAATGTTTCTATAGAATTCTCTTACGAGAATTTTAGGCACACAAAAATTCATGGAAATGAATGTAACCTAGTTCAAAACTTGAAAGAAACCATCAATTCCTTCTATCGATGCTACTAGAAGTAAAGAGAGCACTCAGAGATAATAAAAATGGTTCGAGTTACCTCAAACCTATGCTGGGCATCAATGGATCTGAATTATGGAGTATAGGTATTAGCAATGCTGGAGGAAGCTTCCTTTGACTTCTTGCTCTTCCTTAGTGATGGCCTTAATGTTGCAACCTTCTTATGGACCATGGATTTGAAGTAAATGCATAGCTCACTATTGTTGCATAGCTCACTATTGTTGGTGAAGCCTTAGTTGTCTCCCCTTGGATGTCTATACTTGGATGTAGAAGAGTCAATGAAAAAAGAAGGTTTGGATTTATATAATTGTGCTTAATGAGGGTCTTGTATGAAAAGATAGATGTCGCCTTTGAGAGATAGACATCTATGCCACACCTATAAATGACAGGTAAACATCTCACTAAGAAAATAAACGTGTCTATCTTGTCAAACAAAAACACAAGAAGACATATTCTTTGAAAAGTAGATGTCTCTAAGTAGACATCTCTTCTATCATAAAGATGTCTCATGGAAGACGTTTTTAGGTAGATGTCTCAACAAGAAAGGGCTTAGGGATGGCTACCAAGGATTATAGTCTTAAGAGATATTCACATTGAACTAAAAACTTACCTTTACTTTCCTTTCTTACTGAAGAAAATAAAGGTGCCTAAGGATCTTGAGAATGAGATACTTCTTTTGAGGTACTTCTTCTCATATAAATTTCTTCTATTTTTAAAGACTAGCTCCCCTTCACAAATTTGTTGAAGAGGATTTTCTCACTATAATCTTCTTTCTTTTTTATTTTCCATACCTTCTTAACTTCCTTGTCCTTTTGAATTATCCATATTTTCTTGTTGTCCTAAAAAGTTTCCTTTCTAAACACATTTGGATAAGACCAAGGAGTTTTATGATATATCCAAGTGTTCATATGATAATGCTTTAAATTGCAAACCCTTTTGTTTGGTTTAAAATTATTAAACCTTGAAGTTGCTATTTGGTTAAATGGAGTGTTAGTAGTTATCTTAATCTTTGAAGGGATCTCTTATTCAAATACATCTTATGGGGATGCTTGTTCTTGTTGATAGCAACCTAGTCCACTTTTATCATTTCGACTTCTTCCTTACCCAAGAACTATCCGAAGTAATTATTTTCCTTTAATAAACCTCTTATTTATAAGTTTAGCATCTACAAGTTCTTCCTTAATCTACTAATAAGACATGGTTAGTTTTTGATTCTCAGCCCTTAGACCTGAGGTTTCTTTTATGAGCTTTAAAATTTTTATATTTCATAAAGAGACATCTTGATCCTTATTCTTTAATTCCTTCTTTAATTTTATACAAAGATTTTGAAGAGATAAAATTTCATTGTGTAAGAGGTCATATGTTTCTTCTTCAGTTTTCATTTGATCATCATCATCTGATAAGCTAGTATCATCATCTATGAGAGCCATACAAATGTGATGCAAATCTTTTAAAGTGTCATTCACCTCTTCTTCACTTCCATCATCCTAGCTTGTGTAGAAGTTGGTCTTCTTCATGTCCACATCAATCTTATGCTTTCATTATAACCTATAATTGCTAGGACATTTGGAAGCCACATGCAATCTTCTACCACATAACCACAACTCTATTGAAAAAGCATCAAAATTCAAATTTGAAAAAGTTTTGCCTCTATCTTTACCTTTGAAGTTGGATTAGTTGGATCTTGGTTGGTTGAAACTTCTTCCTCTTCTAGCTAGAAGCCGTTGAACTCATCTTGATAGAAGAACTATTTCTTATTCATTGTTCAATTCTTGTTTAGCCAATTCCTTCTCTTTGGATGTTGATGTCAAGGTGATGGGCTTTTCTTTTATTGCTCTTTCACTTATGAGATTCATTTCATAAGTAATAAGAGCACTTTCGAGCTCTTTAAATTTTAAGCTTAAAAAATCTCTAATTTCTCCCATAATTGTAACCTTAGGTCTAAATTTAGGTTGTATTATTCTAATCATTTTAATGATTACATCACTTTTAGGTAAGTCCTTGCCTATACCCCTAATTGCTACAACTAGATCATTTTCCCTAGAAAATAATCTTTTATTTTTTCACCTTTCCTCAATTTAAGTTTGTTGTATTCACTTTGCAAAACCAAAGGTTTTGATTGTTTGACTATGGATGTGTCCTCATAGGTAGCTTCTAAGGTTTTTCAAATTTCTTTAGCAATTCTACATCTAGCTAATCTATTAAATTCAAAGTTATTTAGTGCATAATATAAACAATTTTTTGCTTTAGAATCATACACAAACTTATCTCTTTCTTCCAACATCCACTTGCTCCATGACTTGAGGACGTTTGATGTGCTATCAACAAGTGGTGTGTAACCTTCCAAAAAGGACTCCCATATCTCAAATTCCATTTACTCAAAGAATCCTTGCATCCATGCCTTTCAATAAGAAAAATCGAACCCATTGAACATTGGTGGCTTTGTGTAGGATGTCCCCTCATAGTTCACTCTTGAAAGTTGAAGCTGAACGTAAGACAACCTGTCTCTGATACCACTTGAGGATTGAGAACTTAGAAGGAGGGTTGAATAATTTCCTAATTAAAAATGCACCTACCACATACAAATACCAAATTTTACATGGTTCCCCAACTTGGGTATGTCTACACTCAGAGGGTAGAATCTGTGCACGCATCTAGACTTTGTTTCTCAATAAAATGTGGTTTGAAGGACACCACACCCTATACAAGCTCTGAGCTCTACACTAGAGTGTTTCATCACTACAAAATCACTCAACCTCCCAAGGTTCCAACAAGCTTAGAATTTTTTTTTCAACGATCTTGTAACATTTACAAAATTAAGCTCTACTCTAGAGTGTTTTAACGTTGCAAAACTACTCAACCCTATAAGGTTCTAACAAGCTCAATGTAGATGTCTTCTCACAAGAAGCACATCAACCCCATAGGGTAATAAGAAAGAGAGAAAGAAATAAGGAAAGAATGTAACTAAATTTACAAGTCCTTGTAGTTGAAGCTCAATACAAGATACAACCAAGAAAATGATGTCACAATGAAGAACAAGAATACAATAGCATAAAGTAGACAATGATTAATCTTTGGTAAATAGTACTTGCATAATTTCCAAGATTTTGATATCTTCTTACAGCCTTGGTGTTTCCAAAAACTCCTCAAAATTCATGCAATGGCTACCAAATAGCTAGTATAGACATCTTCTTTGAAGTTGGGACATATACTTGAGATTGGCCTCAATTTAGAAGAGATGTTTCACTGGAAAATGGGACATCTTTAGGGAGACATCTACTCTAAGATAAAAACATCTACTATTTTTAGAAGAAATCTCCTTAACTTTTGAGCTTTATCTTATAAGGCTTGCTCCCATCAATTTACCTTCTTGCTAGCCTTGGAGCATCTTTATTTGATTTGTAGCCTTCATTTTTGTCCATGCTCTCATATTGCCCATGTGATCTTCACTTTGTCATCTCATTGTAAATCTCGTTTCCTTGAGTTCTTGTATCTCATTGTGGAGTTTTGTTCATGTCTTGCAAACACATTATCCACAAAAAACATTCTATGTTCTCCATTTTTCTTAAGGTTTTAACATACCAAAAGGTCAACATAAGATAATATAGTTGATATTCCATTCTAACAATCTTCAAAGTAAAGAGAGGGTATCCCACTCCTTAATAAAGTTGTACTTAGACTTGCACTATAGCTAGCTAGTTCTATGTGTAAGGTTAATTTTAAGGCACTTCAAAATCAATTTATCACATTTATTTAAAATAGTGAGATGGGCTTTATTATGGAATTATCTCATAGTTACCTTATCAAACTTCTCCATTGCCTAGTTCTAGTCCATCAAGATAACCCACTTCATTTATACCTACTTCACCCTTCACCCTATTCCTCCTTCTTATTAAATTATCCTATCTTTCCATGTGTATTCATAGCCTTCCTTTTCACAAATAGGTATTTTTAGATATCTATCAATGATGTCAAGTGTCAAGCTACACATATCATAGTTCCTCAACCTCTACATACGTTTGTCATAGAGAATTCTAACAAAAAAGCTCATCACATTGATTAATAGTAATCTATCCACATATTACCACTTTTCAAGTGACACGAAATAGGTGATCATGTTATTCCTAGGGTGAAACATATGGGAACATCAAGCCATGTTTAAATTGTAAATCTAGTAGCCTATTAATAATATTAGGTGGAAGTATCAAAGTTATTATAAGATTATAACATCCACCAAGTTGGTATTTGTTGATGTTTGGTTGTTGGTTCATTATTTCTATCTAAAAGTAGTATAATCTTTTAGTATTACCAAAGTTTGTACCTTAGAGGAGAGATCCCATAGGTTTAAAAATTTGCAACTATTAGATGACTTTTTTGGTTCACTTAATAGATCTGTCATATCTCTTAATAGTACTATACGGTATTTAGCAAAATTGTAAAACTTGTTAATGAATATGCCATCCACTCGCATGCTTGGCTTGATATAATGCTTGCATACACCTATCTACCTTGAAGTCAAGCTAGTTGTTCATTACCTCATCCTACATTAGTTAGTTGCATGTATCCAAATTTACTATGTTCTACCTATTAAAAAATAGAGGGAACTCGTCTAGGTAAATTCCTACCACTATGATGAGTGAAGGGGGTCTATGTATTAGTATTAATATATTATGGTAGTAGCTATTATCTCCTAGTATTCTTTTTAGTGCCTTGCTTGATTAGTTAGTATCCTATCCCATTTTGAACTATCTAACTATAGTAGACAAGATTCATATATCTAGACCAAGCTTCAAGAACATAGATATTAGTTATATATATATATATATATATATATAGTCTATCCATCTCCCTTGGAAGTTGGCACAAGCTTTTATATCATACAAAAGCTTTTTTACAATTAAGTTACATGCAATAGATAGAAAAGAGAGGGTTTGAGAGAACTCAATATATGTCTCTTTTTCCTTCCTTCACTTTCCTTTAAAGATGTTGGTTGGTGGTTGGATGGATGAGTAACAATTGTATTCATCAGTTAATATATCTGTATCATATGTACTTTACATTGAAAAAGATTCTAGGAAAGGCTAGAATTCATTTAATTGGGATATATCCAATTAGTTTTACATGATTTATGGGCTATTTTTTAAAAAGAGTTAATATTTTTATTTTCTAAACCCTGTCCAATACTTTCTTTGGACTTATATTTCATTTGTACATGATTGATGAAGGCATTTTGACATGTGTTACTATGTCTTCAATAGCTTGCTTCTACTTTATCTTTCCATTCATAAGTTATCAAATTTGGTGCTTTTTAATTCCTAGTTGCTACAGAGGATGAAGAATGAGATATAATAAATATTTTTACCTAAATTATTTTTGCTTATTCATGGTCTTGTTTATAACTTTTTTATAGGTAGTTCTTAATGTTTGGTACTTCCTATGTTTTGCAGGTTTAACATCAACTAATTTACGAATGATCAAGTTACAATCTAAGAATTTTACTATATTATGATAACTATGCGTATTTTTCTCCTTCATCATTATGCTCTTAAATACCAATAATTATGATCTTTCTTCTAAATAAAGGTGGTATTGTTGTTAAAATCTTTACAAAGAATTGTTATTATTTCATGGTTTCTTTTCTTTTCATAACTACCTTTTTTTTGCACCTCTAGATATCTAGCATTAAATTTTCACTTATTTACTAATACATCTTATGATGAAGCTAAAATTTTCATGGCATTGATTGTACAAGTTCGCGAAGATGGTTATTTATGAAATATCTACACAACCAATCTAATGCAAACTAAAAGGTTCATATATATATCACCAAAAATAAAGAGCAAGATGAGCATGATTTCTAGTAAGAAATTGTGCCATGAAGATCCTTCATTTTTCTAGAATTTGTTAATTACTTCATATAACTTTATAATAAAAAAACTCCTTCCTGTAGAATCACTAAGAAAGATTGGTCATAAATTTGGAGAGTCTACCTTTGCAAAATAACAAAAATTCCTAAGAACAAATATCAGAGAGGGTAAAGTAAAAACAAATATGCTACAAAAAATAAATCCAATTTTAGCATCTCCACAAAAAACAAAGCCAAGCCTATTTCATATAACATGTGTATCATTTCAAAAGAAATTATGAAAAACCAAATTATATAGCTAATAATTAATCTTTTGATTTATATTTGACATGGATTCTCCTTTGGGCTTATTTAATTATCCTCTTTAGTAGTATACTGTAATATTCATCATCAATGGTTAAGGCAAAGATAGAAATCTAGATGGTATCAATATAAACCAAGGTACCAAGTTGGCAGAAAATACTAAAGTGTAACCTTTCACAAGTAATCCAAGGACAAGAAGGATTTACCACCCTTGCCATAATTGCTATGAATAGGCCTACTACAAATTTGGATTCAAGAAAGAAAAGGACACCAACTAGCTAATAGACTAAAAATAGTAATTTTTTATGGCAAAAAACTTGTCTTTCGAAGAGCGTGAATAGGATCTTCATATTCTTTTATCAAACATGTGATCTAAAAAGGTAAAAGTTTGTGGCATAATAGGCCTACTACTATAAAGAAATGTGCTGGATTTCCTAGAAAGAAAAATTGAAAACAACCTTCTTTAACTTGAAGTCAAGTATGGTCTTTTACATGGTTCTTTCAATAATCAAGTAGTTCCTATCTAGAATCCTAGGTGGAAAACCACCTACTAGAGTAGCTAGGCCCAGGCCTTCTACCATAGGAAACGAAGCTACACCATCATAGAATAATAAATTTAGCAACCTATTATGTATCCTCAATATTGATGATTGGCCAATAGATTAACATTTATACATATGCATTCAGTTAACCTTCCATGTTACATGGAGTTACTATGACTAAGTCTACATCACAAACATGTCCACACTAGCACTACTGATAAGGGGTGGAATGCCACAAAAATTTATATGTTATAGCCAATTTCCATCATGTAGCTTTCACCCCATGAAACCTAAGATAAAAATTCATTATAAATGTGAAGATTGTAACCCATGAGAGGCAATCTCACATATCCCATATTTTGAGGCTAAAAACTACCTCATAAGTGATCAAAGCCTTATGCCCCAAATGAAGAAAGTCACCTAGCATCTATATTTGGGCTTGTTGGGGTCAAAATTGCCTTTTAGAATGTCAAAAATGGCAATTTGAGGGGTTTTATGGGGGTATACATTTTTCTATGTTGGAAACACTTGTAGGGGGTAAATCTCACCTACCCCCAACATGGAGTAGGGGGTTTTCCCTCAACTTGGAAACTTCTTCCCCTAGCATAGAAACTACATGCCCCTAGCATGGAAGCCATAAGAGCTAGATTTCAACACTCCATGCATTCCAACATTAACCAACCACTTTAGCAAGGATGGTAGAAGGCTCAACATGGAAGATTCATCTCCAACATAGAATGTGTATCCCTATTACTATTTATAGTAAACAGAATGGCCATAGGGGGAAGGCACTTACTATATATGGTAACTCTCCAAATTTGAGCATCCATCTCACCTGTATGAGGCAAAAATTTACAGCAATTTGGCAACCAATTTCCAGCCATTACACAACCAAATTAGAGCCATCTCATAGCATCATTCATGGCCTAAACCCTATAAAAACCAGCACCTCAAACACTATTTACAAGTTTGACAAAAACTTTTTGGCTACAATTCAGCAATTTCTAACAAGCAATCCTTAATACACAATTCCACACTGAAGCATTCCCAAGCACTCAAGAGCTCTGGTAAGTTCCCATACTTGCATTCTCTTGAACCCAAGTGTGGAACCACTGAAACTCTATCATCCTAAGACTTGTGAACTTTTGGTGTCAATGCTACATTTTTGGGGCTATCAACCCATAGCATGGAGCAATCTAGTAGCCAAATTTCTCACTTTTCTCAACCCCTAGCAATAACCCAAGCTACAAATCTAAGGTAGTAGCATAAGAGGTTCAATAACATTGGGAGTGGTAAGACATCCAGATCATGGAGTTGACTACATCGACTTCAATAGACCCTGAACCCCCCTAGTGCCCATTCAAGCACCATTTGTACACCTTTCTCTAACTTATTCTTTATTCTTTCTTTCTTAATAAAGTTTTTAGTTTTTAGTTTTGCGTGAAAAACATATTTTATTATTTTCTATGCATTATTATTAGTTTTTGCATTCCATTTTTATTACATTATTTTGTAACCCCCCCTCCCCCAATTCTTGGTTGATCTACTATACTAGCCAAGGTACCTTGGATCCCATTTTATTTTTCAGCGGCCTTAGGAATTTAGGGTTGAAGACTATGTACTAGATCCATGAGTCTTACTAGCAATCAATTTTTTTGATCACAACAATTTTCTTGGTACTAGAAGAAGGGCTTTAACCTCTACTCGATTTCTACATTCAATGTTGTGACCATCATTGCCAACATTGCCTAACATCCTAGAATTTGTAATTTTTTACTTCAAAACCTTTGAATCTTTACATCAAATAACATTGCAATCCATCCCCCTCCTTAGGTAATCAAAGCCCAGTGTGAAAGTTGCAGGTGCTTGGGTTTTCAAAATTTTCACAATTGTTGCTATGAATTTTCAGCCCAAGGTCAATGTTGAAACCTTTTCCCTCCTTTCCCTTTTTACTACCAATTTCTTTTTTCTAGCTACCAAAGTGGGTGGTGAAACCCTTTCAAAAACCATCCAATTTCTAGAAGTCAACTTGCCCCCATCTTTCCAAGTTGAGAAAATTGGCAACCTATCAAAACCAATTCCTAGTGGAAACTACCAAACTTTCCAGTTGAGTTTGCAGCCTTTCCCTCCATTAATGTTTGATTAAATGGAGTGAGATTTCGATCATATCACTCCCCTTCTTTCTCCCCCCCCCCGTACGCCCCCCCCCCCCCAAACCATACCCAGCTTAGAGGCAATTAGGAAGCCAATGTGGGTGAGGCTTAATACCAAGCTTCTTAGCTTTCTATTTTTGGTAAAGGGGTAAAGCTCCATTACCAACCCTGCACCACACCCCCCCCCCCCCCCCCCCCCCCCACAAAAAAATCATTTTTGCTTCCTTTGATCATTTTCAAATTCCACTTGTTAGGATCTACCTCTATTTTTACCTTTTATAGCTTGTTTAAGTCATTTTTAGCACTTCAACAATATCTTTCCAACAGTCTACCAAGTTGCCCCTTGCCTTCATTGGCGAAGGTCCTAGC
The DNA here is from genome assembly GCA_015680685.1 of Gnetum montanum. NCBI lineage: Eukaryota > Viridiplantae > Streptophyta > Gnetopsida > Gnetales > Gnetaceae > Gnetum > Gnetum montanum. Next base: position 961,968 of record MNCI01036132.1, on the reverse strand, counting down.
CAACAAGCCATGAGTGTCTATGACCTTAAAGACCTTCTTGTCATCAAATGTAGGTAATCTTTGAGGGTCAAGGGAAAAAGTCCTAATTTTGCAACCATAAATTAAGATAAACATAACTTCATTTGTGCCAAAATATAGGTTGACATGTTGGTTCCACATTTGGAAGTAGAAGCAAAAAGGGAGTTCAAACTTATCCACTACAATGGTAAGGAGTACATCCCTTCTTTCTATGACCAAATACCTGTAACCGATATCTGTGCAGGTATCCTAGCCCAACTAATTAAGATGGAGGAAGAGGATGACAAAAATAGCTTTGAGGAACAATAGGAAGAAGAGGATGAATTTAGTGCAAAATCTGAGCTTGAAAACATCCTGTGGGGATTGTTCCAACACGAAACCCCCAAGGCCACCGAGCCTTTCCCTCATGCCTTTGTCTTCTCCATGGACATAGTGCCACCATCTTCCACTTCCTCCTACCCTACCATTGTTGAACCCACACCATTTATAGGCATGCACCAAACTCAATCAATGCCACAAACTATGACCTATAACCCATCATGTCATTTTCCACATAGCGTCAGTTTGTGCAACCATTGATGGTGGTGTGGGGTCCATCATGGAACCCCAAGAAACTCAAGGGTCACACACCCCCTTTATCCCATTTGTGCCTCAAGTACTGGCACAAAATTCCTTCTCCTTTTTTGCTCCACAAGCTATGACCATAACACAACCATTCCCTTCTATCTTACAACTCATAGCAAGACCACAAGCCTCACAAAAAATGACATAACCATATGTGCAAACCCCACAGCCAATAGTGCAACCACAAGGCCTAGATCAAGCCTTCTAGATGATCTAGGATCTAACAGAGGAGATGAAGAGGCTTAAAGCCTCTACTTCACAAACTATTAAGATTATCGACTACTACTAGGATGATCCCATCAATCTTGTGGTCCCACCCTTGACACTTCCTCTTCGTGTTTATATTCCTCAATTTAGCAAGTATAATGGAGAAGGTGATTCCAATGCTCACCCTATCACCTTTTGATCCAAATTCTTACTCTTACAGCCATGGCCTCATACCATCATGAGGATTTTCCCTATGTCCTTGAATGGAAAAGCACTTGATTGGTACCATGCATTACCTAGGAGATCCATATCCTCTCTAGAGGACTTGATTGCCCAATTTGTCAACTGCTTCAAGTATAACTTGAAGCCTTATACAACACTTGACCAACTCATGAAGGTCAAATAGGAACCCCTAAAACCCATGCAAAAGTTCATTCAGTGGTGGAATGGACTACTGAATGAAATACTAGAGTCTATTGCCCAAGCCCACATGTTGGCCATATTTAAGGGAGTAATTAATGACTTCATCAACTCCAAGCTCTACTATCTTAGCCATGGTCTCTTATCCAAGCATTTTGTCAAACTAAAAATATAGAGGATGCTGAGGAGGCTAGTCATGATCTAACCTACATAGCATATAAAAATCAATAGACATGAAGATACAAAGAGAAAAATAAATGAAATAATACAACCATAGAAACTATGACCAAAGAAACAAAGACCATAAATTAGGGGCCAAGGTCCAACCCACCCAAGGCCCCCACTATTGACTGTAATAACCAACCATCAATCTTTGGGGTCACTACATCAATAACCAAACCAAATTTCAAAGGAAAGGATAGGTCCAAATACACTATGCTACCATTAAAATCATCAAATTTATTAGATCAACTTTTAAAAATTAGATGTATTCAATACAAACAGATGTTTGAAGCTTCTTGAAAGAAGCATGATAGGCTCTGTGAAATAGCCAAAGATCCCACTAGAGTAATGAAAGATGACCCACAACTATCTAGGTACGTCAAGCTAGATTGCTTTTGTCATCATCACCAACTACTTGGTCATGAAACAAACTTCTACCTCATGCTAAAGGATGACCTATAGAGGATGATAGATAGGGGGAGCTAGATGTTTCCAACCTAGTCTAGCTACAAAATTAGTTAATGTAGGTCTACAAGGTCCCATTGAATGCTAATAATGGTCGTTACATTATATCATAACATTGAGGATGATTGGATATCCTCAAGAGAACCATTCATGATACAAGTATTCCCTTGTGATGAAAGGGCTTCTTCTACTTCCATAAGCTCAAGATCCCCCATCATCATAAGAGTACCATCACAAGTGTCTCCAAGGGAATCTTTTATCATCAAGGTGCCCTGGCCTAACATAACACAACTAGTCGTAGCCCAAAAAACTGCACAACAACTTTTTGTACTGGCTAACGCTGCTACCTCTTCCTGAAAACCACCAACCAACAATCCAAAACTTTAGCCAAGCAAAGGAAGAAGCATAAGCAAAATCCTAGAAGCAAAGGTGACAAATAGACGAAGGCACTAAAGGAAGCAACTTCACTAAAGTCCACTCCCATTTCAACTATACCCATGACCTCCTCTACTTAACCCCCTTCAACCAATAAGCCAAAGGAGGGCCAAGAAATCCATAACCAAAAGAATGAGAAAAAGCCTCAACAACCACAACCTACAACCAAAGTTCACATTTTGGGGTGCATGGAGGAAGTAAAGCACAACTAGAGTAACAAGTCCACGGCTAACAATGAAAACTTCCTTAGTGCAATGAGCTAACTCAGGCAATCCCTCAAGTAGAATATTATAACTTTAAGCTTGTATGACTTTTAGCACACATAGTGAGGTGTTAGTTAGTATGTTGACTTCCATCCCTATTAGTGAGGACATTCCTGCTGATGAGGAAGCCATCCATGCAATGATGGTTTCTCCCTCACCAAGGGAGGAGAAGTCAACACCACTAGTATTTCGTGATAGAAAAATTAAGGTTAATCCCTAAAATGATGAAGTAACTAGGACTCCTCTATTCATAACCATACATGTAGAACAATTTAAAGTGCATCAAGTGCATGTTGATGATGGAGCTACAACCAACGTCATCCCATGCACCATCATTGAGCAATTGGACATAACTGAGTAGATGCAACCTACATCAATTGTAGCTCTCAAATTCTTCAATGGATCAAGGGTTATCATCAAGGGGTCTATCTCCTTGGATTTTGTGGTAGGGGAGCAATTCACCATAATTGCCAATTTCTTGGTGCTAGAGAAGACACTAGGATTCAACCTTATCCAGGGAAGATCATGATTAGCTTAATTACCGGCTATGTCCTTTCCTATCCATCAAGAACTTCACCTCCCTTATGAGGGAGGTGAAATCATCATTCATGATGATAACACGGTTCCCCTCGCTATCAGCAATGTGAACATAAAGCATGGGTCTTATTTGGAGCTTCAAGAAGAAGCTCCCAGCCATGAAAGTCAACAATCCAAAAGAGAGCAACAATCCAATGATGATAATGATAAGCAATAGGATGCACTATGGGATGAACTCCCTTTTAACATCATCAATGAAGGGAATGGTGAATATAAGCTTGTGCAAAGTAGACCTTACTCATTTCCTAATCTTCCAAAGATTAGGAAGAATTTGCACAAGTGAAGTTCACCTTAACCTTTTCATCCCACACCCCTATAACTAGATGCACCAATAGCCATGTAGCCTAATTTGTTATATATTTTTGTGTACTTTTTTTTACTCTTCATGTATACAACCTAAGTTTCTACTTTCATTTGTATTTTTACTTATTACAACCTTTCTTTTACTCATGTTATAAATATTTAAAAAGCCTTAAAACATAAAATCACCAAGAAATATAGGTTTCTCTTTAACAACGATCCGCTAAGACCTTAAACTAGCATCATGGCCTATCATGGCCTTAAATTGGCAAAGATAATCACACAACATGGCTTGCCATGGCCTTAAACAAGCAAAATTACAATCTGTTAAGACTCTAGACTAGCATTACAATTTTCTAAGACTCTAAACTAGCGTTGTAGTCCACTAAGACTGTAAACTGGCATTATGGCCTACTATGGCCTTAAACTGGCAACACAATATAACCTGTGGCCACGATGGCCTAAAACTAACAAACATCTTTTGTGTTATTAGTATACTTCTTTTTGCCTAGCCTATTATCGCATTGATTAGCCATTTAATGTTATGACCAAAACATCAACCTAGCCATTCACAACATTAATAACATTTACTAGAACAATATAGATAGCCAAACAAATAAAACCAAAATTTTAAATTTAGATTTAAAGTATCCATAACATACATAACCATGACCACATTGTGTGACACAAATGTGAAAAAAACAATAACAGCCATCTATGGCATAGTATTGGTGAATAATAGACATCAACATAAAAATAAAAACAAATAGCCAACAAACTAAGCTAATGGAAGCTACTAAGGGACGTTTGGAGGAGGAAGTGGTGGATCATTCCCATCCTCATCACTGGGGCCACCAATGTCTCCTAATGCTTGAAATGCAACAACATGTAGTCAATTAGCAACCAATAGCCAAAACCATAAACAAAAACTAAAAATAGAAAACATAAAATATATCGAACCTATGGGGATTTTGGCTTCATAACTTCTTGGGGTAGATGTGGAAGGCCTTCCTCCAAACAATGGATGATTTGGTACTTTGTCATGTTAACCTAGTCAACACCCCCAAGATCAATGCCAAAAAGGATGTCAATCTTATCTACCATAGTTCAAGGAGGTGGCTTTAGGGCCATAGCAACTGTAAAGGTCTCTCCTATAGTAGTGGAAATCTGAGTAGTAGGGGATTTATCAACCATGAAAGTACTTTTAAAAATATAATAAGTACTCTCCGCCTGGATCCCTTGGATGAATAGCTCTCTCTTATGCCATTCAACTGACTCCTTCTTGAGCCACTTAAGGTAGGCCCCATGATCCATCTTGTACTGGTGCTTGTGGGCCTTTTGTTTCTTACCCCACTCCAGGACCCAACCACAATGATCTTTCAAGTCCTCAACCTTGTGGAAGATGAGGTCCATCTACATCTATTGTTCTGCCATCTTTCATAAGCCCACTACTTTATCCTAAATGACATGCCAATAGTAGGCCCATGTGATCTTCCTAGTCTGTAATTCTCCTGAGCTAACCACTTAGGCTTCCACAAAGGCCTTGTGGTCTTAGAAATCTCTAATAGTTTCCTCCTATCATTGAGTCTTTTCCCTTAAGATCACAACTGCTTCCCATAGAGATTTGTTGAACCTCTCTAGCTCCCATGAATTTTTTGCACATGACATTGCTAGATCAGTAGTAGTCTCATACAACTTCAAGGGTACACTAGATATATCAGAGGGAATTTTAGGTAAGGATTCAATCTTCATGTCTTTGTTGGGATCCCACTCCATAGAATTCACTACACAAATATAAAAATACAACCATAAACATGATGTACAACCTAAGATAGCCATAACACAAACATAGCCTATAACATAGCCAAACAACTAAGCCATATAAAACAAAATTGTTGCCTATTTCAGTTGTAACCTATTGCAATTGATCGATGATGTCATTAGCCATCGCATGCATGAACTCCACCTTGTCTATAGTCTCCACCCATGATTTCACATGAAACTTAAGGATAGGGACTTTCACTTGTGGCTTAGGAACTACTATAAGCATAACAATCATTAAATGGTTAGGATGAAAACCAAAATTAAACCATAAGATATAACAAAAAAATCAAGACATGGGCATACCTAGCTCCTCCTCCTCTTCCTATGGAATGATATGAGGGGATGAACCTGACACAACCTCACCAAACAAGGCATCTAGATCATTTATATCTACATCAAAAAACCCTTCAACCTCTAGGTTCTTTAGGAATGCCTCTTCTACATGCCTTTGTTCTTCCTCCATGGTAGCTTGGACTACCATTACCTAGTGCTTGTCTACAATCATAGCACATAGAAAACCAAAAAGAATATAAAACCATAACATAGCCATAAACTTTAAAACATAAAATAGCCAAATTTAAACAAAGCATACCTATTACTGCTTGTTGCAATGGCTTAAGCTTGAACTTAAGCTTCTTCGGGGCATGTTGATCTCATGCTAGCAGTGGTTCCTCCATGGGCCTCTTGAGTTTCTCTCTAGCTATCCCTTTGGCCTTCCTACATTATTGTTTAGCCTCCAGGACATTCATTGGGAATATGAAAGACTCCTCATCATCTATGTTATCAGGAGACTCACGCTACCTAACATTAAGATCCTTAGTGGTAATGGACAACGTATTGTCCATCCCCTCTAGTAGGTTTTGGGCCTACATTGTTGGATAAATGTGCTTTATCCAACATCTAGACAGTTGGCTTGGGTCTTGGAGAACCCATCGTTCATTCTTATACACCATCAAAAACTCCAAAAACCTCTCCAAATAACCTATAAAAAATGAAAATTACATGTGGATTATTGTAGAGGTATCCGCATAGAGTCTAAGGATCTCTTCCTAAAGTCAAACAACTAAAGGAACTGCCTAGTTGAATCTGGTGCCACCCATCAAGACCTTCTTGAAGGTTCACACCTGCACAATACCAATCACCTTCTTTTGTGATAATAGTTTAGGAAATGCATAAGACTTGAACAAACGATATGACTACTTTACATCAAGGTTTGTGAAACCATCCATGAAAATTCTAGAGTGGCCCATGTTGGCACCAAGCCACTCCAAAACTTCATCATGATGGCCCAATTCTTTCATTATTCTAGTGGGAACCTTTGCCACATCAATGGGGATACTAAAAAAGTTGCAAAAGAGACCCTCATCAATATCCATGTTGACCTTCACATCCTGAACGATGGTGCTAAAACAACCAACCTTCTCGTTGAAGGAGTTGATGACATGCAACATCTCCACAGTAGGAATGGAAGGGATAGGTACCATAAATACATCAATAAAACTTGCACGCTATATTTTTTCTTGGATGTATCCAAGTGCCTATCCCCTCAACCACTCATGTGTTGGTATCACCTCAAAAAACTTCAAGATGAGGGTATCCTCATGACATGCTTCTGAAAGTGGTATAGTGACATCAGCCAAGGTGGAAGGTCTTGCAATGTAACAACCAAAGTTTAGCATTAACAACTAGTTAAAGAAATAGAACACTTGGAGTGTTTATAACCATAAAACATTAGAAGTGATAACCTTGATGTTTACCTTTCTTCTTTCTCAATGTGGTTTGAGTGGAGGTCCCAACTATAAGGGCCTAGTTCATGGAGTTAGTGGAATCAATTATGTATCATCTCATCATCCTTACACTTATTGTATACAAGATTAAACCTTGTAGTAGATGGATCAAAGTCCCTTTTCAACTATTGATAAATGATAGTTTTGATTTAGGTACCCTTGGTAATTCATCTAGGGTAGTTTAAGCCACTTCCAAGGTTTGATCATTAATGACTAGGCCTTGATCATTGACTTGGTACCTATAATAAGTTCATCAAACTAAAGCCATAAAAGCACCATAACAAGTATGCTTACCCTAGTAGATGATACATGGTGCTAGGAAAGTTCTGGAATAATGTGTGAGCTATATGCACCACCATTAGAGTATTCTTAGCATTGTACTAACTATACTCTGGCATCATCCAGATCTCCGTAAGGTAATGTAGGCTAATGGTTTTTGATGATTCCCTTGATGTCCTAGGAGGTAGATTGTCAATAATAAACTTGATAATCAAGCTAGATGCCTAAGGCAACAGGGTCTCCACTATAGCCCCAACCACATCCATAGACAACTGTGACCATAACATCACACTAAAGTTTTGCAAGATATAGGCAAGGAATTCCCTTGCCCTAGGATGGAACCATAGTGAAGCCTTTCCCAACGGCATGTTAGGGAGTGGAGTGTTGGCCTTGGGATGGCCAATACAACATATAATGCCCACCAAGTCCACAATAATGGGGATGGGCTTCAAGTAAACCCTACATAGCCAAAGCAAAAACATTATGACCGATTAGAATCTCTTAACAAGTTTGGGAAAAACACCCTAGTCTGAGGTGAAATTAACCTCTATAAAAAGCTCTAAGGTGTTTATCTAAATTGGCTTAAGAAATTCCACCCAAAAAGAAAAAACATTATTACAAAATATTACAACCTTTTATAGCCTTCACAGCCAAAATTTCATAGCCAAAGTGGTGCCTTAGTTTAAATCATGCATAAACTTAGAAAAAGCATTAAAACTTAGAAAAAAGCATATAGGCATAGTAAAAATATTTCTAAAAATAGTAAAAATTTTACTTTTCTTAAAAAAATAAATTTAAAACATAAGTTTTACATATAAATTACATCCATCCCCAAAGGGGTAAAGTACTACAAACATGATTTTGCCTTGTTTAAATAACCATGACCAAAAATTTATTAAAAATTCGTTTGGGCTCCGATTTAAGTGATTCCACCATGAAAGGAACCCTAAAATCATAAAACTTATAGCCATGACCATTGAAACTAGAAATGTATAACCGTTTTTATATGGAATATCAACAAAATCTAGTAAAAATTGTAACCATCACCATTAACCCCCTTTCGTGTAGGGTTGGTAAAAAATTCACCAAAAATTCATTTGAGCTCTAAATGGAGTGATGCCACCACTATTTGAAAGCTTAAATCAAGCCCTACATACTCATACTTAATAAAAATTCAAAATCATTTCTGTTTATGCATAAAAAATTCATCAATTTGGACAAAAATTTGCAAATGGTACAAACCTGCTTTTGACATAGGCTTAATGAAAAATTCATAAAAAAATTCATTTCAAGTCCAATCAAAATGATTCTACCTCCATTGGAAAGATGAAGCCAAGGCCTACCCATCAATGACCAAAAAATAGCCAAAACCCTTACCATTTACTTAGAAAGAATTCGTGGATTCACATAAAAATCTAAAAATGGCATAATGATCCTAAGTACATGACCTTGGGAAAATAGACATAACTTAATCAGTTCATATCCAAATCTAATGAGATAATAGCCATTGAAAAGTTTAAATATGGGCCATGAACCCATGACACTAGATTTAAAAAATATGTAGTCATTTTCTTAAGAAAAGTACACAACATTGCTTGCTTTTTTCATGTAAAAATCTAAAAAGCTAAAATCCAACTTAACATAGCTATAAAAACATAGCAAAAAAAGCTAGAACGATCGATACCCATTAGAAAAAACACAAAAATAATGGGGTAGGATGTTGTTAAATTTAAATTTGATGAATATTTTGCCCTAGATCTAAAAAAAATGGCTAGATCCCCAAATTTTGGGAAAAAAAGCATGAAAACATCAAGTCTAATTTCAAAATTCAAATCTACTAAAGCCAAAACAATGAAATGATCATAGATCTACATAGAAGTGGCCAAAATTAGAGGGGAAATTTTTTTAGATTTTTTTTATCCCCTCTGTTAGTGTATATTTGATTAAAATGGCCACATAAGTGGCAAGAAAAAACACAAGAAAAGTAATTAAAATAGCTAGAAACCAAAGTAAAAATGGGTAGAATTGCCTACCTCAGAGTAGCAACAAACAAGGCTTGGATTGAAATGGGCCTAGGTAGGCTTGGTAGATCCCTCACTCATTCATCCACCTTTTGAATCCTTAGATTCTAGCTCTTTCCTCCATGTTGTTTTGGCATTGTGATAGGCTCAACACTGGGAGTAGTTTGAAATTGAGAAGGATGGAAGTTCTATGCTATGTGCAAGGAAGATGGGAGGCTTTCACATTGAGGATAGGTTGCTTCTACCACAAGAATCTCTACCAGAGCTCTCTTCCAATGGGCAGTTTGCAAGAATGACAATCATAATTGAAAACTTATGGAATTTGGCATTAAAACACATCTAAACCTAAAATGCTCACCTCTAAACCCTAGCTACCAATTCAATGCACCATAACTTCAAGTGCACTAAAGTACAAAGGGGAAAAAATTTCTTCCACACTAAGATTGGTAGGAAATAACTTCACTTTTTAAAATTTTAAATTTTTTTGGTTGTGGACCCCACCATATGCCTTCCTTCTTAGCCAAAAATTGCATCAACATTGGGTTTTAATCCCTTAGATACTTATAAAAACAACCAACCCTTAACTCCCATGAATCCACATTGGAGATATCATGCCCAGCATGGATACATATCTCCTAGTTTACAAAACCATTAAGATATAACTCTTTTATCATTTCTAGTAACCAAAACCTATCTTTTTCAAACCTAGGCTCCCAAAAGAAGCTTGAACATCAACAAGTCTAGACAACATGGGTTTCCATGTTAGAGTAGTAGTGCCCAACATAGAAGAAGGGGGGTAACACTTATTCTTACCTCCCAACACCCATCTAACTGAAGTTTGACCCCTAAAGTTAGCCCCACACGACCTAGAACCCCTCCAAACACCCTTAGCAGCCCCGAAACCTCACCAAACCTAGTCAAAACTTTGGGGTTTGCTATTTCCACGCTAGGGGAAGCTTCATCCATGTTAAGAGTCTCATCCCCAATGTGGATGGATGGGGGAAGCCAAAAATGACCTAAATCGACTACCTGGTGGCCATTTCTCTCAAGGCTTAGTCACCACTTGGGCCTTGTCAGAACCCTTTGGAGCATTTGAATGCCCAAAAAGTAGTCAAATATGGCATAAAACTATCATCCCCCTCTCATCCACGTTGGGGCCATCATGCCCAATGTGGAAGAAAGGGGGAAGACTACATGGGCTACTTGGGAGCCTCCAAACTGTTGGATCTTAGCACCTAGTATTAACTATTGATGCCTACAACTCCAAAGGCTAACATGCATAGTTAATTGGATGTCAAACTAGACTAGATTTGACTTTCATGGTTCTTTCATGCTAGGGGAGACCTTTTCCACACTACCTAGCATGGAAACTAGTAGGGTGAAGCTATGAAAATTAGTGGAAAATTTTGAAAATAAGAAAACAACAATAGATTATCACGAACTAACACTAGAACCTTCACAACCTTTTCGAATGCCACTAGAATGCCCAAAATCAGCAAAAATCAACCTCCAAAGGTTCTTCCACATTGGGGAGGACCTTCTTCATGCTAAGCATTCTAGTCTCAATGTGGATGAAAGTGGGGAAGCCAAAACTATTGGAGTTTGCATACAGCTTGACTTCAAGAAGCAATATAGACCTTCTAGAAGTCACCTAAATAATCAAAACTTGCCTCATCTTGGTTCTCTGCAATGAGGAGGAAACTTTCCATGCTAAGCATTCCAACCCTAGCATGGATGGAGAGGGGAAAGCTAAAAAGCCCATTCACAATGTTCAAAACAATTGGATTTCAACCATAAACATTAATCGCCAATGCCAGAAATCCTATAAACATTCTTGCATAGCAAAAACTGCCAAAATAGCAAAAAAGTAGAGTCCCTTGATTCCTCCACACTAGGAACCATTTCTTCCATGCTAGCTAGCATGGAAGAAAGGGGGAAACTTTGGGGGGACATCAAATTAGCCCTTAGAAACCTTAAATGAATGCCAAAAAGCCCTATGTATGTTCTAGGACTCTATCTACTCACCCTAGAATCCTTAGACTTTCTGAAATTGACCACAAATAGCTAAAAAACCTTTCCCTCCAATCTTCCGTACTAAGCATGGAAACTCTAATGTGGACAAAGCAGTGAAGCCAAAAATCTACCTAACAACCCTTGAAATGACCAAATTTTGATATCAAGTGTTAACAATCGACACTAGCAACCTTGGAAGCCTACATGCATGGCTAGAAATAATAGAAAATTTCAAAAATCAAGGTCTTTTAGTTCTTCCATGTTGAGGGCTCCCTCTTCCATGCTAGCTAGAGTGGAAGAAAAGGAAAAACTTTTAAAATACTCCAAACTAGCCTCTAAACATCTTGAACAAACATCCTACAACCTTGCATGAGCCCTAAGACCAATTTCATGTCTTCTCGAGCCCTCAAACCTTGTAAAAGTGACCACAAAAAGCCAAAAAGTTGCTTCCCTTCCATGTTGAGCATACTCTTCCCAATGTTGAAAATAGAGAAAAGCTCAAAAACCATCTAGAAAACCTCCAAGCTAGCCAAACGTGACCTCTTGCCCTAGTCCTAGACCCCAGTGACCCTACAGGCACACATGCACGTTTGATTGAGGCTAAAATTGACCTACATCTAAGATTTATGATTTTTCCACACTAGGGATCCCTTCCTCCATGCTTCCTAGCATGGAAAATGATGGGGAGAGTCATTTGAAGCTCCTAAACACCTTAGAATGACATTAGATAATCATGCATGCACTCTAGAACCCTATTATCAACTATTGGAGCCTTCAAACCTCAGAAAACTAATGTTAAATAGCCAAAAAGTGGATTCCCCTAGTTTTCCATGTTGAGCTTCCTAGCCCTAGCATGGAAAACATGGGGGAGTCCAAAAAACACTTAAAAGTACTCAAGATTACCAAATTTTAACATGAAACCCTATCCCTTGGCCCTAGAAACTCTGAAAGCTGACATGCATGGTTGATTCCAACTCGAATTAGCCTAGATCTAGAATTCTTGTTCCATCCACACTCGAGAAGGCTCCTTCCATGCTAGGTAGTAGATAAAAAATGGGGGAAAGCTACTTTTCCACTTTTAGTATTACGATGACACTCTTAGAATCCAAAGATTTACATCAAAGAAGCCTAGGACCTCATACCCTTCAAATTTTGCTCATTTGACCTTATTTTAACCTTCAAAACCCATTTTCCCCAATCTTCCATGCTAGACCAACTCCCCTAGTGTGAAAAAAAAGGGGGAAGACCTTAGATGCCCTTGCATGACCTTCAAACATGCCCAAAATCAGCCAAAAACTTGCAAAATCATGATTTATAGCCTGAGGGGCCTAGGAACCTAGTCAATATGCTCCTAAATCATCTTGAATCCACAAAACAAGTGTCCCCCCATATTTCTATGCTAGGGATACTATGCTCAACATAGAAAAAATGGGGGGAAGCCATTTCAACACATTTTGACACCTAAAGCTTCCTCAAGCTACCTTAGAACAAATCTAGGGGATGCACAACTCCTAGATCTAGGTTCCATCTACCTATTTGATCATGTTTGACCCTATTTTGGCTTGTATTTTGGTTCTCCATGATGAACCCCCACTTTTCCATATTGGCCAATGTGGAAATATGGGGCAAGTCTTCAAATCTTGCTTTTTGGCCTTTATAGACCTTTAAAGTACCTAATTTGGATATATCTAGCCCTGCGCTACCTTGGGAAGGCCCCAGAATCTCAATTTGGACCTTTGGATGCTCAAAAACCTACTCCCCTTGGTTTCCATGTTGAGGGTCCCTTCTTCCATGCTAGCCAACGTGGAAACAAAGGGGACCCAGCGTGGAAGCCTTAAAACTCCTAATTTCTAGGTCCAAATAGCCTAGAAACAACCCTAACTAATGACCAAACTCATCTAACAGCCTTATAGCCTTAAAACATGGTCTACTACAGCCTAAAACTGGCAAAAGCTAACCTTTTTTTGACTTTTATTAGCCAAATTTCACCATCTGTAGCCTATTTTGCTTGATTTTTGCCTTATTACATGATGCTTTGGCTTGTTTCAGCCTAGTGTTGCATTGTCAACCTTGTTAATCTTCTTATGGAATTTATATAGCATTATATGTTTTCTATTTGCCTTATTTACCTTTGTTTAGCTTCTAATTGATATCAAATAGTGGGGTTTGGGCTTCTTTGACCCCCATTTGGCACCATGTGATCATGGCCCACTATGGCCTTAAATTGGCATCATGGCCCACCAAGGCCTAAAACTAGCAAAACCTAACCATTTTTTGACCTATATTAGCCAAATCTCATCATATGTAGTCTATTTTCCTTGATTTTTTAACTTATTACATAGTGTTTTAATTTGTTTTGGACTTGTGTTGCATTGTTAGCCTTGTTAACCTTCTATGGCCTTTCTACAGCCTTGTGTGTTCATTATTTGTCTTATTATAGCTTTATTTACTTTTGTTTGGCCTTTGAATGGTATCAAATAGTAGAGTTTGACCTTCCCTAACCACTATTTGACACCATGTGACCATGACCTACTAAGGTCTTAAACTGGCATCATAGTCCACCAAGACCCTAAACTAGAATCATGGCTCACTAAGGCCTAAAACTAGCAAAATTATGGGCTTTATTGATCATTTGTAGCCTTATTTCTTAGAATTTCCTTTTTTTGACCTTGGTTTGACCTTTACTTAGCCCTCATTGCAATTTGTTTACTTGCTTTTACCCTATTTCTAGCCTTGGATGACCTTGTTTGCATGTATTTACATGATTTTATAGCATTATTTATTTACTTTTACGTAGGTGTCACTAAATATGATTTTGGTTGATATGCGGGATCAAAGTATGAGTACCTGGGAGCAAATTAGTTTGCCATTGTATCTACATGGACCTCATGGTGATGTTGAATGGTGTATTGACCCTGATTGCCTAAATCTTGAGCCTGAGAGTCTTGTAAACCACATAGCCTCAATAGAGAAACCTCTAGAATGGCCTAAAAATCTAGTCAAAACCCTTAACTTAGAGGTGGGTGATGTAACTGAAGACTTTTTAGTTGACGCTCCTATCATAACACATAGTGGTAATGAGAAAATCCTTAAAATAAGTTCCTCGCTAGAACTTCAATAGGTTTAAGGCATCACCAAGGTCCTACAAAGCAACATTAAGGTCTTTGCCTAGTCATATGAAGATATGTTGGGCCTAGACCCACGTTTAGTCCAACACAACATCATACTAGACCCTAGCATTAGATTAGTTAAGTAAAAAGTGTGCAAGATTAAATGCGATCTAGCCTTGGTAGTTCATGATGAGATCTCAAAGCTCTACCAAGTTGGTTTTATTAGGGTTTTCAACTATGCAAAATGGGTGTCCAACAGAGTGGTAGTCCCTAAGAAAAATGAGAGTATCCATATTTTCATAAATTTGTGAAACCTAAATAAAGTAACTATCAAGGATGACTTCTCTCTACCTAGTATTAATCAACTTATTAATACTATGGCTAGACATGCTTTGTTATCATTTATGAATGGCTTCTCAGGATATAACTAGATTAGGATCAATTTAGAGCACTAACTTAGCATGACCTTCATGATCCCTTAGGGTGCCTTTTGTTCTACCATGATGTCCTTTGACCTTAAGAATGCAGGAGCAACGTACCAAAGAGCCATGACCTATATCTTCAGTGATTGCATGCTAGGTTTGCTTAATGATTACATAGATGACATAGTCATTAAGTCTAAAATGGCTAATTACCATGCTAATGACCTAGATCTTCCACTTAAGTGATGACTTAAATATGATCTTAGGCTCAATCCTAAGAAGTGTGTCTTCAGTGTTAAGACTGCTAAAATGCTTAGCTTTGTAGTATCCAAATTAGGGATACATGTCGATCCTGATAAGGTTAAGGCCATATCCAAATTAGTAGCACCTACCAACCTTAAGGAGCTTCAAGGATTACAAGGTAGATTGCAGTTCATTCGTGGGTTTATAGCTAGACTTACGAATAAGTTATAGCCCATGCAATACTTGCTTAAGAAAGGGATTCACTATGAGTGGATGGTTCAATGCCAAGAGGCCTTTGAAAACCTCAATCAGGAGTTGGCATAACTACTGACAGTCTATCCTCCATAAGAGAGTAAACTATTTTTCATCTACCTTGCCATCTCTAACACATTCATTGCTTCTCTACTCCATCAAAAACATGATGATGGAGCGAAGATGCTAGTATACTACCTTAGCCATGCACTAGTTGTCCATGAGACCTGATACACTAAAGTGGAGAAGTATTGTCTAACACTAGTCTTCTCCTTGAAGAAGTGAAGACACTACCTCTTCAAAAGCTAAGTTAGCGTCATTTGCAAAGAAAACATACTTAGAGCCATAACAACCAACATTTACGAAAGTAGTCATATAGCTCGATGAAAAGCCATAATTAGGAAGTTTGATGTTCATTATGTCTCTCAATCCTCACCCAAATGTCAAGCTATAGTCGTACAACTCACAGTTTTACCTATCGATGACTAAGTAGCCATAGATTCCAAGTTCCTTGATGAGCATATTAATGTAGTTAGCCAAGTGCCCAAGGATTATGAGGTAGTTATGCACTTTGATGGAGCTTCAACTACCCATGGGACTAGTGCCACTACCATCATAACATTTCCATCTAGTAAGATTTGATCCTTTGCCTATCATTTTGAGTTCCCATGCACAAAAAACATAGTAGAGTATGAGGGTTTAATCAAAGGGATGATGATAGCTCATGACCTAGGAATCAAATGCTTAATGATCAAAATTAATTCACAACTTGTGGTCAACCAAGTGACCAAGGTCTACACATGTAAAGCCAAACGCTTGCAACCATACTGTGACCTACAAAAGAAATTGCTACTATACTTCACAAATGTTGATATCCAATCCATACATCAAAACAAGAACACCATAGCCAATGTAATTGCAATGTTAGCCCTTAGTGTGATGCTAGATGTGTTTAATAAGTTTCCCACCTTAACTATGGACTGTGCTACTCCCATCACAAAGAACACTGAGGATGCCTTTGTGGTCTTCATTCATACTAATCCTACTAGGTAGTGGTATGATGATATCAAATTTTACTTTATGCATGGCGAATCCTCACAAGGCCTAACTACTGCTCAAAAGGATGTTGTACACAAGCAATCAAAGCAATTTGTAATCGTAGGTGATAGCACATTATGTCAACAATCCTATGATGTCATACTCCTAAAGTGCTTAGGTAAGACCGAAGGCAATATAATCCTAGAGGAGGTTCATGAGGATGTTTGTGAAAGACATATAGGATCGAGAGCTATGGCCACTAAGATTAGATGGTTAGGCTACCATTGGCCCCATATGGAAAATGATTACCTGCAGAAGGTTAAGTGGTGTGACACATGCTAACAATATAGCAACCTTATACATGTACCACCAATTGAGTTTCATACCACTCAAATAACATTGTCATTTCAATGATGGGATTAGATATCATTGGACCTATAACACCTAAGTCTTCTACATGGCATAGCGTCATCATCACCACAACCAAATACTTTACAAAGTGGTTTGAGGCTATTCCCCTAAGGAAGACTACATTCTAGCAAGTCTACAAATTCCTCCTAGATAACATTGTAGTTTGTTTTGGCATACCCATGACCATAGTTACAAATAATGGACCATAATTTAGTAGCCAAGAAACAAAAGAGTTTTGTCATGACCTAGGCATTAAGCATTCTTTCCCATCGCCTTATTACCCTCAAGACAATGAATAAGTAGAAGTAAGCAACAAGGTCATTATCAACTTGCTTAAGAAGATGCTCAACAACAAGTGGAGCAAATGGCACGAGCGACTTGTCCATGCACTATGAGCATACAGAACAACCTATCGCATGGCAACTAGTATGACCCCTTATAGCTTGGTTTATGGTTTTAAAGCTATTTTACCTTTTGAATTGTAGGTGCCATCACTTCAAGTAGCCTTGACTGACTTCATTAATGATGAGCAAAATAAGTAGTTACAAACAACAACCTTGGGCTTGGTGGAGGAGCAATAATGCAAGCACTCGCCCACATCAAGTAATATCAAGGGAGGTAGAAGTGGCAACATCACCATAACTTGATCATGCATAAGATCAAGGAGGGTGACTTGGTCCTCAAAGCCATGCACAAGCATGTGGATAAGTTCTCAACCAACTAGAAAGGGTTCTTCCTTGTCATCAAATCCTACAGGAATGGTACATTTAGGATAGCTGACATGGATGGAAATCAGATGGCCAATATGGTCAATCATTCCTATCTAAAGCCAGACTACATGTAGCTGACAATCATCAATAAGTGAGCCTACTTTCAATAGTCCACTATGACCTTAAACTAGCAACACAGCCTACCAGGGCCTTAAACTGGTACCATAGCCCATGATGACCTTAAACTAGCAACTTCGGTAACCTAGATAGCTTGGTTTTCTCATCTCATATGACCTATATGCATTATAGCATTGTAATATGTAGTGGTGTTTTGTATTCTTTGTTGATGTCTCTGGGATCAATCTTTAAGACACCAACAAAGAGTTACCATTGAAACACCATAAAATTTTGTATGTTATAGCCAATTTCCATCATGTAGCTTTCACCCCATGAAACCCAAGGCAAAACATCATTGTAAATATGAAGATTGTAACCCATGGGAGGCAATCTCACATATCCCATACTTTTGGGATTGAAAAACTCCTCATAAGTGGTCAAAGCCTCATTCCCCAAATGAAAAAAGTTACCTAGCATCTTTATCTAGGCTTAGAGAGGTCAAATTGCCTTTTAGAATGCCAAAAATGACAACTTGAGGGGTTTTATTAGGGGTATATATTTTTCTACATTGGAAACACTTACAAGGGGTAAATCTCACCAATCCCTAGCATGGAGGAGTGGGATGCTTTCCCTCATCTTGGAAACTTCTCCCCCTAGCATAGAAACTATATGCCCCCATTGTGGAACCCACAAGAGCTAGATTTTAACACTCCATGCACTCCAACATTGACCAACCACTTTAGCAAGGATGGAAAAGGACTTAGTGTGGAAGATTCATCTCTAGTGTAGAAGTTGTGTCCCTATTACTATTTATAGTAAACAGAATGGCCATGGGAGAAAGACACTTACTATATATGGTAACCTCTCAAATTTGAGCACCTATCTCACTTGTACAAGGTAGAAATTTGCAACACTTTGGCAGGCAATTTGTAGCCATTGTGCAACCAAATTATAGTCATCTTGTAGCACCATTCATGACCGAAAACCTATAAAAACTAGCCTCAAACACCTTTTACAAATTATTTATGATCATAATATGTGTCTCCATAATACTTAATTAAAGAAATAAATAATTTCTTTCATCATGCTTCCACTAGAGCTTTCTCTTTCATCAAACAAGTCTTCTTCTAGGGGAACTTGTGTGCTAAGTCATTTAAGTCTAGATCGTTATACCTAATCATTAGTCATGAAGAAATACAATCAATTAGAGTAATAAGTATAAATATTCCTTGAATGATTGTAATTCTCATCCTTTAATGAAGAAAGGAGAAGTTGAGGAGTACCATATCCTAGTGGCAAAAAAGGTCTTTAAAGGTAAGAAAATTAAAAATCTTGGTAGATACATCTTTTGTTGTCTTAATGGGATGGGTTTGCTCAAGGCAATCAGAATATCATCATCATATTAATCAAACATAGATGATGCCTTCAGTCATGGCTTGGATCTGTCAATGAATCATTGAAGTATGTCAATGAAATTTGTGAGAAATATTGTAAAGACCAAGAGTGGAATCATTTAAGTTTTTGTTACTGTGGATAGATTCTGCAAGATGGCATACTTTATTCCATGTGAAAAGGTAAGTGATGCTTCTCATGTGGTAAATTTATTTTTCCAACATGTTATGAAGTTATAGGGAATTCCTTTGAATATTGTTAGTGACAAAAATTCCAAGTTCACAAGTCATTTTTGGAGGTCCCTTTGGAAAATTGTAAGGATAAAACTAAATTTTTCTAATGCATACCATCCACAATCTAATGGCCAAACAAAGGTGGTGAATAAATCCTTACTAAATATTTTAATTTATTTGTGTGAAGCAAACAAGTTGGAAAACTTATTGTATTATGTTGATATTTCATATAATAATGCTTTTCATATTGCCATGGGTAAAATCCCATTTGAGGTGAATTATAGTTCTATCTAAATATGGTGGATCCTTTGCAAAACTTTTATGGTGAAGGTCAATGTAGTACTAATTTTATGAAAGAGATGAAGGATCTTCATGCACAAGTAACATGAAATCTTAAGAAGAAGGCTAAACAAAGAGTCCCCAGGACAAATAGAAATCAATTTTTATTGTTGGTGACTTGGTTTAGGCTCACTTAAAGAACAAGAGATTGAGAGGTGTCAACTTCTCCAAGTTGAAAGCTAAGAAGATGGATCCTTTTAGTTTAAAGGCTAAAATTAATGATAATGATTTTAAGATTGACTTACCCAATGATGTTGATATGTATTTTGTATTTAATGTTTTATATATTATTCACTATCATGGACTATTTGATGAGAAAAGAATATAGGATAACATCAATAAATTAAAGAAGGCTATTAATTAGTGAAAGCCTTCAATGAAAAGGAAGGCAATCATACTCAACTGAAGGAAAGCTTTAAGCACTTGTGCAGTGAAGCCACATGAGTACTTGATTCATTGGGAAGATCAATCCATAGATGATGTTATATGAGTCCATGAGACTAACCTTCATGAGTGGGAGATCACTTCTACCCCTACTTCCTTGTTCACATGAGTTCACTTTTTGAAGGATTGAAATGTTGGTATAGGAATACCTCTTCTAATTCCTTTGTCTTTTGCCTTATAGTTGTTTTTGTAGGTTTTTGGGCTTTGGAGAGATGTCTTGAAATTTATGAGATATCTTGGCTAAGAATTGGGCTTATAAGAGAAGTCCCAAATTCAAGAGAAACATCTTGAAAAAATTATAATTATCTCAAGTAACACATCTTATAAAAGAGTAAGACAACTCAAAAGTTAGCAAGATTTATCAACTGAGATGTTTGAAGTATGGCTACAATGTCTCAACTCTAGTGGAGATGTCTTAAGAAAATATGAGATAGCTTATCTACATGTTCAATTTAATAGTGAGATAATCCAAGAAGTTTAGAGATGACTCAAAGAAATGGAAAAACTTTGAAAATTATCATTTCAATTTAGAAAACAATTGAAACAATGGAGAAAAAGATAGAAACATCATGAGATATTTAAGTTAAGCTTGAGGAAGGTTTTCTAGGCTTCTTGTTTAGCTGTGTTAATAAATATTAGTCTTGTTTTAGGATTATATCATCATGAAACACCATGAGAGGTCATGAGATATCATGAAGATGTCAGGAGATAAAAGCTTAAGGAAAAATCGCAAAAGTCTATGAGTGCAAGAGTGAAGTTGCAATTTTGTGATTAAATTATGTGTGTGTTTGACCTATGTGTATGTCTCTTGTATGCTTGTGAGTTAAGATCTTAGTCCTAGGTTATAGGAGAGATTCTTTATTAGTTGAGTCTTGATTTAAGAATAATCATTGTGTGGTTATAGAGCCTCATGCTCTACAACCTAATTTGAGTTTATTAAGTGATTTGGATATGCTTAGGTTGTGGAACCCTATTGTAATCTTATTTTTAATAACTAAAGATAGCTAAATTTCTTGTTTTCTAGCATATTGATTTGTCTTTCGTAATATCTAGATGTACTATCCGAAATCGTCGGCGTAAGGCTGGAGGAAAACAAACGTCGAAAGATCTCCGGAGAGATACAGACGACCCTGCCTTCGTGTGAGGGCAAGCTGGAAAAACGAAGGTAGAGTGCCTTGGATGGTCTACACGTAGATAAACCAAGGACTTCCCCAAGCATACACTGATGGCCTGCGTTGGGGTTATCGTCCCGAAATGTAAAATGAGAAAACGTGATGTAACGAAACGTAAATATGCAATATAGCATATCAATGTGAACAGAATGTATGTAGAAACATGCAATAAAGTGGAACAATGCAAATAATGATATGAAACATAGAATGGAAGGCACAAATGAAACTGTGTTGTATTTATTAATAAGATGTGCACCGGTCAAAACACAGTTGCGTGTCTAGATCACAAGTTAGACATTAAGCTTTGATGCGAGGTGTTTGCAGGCACTGGGAATCATGTACGTTGGGCTCAAGATTACTGGTTTTCTTGTTCCAAATTTTACCAACCCTATTTATGTTAATGAATAGGGTATTTATACATTTTTCTAGGCTCAGGAGTAGGATTTGCGAATGAGGTCACTGGCTGTGAGATCTGAGAAAAATGGATCGCGTGACAGGTGTACGTGGGCAGACTACGTTCTGGACCGGATGCCCTGTATCTTACAATGTGTATTGATTTACATTATGCTCATGCATACAATTTTAAGTGTAAGCACTCACAAATGTTGCAAATTTACAATAAAATAATAGTGTACAACAAGAGATCTTGATTCTGGATCGCTTGGAACCTCTCGATCTACGAACTAGTTGCTGCAGGATGCCAACATGAGTGGTTCTATGGCTGTTTGAGATGTTCTTGCTTCATCAAGGCTACCAGTGTGAGTTGATCTTATCCTAGCATGCCCTCGGCGTGTAGCTAGAATGCTCTAGGCCACTTTTGGTAGCTCACGCTGTTAGTGTGATCTCAATGTCACCTGAGCGTGAGCTGGGCGTGAGCAAGTTGGAATGGTTCATTTCACACCAAATCTTGATTTTCTAAGACCTATCTTTCAAGTGTAACTACTGCTTGCCTTTAGGGATGACTTGCAAGCTGAATTTGAGTCTGTCAGTGCCTTGATCCAAGTCATTTTGGCAACTTACGCTGGGCTCACACTGTCAACGTGACCTGGGCATGACCTAGGTGTGAGCAATGAAAATGAACATTTTTGGAGCTGAAATCTGAAGTTCTGGAGGCTGAAACTTAGAGAAATCATTAATTAACCTTGAGGGTGGGTTGTACCCTCAAAATCAGATCATTTTAATGTTGTTTTGGGGCTGTTTTGAGGCATTTTTGAGTTACTCATGCTGGACTCATGCTGCTAGTGTGACTTGGGCGTGACCTCAAAGTTTATGTAATTTTGACCTAAAATCTTGGATTTTGGATGCCGAAGCTTGGATTAATCATCAATGGACCTGAGAGGGGCCTTGCCCATTCAAATTAGGATTGTTTTGATCTAATTTGGAAGCTATGAAGGTTTGGTCACATTGAGGGCAAGCTAGCTTGACATCATGAGTAAGCTGGCTTGAGCAAGCTGGGTGTGAATTCCATGCCTTAGTCAAGTTTTGCTTCCTGAATGCCGAAAGGGGCTTGAGTCATTCTTATTTCAAAGTGTTAAGCTGACATTTTGTGGTGTTTCATTGGCCCCTGTTTGTTGACATCTGGAGGAATCCACCCGAGAGGCATCGACAAAGAAGTACAAAACACCACGATCAACCTGGCACCAAGCATCGTTCGTTGGCCCTTGGTCGGATGTCATTGCACCATTTTCAAAAGTACATTGGGTTGATGGGAATGTAGTTCAGGGAAAGAAGGTTGTAACTGGGGGATTAGGAGTTGATCAAAGGGTGTCGTTGTTTGAACTGTGGGAGAGGAATGCTCTCATGTGAACGAGCCAGTTTTTTGATCCTTGTCAATAGCCAATGTATAGCAGACTTGGAATCAAGGCATAGGAGGTGCATTCTTTGGAGAAACGAGACCCTTGTGTCATGTTTAAGGGAGCTTGTTGTAAACAGCCAAAGCCATGCGATGATGTGCAACATGATCATTTGAGATACGAGTGTTTTTCTAAGACAATTGCCTTCTCACCTAGGGCTTGTATGAGAAGAGCCAATGACCTTTAGTCTATGATGTCAATGGGGTCATGGAGACCTTTTCTGTGCATTTTTCTCTTTGACCTTTTTTGTTTTTTGTTTTTCTCTCTTTTTCTTTTGTTTTTCTTTTTCTCTTATTTTTGTTTTTCTTTTTGGTCTTTTTGAAAGAGCTTGCTTTTTGTGCCGTGCTCATGCTTATGTACTTGTGTTTGTATCATGTGTTGTGTGTTGTGTTTTGTGCTACAACTGCTTAGGGAATCACAGTGGGCAACAGTGTATCAAGAGTTTTGGGATGAATATTGTATCAAGGGACTATAATTGAGTAGGGTAAGAAGATCATGATGAAGAATGGGGAATGCGTCAGGAGCTGGAAATGTACTTATGAATGGATTGATTAACCCAATTGTGAGCGTCAGGAAGAATGTGATACCTTGTCATCATGAAGAAGTGTATCTGTGCACAAATGCCTCAAGCATGTCATCCTACAAACACAACTCCGAGAGGACAAGAAAACCACAAATGAAATAGTTACCATAGCACTTTACACTCGAATGTAGTCAATGGAATGGAGCCGTCATGTGAGGTTCCAAGGCAAACAAAATCCTAAATAACATCAGTTTCATCTAGGTTTATGTGATAGATCAGGCAGCAGGTTTTTGGTGAGCACATATAGCCGATTGTAGCAGCATGTCTTTTCAAATGACGCCAGGTTGTTGATGATGTCACCAGTTTATAGTCTTAGCAGACTGTTATGGATTAGTTTCATGTCATAATCCTTTGGACGTTGCTAGTTTTCCATCGTAGCAGACGGTGCAATGCTAGTTTATAGTCATGGCGGACCATAAAGAGGCAAGCTAGTTTATAGTCTTAGTGGACTCTGGTGGACAAGCGTGGTAGTTTAGTATCATACCAGACAAAGCTCTGTGGTGTCGATTTACCGTCATGACGCCAGGACATTCTGTGGTGCTAGTTTTGAGTCATAGCTCCAGGACTATTCTGTGGTATCAGTTTTAAGTCATGATGCTAGGATTGATTCATACCTTGAGCTCATCAGACATAGAACGGTTTCAGGTACATATGATTTGTAGGATTGGTGAACTTGTTTCCATCAATGTCAGCGAGTTTGAATGCCCCGTTATCATATGCTTTGGTGACTAAGTAAGGCCCTTCTCAGTTAGTTGAGAATTTGTCCGAGTGTTCGTGGACTGCCTTGAGAACTAGGTCACCTTCCTTGATCGGTCACTTATGTGGATTGTGTTGATGATGTTGCTGTTGTTGTCTCTGGTACCATTCGATTTGATCAAGCACTTGTACCCTTTCTTCCTCCACCGAGTCAAGGTCAGCGATGCGTAGTTCATTGTTCTGGCTTTCATCAAGGAGGCTAGAGAGCGTTATCCGCAACGAGGGAACCTATAACTCCAAAGGTAACACAGCTTCAAATCCGTATACCAGGCTATATGTTGTCTTACCTGTGGACGTTCGATGCATTGTTCGGTATGCCCATAATGCATAGATTAACTGCTCGTGCCATCATCTCTTGCTTTTATTCAGCATCTTCTTGAGCACCATGATGATCGTTTTATTTGTAGACTCGACTTGACCATTGCTCTATGGGTAATACAGTGATGAAAACAAGTGTTTAATACCTAGGCTTTCACAGAAGCTTTTAGTATTCGTACTGCTAAACTGTGGCACATTATCGGTGACTATGGTCATTGGGATACCAAAATGGGTTACGATGTTTTCTAATATGAAGTTGCAAACATGTTTAGACATGGTTTTCCTAAGGGGAATAGCTTCTACCCATTTTGTGAAATATTCGATCGCAGTGAGGATGAAGCTATGTCTTGCTAAGGACGATGGTGTTATCGGCCCAATGATGTCTAATCCCCATTTTCGGAACGGCCATGTAATTTGTGTAGTGTGTAATTCATTAGGTGATATGTGTATTAGGTTACTGTGCCTTTGGCAAATGTTACATTTTCTGACCCTGGAGAAACAATCGTACTCCATGTGTGGCCAGTAGTAACCCAAATGTCTAATTTTCGTTGCCATTGCTTTGGGGTGCTATATGCCCTCCGCAAAGTCCTTCATGAACCTATTCCATGATTGTTTGGCCGTCGATGCTACTAACGCATACTAACAGAATGCCTTCATAGGAGCTATGACACAAGGTGTCTCCTATTAATGCATATTGTCAAGAGCGTCTTCGCACCGCATCTTTTTGAGCACTCGTTAGATGTTGTGGTGGTTTGCCTCATAGAAGGTACTCTTTTATGTCATCGTACCATTCTATTGCTTATGTAGTGCTGACGGACTCTATGGGTATTTCATTGAGAGCGTTAGTCATAGGTTTGACATAATTTGTTATAGAACTAGGCAACGCATGGAACATCTCAGGTGTCATGTTCAAGGCTAGTGTAGCAAGTGCATCGGCAATGGTATTTTCATTCCTAGGAATATGTTGCACATCTACGTTGATCAATTGTTTTATTAAGTATTTAGTCAGGTCATAGTATGGTTGCAAATGAGAAGCTTTGTATGCGTAGATCTCTGTGACTTGATTGATTACTAACTGTGAGTCACCTAGAACTACAAGACGTGTGATTCCCGAAGTTAGTGCTACTATAAGACCTCTAAGAAGACCTTCGTACTCTGCCATGTTGTTGGTACAAGGGAAGTTTAGTCAATAGGCAAAAGGGCAAATTTCTCTAGAAGGATACGTTATGACAGCTGCAACACTTCCTCCTTGCGAGGTGCATGCTCCATCAAAGTACAAGATTGCATTGTAATTATCAGGCATTGTGTCTATGTTGTTAATATCCTCATCAGGGAATTTGGGGTTGATTTTTGCTTGATCTTGTGTTGGTGATGTGGTCAACTAATTGGCTATTGCTTGACCCTTAGTGGAGGATTGAGCAACATAGTGTAGGTCAAACTCTGCAATCATCGCCTTCCATCTAGCTATCCTACTTGATTCATAGATGTTGTTGGTGATAGCTCGAAGCACGTTGTCTTTGCAAATGATATTGACAAGACAAGGAAGAGGTAATGCCACCACATTTTCAAGGAAAAGACAAGGGCAAGGCATGATCTCTCCATGTCATTGTATCGATGTTTGTAGGCAATTAAGGCATGGCTTAAATAGTAAATGGGGATCTCGGCTTCATCTTCTCATTTTTGGCAAAGCATGGATGCAATAGATGAATCAGACATGGCAAGGTTTATTGCTTTGCGGGGGATGAACTGTCAGTAGTTGAACCAACTCTGTTTTTATGTTCTCAAATGCTTCTTGGCACTGTTGAGTCCATTAAAAATGGACATTCTTTTGCAGTAAATGCTACATGGGTTTTAACTTGTCCATCAATTTTGCAATAAAATGTCTAATGAATTGTAGTCTACCTTGCAGGCTGCGTAGTTCAGTAAGGTTCCTAGGTGGTTGCATGCTAGTTATTGCTTGTGTAATGTCATTGGCAAGTTGCGGATTTAGTAGAGTACTCAATTTTAATGTTTTAACTTTGCCACTAGACATAGTGATGGGGACTTCAACAAGGGCATATTCAGTGATGTTGTTGGCTTCTAAGTCTAAAGTTTTAATCATACCCTCAGGGTAGTCTGATGTTTCTTGAGTGGATGCCATGAAATTAGCCTGAGTAGATGAGTCCAGATCTAAAGATTCTAGATTAATCACTCTTTTTATGGCCTCGTGAGGTCCATTGATAGACAACGTTGAAAAGAGGTTCTTGCTGTCCATATGCTTATTCCTACCAATTTAAACTGGGAGCACTGTGAGCGAGGTTTTCTTGACGAACAAGTTACTAAATGTAAACTAGCTTCATGTAATTTATGTTCTGATGAAATTATAGGATGTAGGGGTAGTTTAATGTCATACCGGGACCGCATGATAGTTTTAGGCCTTACCGGGCCACTGGTATTTACTTTTTGTGTGAAAAATAATGTTGTGAGTTTTTATGATTTCATGAATCTTTGGTCTTTTTGTGTTGTTTTATTTTGATGCTTAGGCTAAATTAACCAAAGAACACAAAGAATGAGAAATAAAGATGAAAAAAAAAATAGAATAAGCATAAAATAAAGTAGGTACATTGGACAGTGGGTTTAAAAAAGGGTAGGAAAAATAGAAGGGATTTAAAAGGTGAAACACATGAGTTATTTTGGCAAGCGTTAGTGCATGAGTGGTGGGCATGACCAGAGAGTGTGGCGTCAATATACAGTGCAGCGTGAGCAACAAGAAGTGCAAGTAGCATGCGTTGGAGGGATTGGCAGCGGGGGCAATAGGAAGTGAAGGTGTGGGCAACAGGGTAAGGCAGACAGCATGAGTAATAACGCAGGGTGGGGTGGCATGACCACGGTTCAGAGTAGCATGAGCGTGAGTAACAATGATGAAGGGGAAAGTAGAAATGAGCCAACACAAGGGGAAGAAGCAAGCTAGCTTATCGTTCGCAGAGGAGAGTGAACAACTGCTTCAATGCCTTTCCAAACCCAAGATTTCATCATGGACGGGGACTCTACGCAGGTACATTTTTCTTTCATTCTTGTCCATGGCATTCTATTGTAGTGCAAGCAGAGCATGAGCCATTAGGACCATTGTTTTTGCTTTGTTTCAAAGTGAAAATTTTGCTGGATTCTAGGGTTTGTATTGCAATTTTTTCGTGTGCATTTCGAGCATCAGGGACGTTGCTGAGGTTTTGAGTTTTACCATTTTTGTGGTTGCTATGTGATGACTTGAGTATGGGCAGTGTAAGGATTGGTTAGCAGTGTAAGGATCAAACCCAGGGCATGCCTAGCATGAGCAACCCAGGGTGTACCTAGTGTGAGTAACGAGGGCGTGAGTTGTATTGCAAAGCGTATGTGCCTTAGCATGAGTCCCAGGGGTGTGTGTTAATCCTTGGCATGAATTGTGATCGAGACTGGTAAAGAATCTTCACCCCAAATTAGACATCTAACTATGGTTTTCCCTTCCCTTTTTTTTGTATATGCATTAGTTATTTTGGGTAAATCGACATCAGAATGTGGGACAGCCCTAAGGCTAGTAGGCAGCTCATGCTACGTCTAAAGGAAAATATGAATTTTCCAGTAAATCATCCTAAAATACGTTTTTAGTTCGTGCCGAGAGTTACCAAATTTCTTTCGGGTGCATTGTTTCCATTAGGGCCATTCCCAGTGTGAATTAGATACAGGGTCGTCTCAGGGTGAGGGGTCCCAGAGTGCAGGACAAGGGCGTGGTGCCAGGTGCTAAGGTCCTGAGCATGGACGCCCAAAGAAAAGCGATTTTTGTGCTTGGGTGTAGCTAGCGAAGAGAATTGTGATTTTGACAATGGGCGTAGCTACCTAAGAGAATTGCGATTTTGACAATGGGCATGAGTTACCCAGGAGAATAGCGATTTTTGTGCCTTTCTGGCCTGGGTGCGAGTTATCCATGAAACTGTAATTTTTGGCAATTTTTGCCTGGGCATGAGTTACCCAAGAGAATAGCAATTTTTGTGCCTTTCTGGCTTGGGCGTGAGTTACCCATGAAACTGCAATTTTTGGCAATTTTTGCCTGGGCGTGAGTTACCCAGGAAACTGTGATTTTTGTGGTGTGCGTAGCGTGAGCTACTCTCCAGCGTGAGTTTTGTTATGAGTAGTAGTGTAAGTCACATTCGTGGGTTGCATCGTGAGCTGCGTTGTGAATGTCCCTAGTCACATTTTACTGCATTATGCATTGCAGCGTGAGTTACTAGAACTGGCGCATGAGTGACTGAGAAGGAAGAAAATTATTCATTTGGTGTTGCTAGTTATTTGTATCTTTTTGTTTTTACTTTCTTGGGCTAGACAGTGAATGTACATGTTTTGCATTTGCACTTATGTGTTGGTTTACTGTAAAGTGAATTTTTAAATGTACCCCAGCGAGTGTTAGATTCATCAAATAGACATTGATGTCCTTGTCTCATGGGGTGATCTTGTGTGTGCGTTGAATGTTAGTTATTTGTTAGGTCTATTTTCTCATTTATTTTTTTTATAGTTTATATGTTTTATATATTTTAAGTTACTTACCTAAGGTTTTGGCTGTATGCAAGGGGCCTAAGCCTTTTCTCCTTGTGGGTGAACTTGTTGGTGTGCTATCTTGGTTTGGCCCTTTGGAACAGAAGATGCTTAGTTATGACATGCGGATCGGGGTGCATGTAATATGGTTTCATCCGAATGTTGGCGCATTTTTATCATTCATTTTGTAGAATTTTAGCATTATCATATGGTCTTATTTGAGTGAGTAGCTAACTCGTGATATTGTTGAGACCATGTTGCCCGACTCAACACGAGGCGTGTTAGCTTTTGTTGTTGACATAGATGAGGGGCTATACATAGTCGAGGGAGACATTCCCGAAGGTCCTAGATCTACACGCTCCTTGACTCGTGTGTGGGGATTGCCGTCTTGCAGCCATTACAACAGTAGTAGCGTACTTTTTCTAGCTTGTCGCATAGATACACTATTCCAAAATCCACCTGGAACAATATACAAAGTAGACAAGCATGCTCTTCTTATACTTGTACTAACTTTGGTTCCTTTAGTGTTATATCATTGCTTACGTATGCATACTTTTTCTTTTGCAAGCTCTATTTTTCAGAGCACGGATTGCATGAGGATGATAGTGGGCTTGCCATAGCACACACTGCCTTGGAGGCATTCATGATGAGCCCTACTCTTCATGCTGTGGTGCTAGGCCAGACCAAGGATGCTATCATCAATTATCCTAGGCAGTTCTCTAGGGCCTTTGAATGTTGTCAAGTTCGCAGCTGGCTACATGGGGATTGGTCTCCTGATGGGCCTGTTTTTCCTCAAATGGTTGATCCCACAGCAAGTGTGCCTACTCCATTTGCTAGTGGTAAATGATTGTGTCCCAGGCTTGGTTTTCATTTTTGTTACATCATTGCTTATCATGTTCTTAATTTTTGCTCAATGTCTCATGTGTATTTTCTATAGTGACTATTCCCCTTGATGAGGTTACTGTCATATCCGAGCACACTGAGGCCACTGTCTGTATGAAGTTTGGAGAGAGATAAAGGAGTCACAACGGTGGCTGCACAAGAAGGCACCTGAACAAATCATTAGTCGCCTTACCAGCATAGGCTTGATGGACCTATTTTCTGCCTTGACTTCCAATGTTCCCGTGACCGAAATCGTTTCCATCGTTGACTCTTTCAACGATGATTACTCCTGTTTTACTACATAAGTTCGGGGAGTTAAGGTGTCTTTCCACCTAACCGTTGAATTATTTTTCGATCTCTTCGGCGTACCAATAGATAGCGCTAAGGTGGTGGTGGACAGAGGAACTAGAGAAGGCCGTGTGATCAAGGAACTTGAAGACTGGCTAGGTGTACCACGAGGTCCTAAGGGCTTCGCCATGCAAGACGATACTTGCTTGACGGAGGTAAACTTTCTGTACCTGCTCTTTAGAGCACGAGCATTTGCTAAGTCTCTTTCTTAAACAAGAAGTCTTGGGGTGGAGTTTGTACGTGTTATGCGCTCAATCTTAGAGACTGGTATGCGCTACAATTGGACGCAGTTCCTTGTATTAGGTCTTTGTGGAGAGATCATTAGTCTACGTTCCAATGTTGATGCTAGGTACCACTTCATCTTTGCCTTTTTTGTGGGCTATCTCCATAGGTTTGCTAAGTTCTTAGTGGTCTATGGAGATAAACATTATGTGTTAAGGGATCGTTCACAGTTGTCTCGCCCCTGGATCTATCACTTATTTAACACCACTAGATCCCAAGATCCACCTGAAGGCATCGAGGAGTTAGTCTCTATCACAATAGGGGGCATAGCTAGTCATTCCCATCATTCGCATGATAGCTTGGAGTTGGATCCACCCAAGATGCACACAAGTGTTAGGAGAGCTGAGTGCTTGATCCAGGAGACTGTCGGGAAGGCCAAGGCTAAGGTGAAAAGGGGTGAGCATCCGAGAGATCCTACTATGGAGGTGAGGCCACCAAGGGTAAAGAAGATTCGATTCACTTTGCCAAGAGTGGGTAAGTATTTTATTATTTTCACTTTAAGTGTTTTTTTTATCGCTTTTTGAATTCACTTGCTTACTTAAATATGTATACCTATTATGTCATGATAACTTTAGATTTATTGGTGCTAATAGAGGATACCCCCGAGAGGGAAAGGGAAGAATTAGCTCCAATGGATGAGCCTGAAATNAGAGGGAAAGGGAAGAATTAGCTCCAATGGATGAGCCTGAAATGGTCATCACTGTGTGTAATGAAGAGGAGGAAACGAGAGAAGAAGCAGTTGAGGCTATTCCTGTTTTACGGTAAGAGGATGAAACAGGTACCATGGAAGTGACAGTTGCTGAGGCTTTAGATGCCCTGAAGCATTCAAGCAAGGAGAAAGGTGTTTTTGATGGTTTCTTTGATGGGTCTCTACACCTTGGTGATCCGCCTGAGCTAACCAGCAAGGGGCCCATTGGTAAGTCTTGTTAGTTTGATCTGCATTTTGTTTCGTAGTTTTGTACATTGTTTTGATTATCATGACTCTTCTTAACATCAGACATGGATGATGAGGTGCCCAAAGCACATGGATCTTAGGTAGATGGGTCGGGGTTTGAGGCCCCAGTTGAGATGCCTTCCCGTATAGATTCAACATTCACCGATCCATTGAGGTTGTGGCATGAGATGCCTAATAAAGTAGACTTTGTTACTGGCATTGTCAATAATGTTGTTGCTCGTTTGAGATAGGCTCATCCTGAATTAGGTGTGTACTTTATACTAAGTACCTGAGTTCATTGTGCTTTTGCATCTATTGGAGGTCTCTTGTTGGCTTATATATGTAATGTTTGTACTTGTAGGTGCGAAGCTTCAATGGAGTTCTTTCAAGGCTACCCATATTGATGGTCTCTTAGAATTACCCAAAGATATTGAGCAAATCCCAAGAGGGATTTATGATGCGGTTTCGGGTTGTGTTGTTCCTAATGCCAAGTCTCTCTGGACCTGCAGGTGCTCAATTGAACAGTTATGGCTTGAAATTCAATCATCGAAGGAAAATTTGGTGAAGGTGATAGAGGAGAGGAATGACTTGCAAGCCCGTTATGATTTTTCCTCTACTAGATTGGCAGGCGATAGTACCTGGCGTACGTCCGAGATCACCTATGCATGTTATTGGGCAGGCTTGAATAACAAGGTGCAGGTGATTCGGGATCTGGCCGAACAGAGGGCCTAGATGGATTTGTTAAATAGGAAGTGCCATGACTAGAAATCTTTCACATCCAAAGTACGTAAATGGGGCTAGGATCATAAAGATCATAAGCACCAATACAAAAAATGGTTGAAAGAGGAATTAGTGGAACGTCGCCGGTTGGAGATGTTCGTGGAGGGGTTAGGCTTGCGCTCTTCCTATGAGAAGTTTGTCGAATGTACAGAAGTGGAGGGGTCTCTTGAGAGATCCATTACCATTGCCTCTGAGGAAGTTTCAACAAGTATGTTTTCTCTTGAGCGCCCCTCCTGGTCTTCAGTGGACAAGGGTAAAACCTTGGCCAATATCGACCTCGGACTTGAGAAAGATTGGGCGTGCGTGCTTGAAGAAGAGATTCTACGGTGCCTGGAAGCTAATCTTAGGTCTTCCTCACCTGTGAGTATTTTATTGCTTTTGATCATCCCCCCCTTTTTAGTACTTTGCATTGTTAATTTTTTTGTCTGTGTTTACATATTTTCTTGTTTTTCTCATTTTTCTTTTTATTTTTCATAGGGACATGATGGTGAGGCTAGCCCCAGTGGGACGGGAGTTGATGCCGTAGAAGATTTTGAGGACCAGCCCCCTCCTAATGCTAGTGCATAATTTGGCTCGCTAGTCTTATCATTCTTTTCAGTGGTTTTGTTAGTTTGTTTTCTCTTTTTCTTTGCCTTTTAGTTTTTCGATTTGTTTTGTTGCTTTTGGGATATGTGAAGACAAATGTAACATGATCATGGTGTAATATGTCATCATCCTATTGCCATGTTAACACTCCACATTACATATATTTATATATTTTGTTTTCTTTTTTTTTTGTAGTTTATTTGCGAACGTGAATGTAAACCAGAATCATGTCTGGCAAAAATAAAACGAACATTGTAACTTGCAAAATATGAACGATAATGATGTAGCAAAGTTTCGGTAAATTGGTGGTATACTGTGCTCTAGTTTAAAGCCATTTTAGGCTACACATGTTAGTTTAAAGTCATGATGGACTATTGCATCTTTGATGAAGAAAAGGAGGAGACTGTAGTTGCTTCGGTGAATTTTAAAAAAGGAACCAACCATTTCTGACCATGGCTAATTTAACATCGTTGCGGACATTTGGTAGTTTAACATCATTTTGGATGCTTGGTAATTCGTCTTAGTTTTTGATCTGTTTCTCTAATTTTTGTAATTTGTTGTGGAGGATGGGATGTGTAGGCATGATCTTGTACTTACCATCCCCCTTGCTGGATATGTCAAATGGTAGTTCTGACCAAGGGACATCTGCAGGAATGGCTCCTATGTCCACATCTTCTAATGCTTCCTCTATTTTAGAAAGGTTGCGGGTTGGAGACTGGCCATTGTCTAGGGCTTCACTAGTTGTGTCTTGCTTAGGCTCAGAGAATTCAACCTTTGACTCTTGGTTAGCTCCTACGTGTGAGGAAGTAAGTGATGTTGCCGCATCCCCGTGTATTACGATTTCACCACCCTCATAAGGTAGGTGAATTTCTTGGTGGATTAGTGATGATACGGCTTTTAATTGAGCTAACCAAGGCTGTCCCAAAATCAGATTGAAACCCAGCATCTCATCAATGACTACAAATTTGGTTGATGTGGGGAACTGGTCCCTTGCTATGAAGTCCAAGGTAACAATGCCTTTTACCATGACACGGGAACCACTGAAAGATTTCAAGAATGATGTTGTTGTTGGCCGTATTTGCTCCGCGAGGCCTAGTCGTTCGATGACAAAAAAAGGTATTACATTGGTTGCTACCCCATCATCGACATGCACCCTATGTATCTTAAATTGGTTAACTTGTATTGTTATAAACATAGGGGCGGTAGTGACTTCCCCCATTTTTTCATCTCATTTAATATCATTGGTGTGGAATCCTAGAGATGTGGGCCTTGATTCTTGATGCGGAGACAATACGGCATAAATGGAAGGTTCATTTGCAGGAAGGTCTTCACTAATGGGGATTGAAGTCAACATACGTACTAGAGCTTCCCTATGTACCTGGGAGGTCATTACTAGGTCATACAGACTTAGGGAAGTGTTTTTTTTGTTTTAAGGCCTGTGTAACCTAGGTTAGGGCACTGGGCAAGTCTTTACTATTCGGAATATTTTTGTCTGTTGAGACTTGATCCATTCGACCAAACATTTGTATTTCTCATGGAAGAGTTTTTGCATTGTTAGCTGCAGCTGTTGGATTTGGGACACTGGATACTCTAGAGTTCTTGTCTTTATGACTCATGTTGGGCTGATCAGCAACTGGAACCATAGGAATGACATTCAACGATGTGGGTTTTGGTGGTCCTAACTCATGACAATGACGCTCTTTTGCCAAACGTTCCTGGTTAGTTGGTTAGCGAGGCGTTCTCGCGAGGGTCGCGGGGGAACTATTGGGGGTTGTACATCGATGTGTTGCAGCACCCGAATTACAAATGGAGTAGGTCGAGTTTGCGATGGCATGTTTGTTGTTGCAACTACTAGGTGTACTCAGATGACAAATGGTTTTTGTGGTGTAGGAGGTGTATGTGCGGCAAAAGGAGCTCGTGGAGGTGTTAGTGTAGATACAGTTTTAGCAAGTGCACAAAGCACAAAAGGCCTTCGTGGGGTGTCTTATTCATTGCTGACATGGATGGTGTTAATCACATAGGGCGACTCCTTTGTGTTAAGAGGATCTTTGTAGACCCCCATAGTCTAATTTTGAGGTCTTACTGGGTTGGCCTCGTCAAGGACTATCTCACCTCTATCAATCATATGTTGTATGCCTTGTTTTAGGGTAAAGCAATAATCGGTTCCATGCCCACATCGTTGGTGATACTCACAGAATCTATCTAACCTAAAACCTCTTGGAACAGGGGGTTCATTAACCGTTGCTAACGTTGGGTCTTTAACCAACTCATAGTATCAATCATGTCTTTGAGATGCTGCAGGAGACATTTGTTTATGTTGAATCAACCCAACCTTCAGAAGTTGGTCCAGTAATTTTGAAGGCTTCATGGGCAAGGGTGTGTACTAGGTAGGGTCTTTTCGTTCGAAGGTATGAGTATGACTCGTGTTAGTAGTTTGGGCAGAGGAGGGTTCAGGTGTAGGAGTAGGCACGGTTCTTTCCTGACTAGTGGGGGCGACGGGTTGTTTCCCTTTTTGCCCTGCATTTTTGGGCCGAAAGGCCTCTGCCACTGCTGTGACTATTGCCTTAGATTTGTCTTTATCTTTCTTCATATGTTGGCCTTTGAAATTTAAGTAAGCTGGTTCATGACTTGTCTGTGCTGCCTCTTCTATGTTTTTGATTTGGACAAATGCTTGACTCAAAGTGCGAGCTTTCAGATAATAAAGTTTTGACTTAACAAAATCATTCATGGCACTCTTGAGGATTGTAAGTAAATACTTTTCCGAGATAGGCTCGTGAAGTTCGTTAAGGGTAGTGCTCCATCTTTGGATGAACTTCTGTACAAGCTCTAATGGCACTTATTTTATTTGGATTAGACTATCTAGTGTGGCTTCAGGCTTCAGGTTATACTTAAAACGGGTAACGAATTGATGTAACAAATCCTCTAGAGAGGATATGGAGTTACGCGGTAGGGCTCGGTACCAGTCTAAGGCTCTCCTAGTTAAGGACATGGTGAACACACGTAGGATTGCATGAGGCCATGCTTGAAGTAAGAGACACTCTAATCGGAATGTTATTAGGTGAGCATTTGGATCTCCCTCTCGGTTATACTTGGTTAGTTGCGACAGTGAAATTCCTTTTGGTAGAGTCAATGGTGGCACTGAAGAGCTAATCGGATCATCTTGAGAAAAATCCATGACCGTGACTTCTTCAGTGTTTGCAATCTTGAGGTGCTTCACCTCATTGATCAATGCTTGCATCATCTTTCTAGCCTCTACCCACTTTTGGGCA
Source organism: Gnetum montanum (assembly GCA_015680685.1). Classification (NCBI taxonomy): domain Eukaryota; kingdom Viridiplantae; phylum Streptophyta; class Gnetopsida; order Gnetales; family Gnetaceae; genus Gnetum; species Gnetum montanum. The sequence goes on along the minus strand of MNCI01036132.1, from coordinate 925,478 downwards.
CTAGGTGGACTGGCTGGTTGGTTAGATTGAGCATGATAATAGTTAGATTGTTGTGTGGTTGGTGGGAAAAAGGACTATAGGGTTGTTGATGGTTGTACTTGAGGGACATTCATGGATGGGATTGTAACAGATGGTATGCCATAATGAGCCGGTTGATGTTCTTGAATGACAGGTGTGGGCCACTGCCCAGTTACAAGTTGTGAGGAAACACCCTGAACCTGTTGAGTTGAAGTAGTGAAGGGCATTTCTCGAATTTGCACTCATGGTATGTAATGGACGGATGTAGAAGCAGGTATCATGGATGGCAGTCCAATTATTTGGGATCAGAAGGTTGCTTCCATATTAGCTTGAGAGGGGAGTTTTTGGGATTGTCCTTGTGAGAGGGAGGGTAAAGTGGTAATCAGAGGGATAGCAGGATGGGCATAGTGAATTGGGTGTTGGTCGTAGGGAAAGTAGGCATAAGGCTAGGTGCTTCCTGTTGAGAGACAGGTGCTCGAGTGTTTGTAAATACATGAAAAGAAATAGTTTCTCCTGTGAAAGGGTGGAATAATGGGTTTGCATAAGTATGAGGATTGAGAGTGTGGTACGAATCCCCATGTTCGGATTGAGCCGCGAAATGATCTTCCTTGTCCCTGTTTTGAGGCTCTATGGTGGGTTGCTGCAAGGTTTGATTCCTTGCCATGAGGAGCTAGGATATGAGTTCATGATAGGATTCAGAGAGGGGAATCACATCATATGCTAAAGGGATAAAGTTATGGCCCCCCTTATAGATGAGTTCATAATGTCATTTTGCTTCCATTTCCGCGTGATCAATGGGCAGGTTGGCTTGGATCTTTACGTAGATGAAGTTGTATTGTTCCGGGGTGAGAATTGTATAGGCGGGGCCTTTGCCTTGTAACCTAAGTGATTGATGAGTTGGTCCTTGAGGGTTTATCTCTACAACGGTGAATATGGATTTGATTGCAGTCACAGGGTTTGAGATTTCAGCATTAAGGTCGAAAATGGACAATGTTGCTTTGATCTGGGAAGGTTTCATGTGTGTAACTAGATTGACTAGTTGAATTTATGTAAACAACGTATGCAAGCCTAGCTTGAGCAAGCTGGGTAGCGTGTGCAACTGTGCAGCGTGCATAACTGGGTTTAGCATGAGCAAGCTCAACATGTGTAACTGGGTTCAACGTGAGCAAGCTTAGCGTGCGTAACTGGGTTTAGCATGAGCAAGCTCAGCATGCGTAACTCTGCAACGTGAGCAAGCTTAGCACGAATAGGCTCTTCGTGAATGAGGGTTTTGGTTTCAGTGCTTAATCTGTGCAACGTTTCGAACCGCGGGGTGACCAAGGTTTTGTCAAACGGTAAGCAGGATGCCCTCCTTCTAGCGCCAATTTCTGTACTATTCGAAATCATTAGCGTAAGGCTGGAGGAAAATGAACACTGAAAGATCTCCAGAGAGATACAGACGACCCTGCCTTTTTGTGAGGGCAAGCTGAAAAAACAAAGGTAGAGTGCCTTGGATGGTCTACACGCAGATCAACCAAGGACTTCCTCGAGCATACACTAATGGCCTGTGCTGGGGTTATCGTCCCGACATGTAAAATGAGAGAATGTGATGTAACGAAATGTAAATATGCAATATAGCATATCAATGTGAATAGAATGTATGTAGAAACATGCAATAAAGTGGAACAATGCAAATAATGAAACGGAACACAAAATGGAAGGGAAAAATAAAACTATGTTGTATTTATCAATAAGATGTGCATCGGTCAAAATGCAGTCACGTGTCTGGATTGCAGTTAGACGTTAAGCTCCAATGCGAGGTGTTTGCAGGTGTTGGAAATCATGTACGTAGGGCTCAGGATTACTGGTTTTCTCACTCCAAATTTTTCCAACCTTGTTTATGTCAATGAATAGGATATTTATACATTTTGTTAGGCTCAGGAGTAGGATTTGCGAATGAGGTCACTAGTTGTGAGATCCGTGAAAAATGGATCGCGTGATAGTTGTACATGGGTAGACTACGTTCTAGACTGGATGCCTTGTATCTTACAATGTGTATTGATTTACATTACACTCATGCATACAATTTGAAGTGTAAGAGCTCAAAAATGTTGTAAATTTACAATAAAATAATAGTGTATAATAAGAGATCTTGATTCTGGCTTGCTTGGAACCTCTTGATCTACGAACTAGTTGTTGCAGGATGCCAACATGAGTGGTTCTGTGGCTGTTTGAGATGTTCTTGCTTCATCAAGGCTATCAGCGTGAGTTGATCTTGTCCTGGTGTGCCTTCGGCATGTAGCTAGAATGCTCTAGGCCACTTTTGGTAGCTCATGCTGCGCTCACGCTGTCAGTGTGACCTCAGCGTGACCTGGGTGTTAGCTAGACGTGAGCTTGGCATGAGCAAGTTGGAATGGTTCATTTAACACCAAATCTTGATTTTCTAAGACCTTTCTTTCAAGTGTAATTGCTGCCTACCTTTATAGATGAGTTGCAAGCTGAATTTGAGTCTGTCTATGCCTTGATCCAAGTCATTCTGGCAACTTACGCTGGGCTCACGTTGTTAGTGTGACTTGGGCATGAGCAATGAAAATGAACATTTTTGGAAATGAAATCTGAAGTTTTGGAGGCTAAAACTCGAAGAAATCATTAATGAAGGTTGAGGGTGGGTTGTACCCTCGAAATTAGACCATTTTGATGCTTTTTTGGGGTAGTTTTGAGGCAGTTTTTAGTTACTCACGCTGGACTCACGTTGCCAGCGTGACCTGGGCATGACCTCAAAGTTTGTGTGATTTTGACCTGAAATCTTGGATTTTGGATGCCAAAGCTTGGAGTAATCATTAATGGGCTTGAGAGGGGCCTTGCCCATTCAAATTAGGATTGTTTTGATCTGATTTGGAAGCTCTAATGGTTTGGTCACATTGAGGGCAAGCTAGCTTGGCATCATGAGTAAGCTGGCTTGAGAAACCTGGGTGTGAATTCCATGCCTTAGTCAAGTTTTGCTTCCTGAATGCTGAAAGGGGCTTGAATTGTTCTTGTTTCAAAGTGTTAAGTTGACATTTTGTGGTGTTTCACTAGATTTAGTAGGTTGAATATTATTTTCTATTAAAATGAAGTTACACCACTACCTAAGGGCTTACTTAAGTGCTCCATTTTCTCTCTTCTCTTCCTACCTAAGAGGGAAATAAGCCAGAGTATTAGGACCCATATGAATCATTGTTTCAAAAAAAATTTAAGAAAGCTATATATGGGGAACCAAGAGGAGCATGAGTGCTAATTCATCCTTTTTTTTATTGTAATGTTACCAGAGATATTGAAGTGGTATCCACAAGTGATGATACATGTCTCTTTTTACTTGCTAGGGTTCTAATATTTGGGGATGGAACCTCTTCTCCTTGTATACTCAATAAATTATCCCCATCCATTGTGATTCTCATGGATATGAGTAAGACATATGCATTTCTTCTAAATGCTTAAGGCTGGATCTTTAGTCTAATATTAATATTTAGAAGTCAATCATGATTTAAAGATTTATATTAGAAGATGGTGCCCTACTAGCTAAGCAACCCTTATCCTTGAAATGAGACTACAATCACTCATCATTCCATAGCTAGGATCTTAGCTATGGCTAATTCATTTTTTCTTCTCTATAATACTACCCATGTAAACCCCCTAAAGAAGGATAAGTTAGAGGCTAAGGCATAATCTTCAACTTCACTTCTTGAAAGCCCTTGGTAAGCATGTTCATCCCAATACTAAAATGAAAATGCATCACGAATTGGACCCTATATCAAAGTAGGATGCAACTAGATAAGACTTTAGTCATTCCACTATAATATTCCAAGAACATAAATGTGAATCATCCAACTAAAATATTTGAATATCACATCAAATCTCATCTTTAAAAGGATAATTAAAAATTCTAGCAAATAGAAGGTATTCACTCGGTTCCTACTTCTATAAATACTAACTTTATAACCTAATCAAACTTTATAGATATTGGATGAGAAGTGAGTATATCCTATGCCCAACCATATGAATTACAAGCATTCACATGCAATCTAGTCAAATTCCACAAACCTTAACTTCCTAAGTACGCTAGTTCTAGGAAGTAAAATGTAATTGTCACAATTGTTGTCTTTCCAACTACACTTGTGAAGCTTAGTTGTATGGTTAAGTGTAACTGGGGTACATGATTTTTATTATTTTATATTTTATTCACCTATGATTGATAAATAGTCAAAACTCAATTTATTAACCAATTCAACTAATCTGATTACTAATTAATAACTAGATATCCTAACATAAGCATCCAAACCCTCTTCCTGCACACATCCTGAATGCATACAACATTGTTGGGTTACCAAGCGTTAAGTGTTGCTGGGATTACTAAGCATTGTATGTTACGCTCAAAGCAATCATACTTATGTATTTAATCTATTTATCTTAATTAGTTAATTAATTAAAGTCTTACTTATCTTAATTAATTATGTACTTAATGAAAACAGTAAATTCAAAAATAAATCATTAATCTATTCCAAGTGCTGCAAGGTTTGATCAAAAGGTTCATCTATAATGTTGTTCACATTGGTGTGCTTAGGTACATCAATGCTCAAATAAAGATCCATACACTTTTTGACTCCTATTGCGGGCACTCAAAAAAATATTCTAACTTTCAAATGACAAGACTACAAGAGCTTTGTTACAAATTTCATAAGACTTATCATAAACATGGTGGATCAGTGTGTATTAGACTTTATTATGAAGCTATGTTAATGAGGCCTCCTAAACATAGAAAATGCTACATTAATGCAACCTTATCCATGGGGAAACATCATGTCAATGGAGCTATGTCAACGAGGATCCATCAATGAGGGTTCATCGATGTGACACTTTGATGTTTCATCATAGCCCCACGACTAAATGAAAACTCATTCTTAAGTTTCCTAAAATTGGGAAGGTATGCAATTATTGACTAACATTTGACACAACAAAGCTGAAAACAAAACTGAGTGCTCAAGTGTATGGATCAACATCATTATAAAATTTGTGGTATTCATGACACAAAATTGAGCACCATGACATGACTACTCAAATTGGATAGCATATCCTCTAACAACATGAAGATGGTTTAGAAGATCAAACAATCCTAGGTGGTGGAGGTTCCTAAGGTTCCGAAGGATCTTCACTAGCTTTAGGACTGTGTGGTGGTTGAGGAGGCTATTGTTGTCATGCTGTGGCTAGTACCTTTGGTAGAAGACAAAAGGCATCTAATAATGCCTTCATATTATTTTCCTTGCTCTGAGGATCATTCATAGTCCATGCGGCATTGCCAATGTGGGCTGGAATGGAGATATCCCATGGACAGGGCATTACTAGGAATAGCTCCTTGATGTTGATGAACCAGGTAGCGAATTGCTTATGTTCGACATTGAATGCCATAACTATGTTTTGAAGCTCCTAGTAGTCATTCATTCTTTAGGCTAGGATCTTAGTAGTGGATCTTTGATTAGTATATTTGCCCTTGAGAACCTCAAGTTCAATGTTTGCCTCTATAGGCTTTTACTTGATGTCCTTGAGGTGCTTGAAATCAACTTCATACAACAAGTATGAGCTAGCCACCTTCTTCTCCAATTCTGACTACAGCCATCCAATAGTCAACATAGCTAGGTTTGTGTACCAGAAATTGGAAAGCTTCATATATTCAGTCATCTTCTCTATCTACAACTCCTTTAGGAAAATTTCTTCTTTATTGTATTGATCAATCCCATTAATGATGGGTTACCATAATTTTCATCCTTGTTGGAGTTGCCAAAGCATCTCATTTACCTTTGCCTTTGCCACCTGAATGTGTTTCTCATTTATTTCCTTTTGTAGGTCAACCTAGTCTCTATAGTGATCTTTGAATCTCTAAAATTTTAAAGCCTTTGATTTCTAGGCAACTACTTCTATTGCAGTCATTTGGCAAAGGGCACTAACCTCCTCCATGGAAAGGTATTTGTTCTTAGCTACCAATCTCCATAACTCTATCTTTGCTTTGGCAAGTTGCTCCTACTATTAATGGATAAAATTAGTCAACTATTGTTTATGTGCATCAACATTTTGTAAGCAATTATTTTCTACAATCAGTAGCACATTCTCCTGGTGGGTCAGATCCAAGGCCTTCTGAATTTTATGATAGGTGGCCTCTACCAAGGGTTAGTGAAACACTGTTATCTCTATTGCACCCTTAACCCCTTTCAACCTAGTGTGAAGTTGTTCAAAACCTTCATCCCTTATCATTTCTGGGTTGGGAAATGCATGGTCAGCAATTTGGGCTCTCAGTTTAGCAACTTTCATGGGCAAGCATTCATTCATCTCCTTGGCTATTTCAAGTTACGCTTACAAAATAATATTCTTGTTCCTTGCCTCTAGTCACTTAGAGTGGGCTGCAATTATATTATCTAGATGGTCAAAGACATCTGGAAGTAGTTTCCTAGTTCCTATAAGTTAATCTAACAGTTGTTTATGTTGTGCTATGCTTAATTTATCACTTATGATTCCTGCGGTTGTCTGCACATCTTTAAGTGCAGTGATGTCTGGTACATGCCATAGGTGCATTAGGTGTTTTGACAGTTCTATTAGCAACCACCTCAACCGTTGTTTTTTAGCCCTAGTGCTACATCACCAATACTATTGCCCCCTCACCCTCCTCCAAGTGCACCAAAAAGTTTGTGGCATTCTAGGAAATCTCTAGGAGTTGCTACTATTTTTAGAGAGATACTGTTACCTCTCTAGCACTAGGATTTGACCTTGTAGACAACTACATTTGTTGGGTAGAGAAAATAGATCCACCTCCTCCCATCAAGCTAACTATTCTAGCCACATCATTTAGGTGACTCATCATAGGTCGATACATAGATGGGTCTCCATCACTCATGCTTGCCTATTACTCTTGCTCGTTCAAGAGCCATTCTTGGTACTTATGCAACTATTGGGATGTTGTAGTGATATTCGACACTATTTCTAAGTGGTAGGTGGAGGTGGTGGCTACTACTCCTCTTCTTGGATTATTGTTGTAGGAATTTTATCCTTCATCATCGCCACCTAATTATTGGTCGGAGTGAATCAAACAACATTATTAGTGTAGCAAACTATTCCTCTTCGACATAGTTTTTTGATGAGACATGGGAAAGGTAGTGCCTTCCTTCCATGTTCATTCTCTATCTCTAGGGTGATTAGTTGTGGAAGGTTAACAAGGAATCTTTTACCCAGAGCAGCACATGCATGAGAAAAAAGGCAATGATCTTGCTAGGCCTCACCATGGGATTTAGGTGAATGGTTGCAATCTTGTAATGGATTCTTTTTGCTAGAGTGAGCACACCATACTCCTTATGATCGACATCATAGCACTACTAAACTCATTTCTTTTTGATGCTGGGGTCCACCTGGATCAAAATCTCAGTGAGATTCATCTTAGTTTTAGCAACCCATGTACCTCTACAATGGCTTACACTGAGTAGGATAATGAAATGTCCTTAATCTTGACCATTGAACTAGCCTACCTATTATTCCAAAATAGGAACATCTCTCTCATATACCATTCCCCTTGGAAGTAACAATTGATCACATGGAAGAGGTATTCAATTGGTCCTGTACCTCTTTAGGTGCTTGCTTCAAGAAAGATCTAAAGTTTAAATGTTGAAGCACTATCTTCTAGACCTTCCTTGATCTAATTTGATTTAGGAAGGCTTCCATCAAGGTCACCTTAATATTTTCTTGTTGAGTTGGTGGCTCATCTCAGTGGAAATGCTTTGTTGCTACCACTTGTTCTGGAAATTAATAAATAGACTCCACTTTGGCCTCTTCCCTGGGAGGTCCTATAGCATGGGTTGTGATCGATTCTTCCTGGGCCAATTCTTGGCCCCTTCTCACTCTTAGCCATTTTTCCTTGGTTAATATGTTTCTCCTTCCTGTGTGTGTTTGCCTTTTGGTGCCATCTACAGTCACAACACATCTATGGATTACTAGATATAATGTGTAACTTAAAATTTTTGGATACCTTATCTTGTTAATTAGTTACACTTGTCTATAGTTGGACCATGGTAGATTGATTATTTTGTTAATTAATTTTTTATTGTAAGTGTTACCAAAGCACATTGAAAAGGTTTAACTCTCATAATTTGATGTTTTAATGATATTTCCTTAACTAAACCTTTGTGGGAGTTAGAAAAATGTTAAAACATTTTCCATCAAAAACAACACGTTTGTGGCCCCCATGACTAAGAGATTACTTTTAGGAGCTACAGGGTCAAAGAATGAAGTGATTTGGAGAAATGGTTAGGAAGTTATGGGCTCTAAGAGGTTCTAGGCTCTAAAAATTGCAAAAACTCCTTAGGCGTTTGTAAGCAAATGTGAAAATTTCTAAGGGGGGTCATGCATATATATACTATTTTTGCACTACATCGATGGGGTCACGTATACAGGGCCTTGTAATGTATGGGCTCTGTTGACAGGGCCCCATTTATAAGGTTTGTAAACAAAATTTTCAAACTTGAATATTTCAAAAATTAGAAGAAATTTTTGAATGAATTTAGGATCCATGGAATCCCAAAAAAGCCAAGAATATGATGAAATCATTGAAGAGGATCTTTGGAAGCTCAAAAATTTAAAAATTTGATGGAGAATGTTTAAGTTGAAGAAAATTCTTAAGGAGCACATGGTTGGATGCAGAAGATGGATGCACGAAAGAATCTAATTGTAATAATGCCTAAGGATAAGGTACTTAATGAACCCAACCAAGAGATATGCAAGTGGGTCCTTCCCATAGTAGGCACATGCCCTATTTGCCCTTGCATAACCTTAACCTAAGGAGTCCATGGGTCCCATAGGTGATTAATGGTTTATGAAAGTTAAGAACCAAAACCCAAAAGATTCTACCAAAGAATTCAAGTACATTAGGAAAAGACACTGAGCAAGAATATGGACATCGATAGTGAGGTGAATTATGGGTAGCATGGATGGATGGTGGAGTTCCAAATTGAGGTCATAAGGAGTCACTTGTGAATTTATGATTAAATGACCTAAAAAGATCCATCCTTGGTCCAAACCAAAATGAACTACTTTCAATGACTTCACATCACCACTCCAAAAATGATCTACCTTCCTGAGACACAAAAGTGCTTCCACAAAACAACCACCATTCCTTAAAGAGAAGAAAATAGAAATAGAAAGTGAGAGAGGGCCTTAGTTAGAGGGGACCTTCAGGCATGAGTAACATGTCTTTCTAGTCCCATAACCAATGCTTGTAGCCCATTTATTTGTCTAAGGGATGTGCTTTGAATTTTTATCATGTTTTTTCTCTTTTATCCTATTTATTTATTTATTTATTTTTCTTTTTTTTTTGGAAAATTATTGGATGGGAACCACACCATGCAAAGACTTATTCAACTTCCTATTATTGGTTAATATGAAATCATAAGAAATCCATGAAAATGCTAATGCACCCAAGTAAGTAGAAGACTACAAAGAGTATTGAGTCCCCTTGAAGTCACACCCTATGCAAACCTTTAAATCCTTCCTAATTTTGGAAACCACCAAGGTCATAAATTTATTAAAGGTTTATTTAATGAAAGGGACCTCTTATTTTCAAAACAAGGAAAACCATAGAGTTTGTAAATGGATGGATGACATGGACTCACTGCCTGTTCCATGAAAAAAAAATCATGTCTTAGCCATCAGTACAAAAATTCAAAAATAGAAACTAGACATTACTAAACTAAACCATTAAGTGTAAACCACCATTAGCAATAGCTATAGAACCACTATGTCCTGTTGGCACAAAGCACATTTATTAATAGAAATTAGAAAATCACACTAAAATACAATAAGGTACAATATATAAGAAAGTGTAAAGTATTCAAGAAAAATTTAAATGTACTAATGATGAGGTAAAACAAAAAATGGTGTAAAATAGGAAAAAAGTTTAAAATCAAAAAGATATAAAATAAACAATTTGCAAAAATTGAAAATGTATACAAACTGAGGAGCCATGTATGTGATTAGCATGAATGGCCATATCCCCCACAATTGAGTTGGAAGGAGGAGATCCAAAAAATTAAGTGAGGTTGTTCATTTTTTAAGGCATTTTTTGTACTGGCTTGCTTGGGCTCATGGAAAGGCTTTACCTGTTGGATGTTGACCAACTACTTCTTGTCTGGGCTTTCATATTTATATACGATCATGTCTTTAGAAGGAAAGGTTTCATCGATTATATAAGGTTCCTCATATAATGTTTTGAATTTGGTTTTTTGAGGAACATGTGTGGGGTTCTAGTAGAGGACCTTATCTCCAGGTTGAAGTTTGATCCTTTTGATTCTGAGGTCATGTCATTGTTTATTGAATGCCTTGTGCACTTTATTCAAGGATAGGACTACCAATTGATTTTCACCTAGAACAGTTAGGTTAATCTTTTTTTTTATGCTAGACATAGATCAAGGTCTAGGTCACAAGCTGTTGAGAGTGTACAGACCTTGAATTAAATTAAGAGCATTGGAACTTTTCCATACACCAACTCATAGGGAGAGTAGCCTATAGAAAGTTTCCATATTAAGTGGTAGGCTAGAAAGGCATTGTTGAGTTTCATGTTCTAATCTCTTTTATATTTGCTAATAGTTCTTGTTAGAATCTTTGTGATCTCCCTATTAGTAACCTTTTCTTGACCATTGAATTGGGGGTGCTAGGGTGTTTTTAATTTATGTTCAACCTCCAAGCATTACATAATTTTGCAAAAACTAGCACCTATAAAATGGGTTCCATTGTTAGAAATTAGTGTGCGTGGCACCCCAAACCTATTCACAACATTTTGTTGTACAAATCACATAGTAGTGGATGATGTACAATTGATGATTGCAGCTACTTCTATCCATTTTATGTAGTAATCAATGGCAATGATTATATATGCCTTGCCTTTTGACATGGATGTGATGGGATCCATGAATTTGATGCTCCATATGTTGAAGGGTTCTTGTGGTTGAATCCACTATTGAGGATCCTTCATTTGTGCAGTCATCCCACCATCTCATTGACAACATTCATAGGATTAGACAAACTAGTAAATATCCCAAAAGATTATGGGCCAATAGTATCCTTCCATTAGGATTTTTATGGTTGTGCATCTCCCTACATAGTTGCCTCCACAAGGGCCTTTGTGAGCATCCTGGAGAACACACAATTGATTCACATCGAGGACACATCAACAAACCAAGCCATCAATGCACACCTTATAAAGGTATCCATTGATTTCCATGAAGCATTTGGCCTAATAAAGAAACTATTGTTTCTTTTTATAGTCCAAATCTTGTGGCATCTCTTTAGTAAGAAGATAACTGAGGATGCCATCATATCATTTTGGTTCTACAGGCACTTATTCATTTATTGCACCAACAAATGGAAGTTAATCAGGATATTGGTTAGAAAGTGGGCTCTCTTTTTCTTTGTCATCCCATCAAAACTGAGAAAGATTATCAGTGACCACATTCTCAATACCCTTTTGATCAACCATCATAAGATCGAATTCTTGTATGATCACTAGCCACTGTATGACATGGGGGTTCATTGTTGGCTTGTTCATGAGGAAGGGAATAGCACTATGGTTAGTGTGCATAAACACTTTATATCCAAGCACATAGTGCTAAACTTCTCTAGAGCATACACCACCACCATTAGTTCTTTTTCCATTGTGGTGTAATTCAACTGTGCACCCACAATGCTTCAACTTGCACAATGGATGTAATATGGACATTTGTTATCATTCAACTACATTAAGTATAACTCCAAATGCATAATTTAATGCATTTTTCATGATATTAAATGGTCTGGACTAGTTATGTGCTTGAAGAATTGGAGTCTCTATGACCTTCTGCTTGAGGCTCTGAAATGTCTTTTCACATTCCTTAGTCCAAATGAATGGAGCATCTTTCTTTGTTATCTCAACCAACAATTTTGCAATGTTAGAGAAATTCTCTATGAATTGCTGGTAGTAGCCAATATGTCCAAGGAATGGTCAAACATCTTTAATAGTTTCTAGTTGGCAAGTTATTCCTTGGATGATCCTTATTTTCTCAGGGTCCACCTCAATCCCTACTTGAGGAATTCTGTGCCCCAATACAATGCCTTCTTAGACCATGAGATGACTCTTTTGCCAATTGAGCCATAGGTTTATTTCCATACATCTTTTAAGTACTTGCTCAAGGTGGTCCAAGGCTTGCTCAAATGTAGCACCATAAGTGGAGAAGTCATCTATAAAAACTTCCACTTTGGTACTAATTTTTTGCTAAAAGATGCTTAAGACCAGGTTTTGGAAAGTGGCAAGAGCATTACACAGACCAAAAGGCATCTTTCAATATGCAAAAGTTTCCCAAGGACTCATAAATGTTGTTTTGGACTAGTCTTCTAGTGCAATCTAGATTTGGTTTTAGCTACTATAATCATCTAGAAAATTGTAATAGCAATGCCCAGATATGATGTCCATTACTTGATCAACAAATGGCAATGGAAATTGATCTTTGAATGTTGACATGTTTAACAACCTAAAATTGATACAAACCAACCATTTGTCACCTCCCTTTGGCACTATCATGAGTGGGCTAACCCACTCACTATTTGAAATGGGGTAGATGAATCCTATCTTAAGGAGTTGCTCAATCTCATCTTTGATGATTTGCTTCAATTTTGGGTTCAATTGCCATTATGGCTATCTCCTTGGCTTTATGGACAAATTAGTATAAATGCAATGCTAGCATATCTATGGATCAATTCCAATGAGTTCAAGATATGACCAAGCAAAGGTTATTTGCCATCTATTAATCAATTTCAACAATTTTACTTTTTGCTTGGGAGCAAGTTTGACATTTACTATGATCAACCTACCATTTTTCAAGAATGCATATTCTAGGTCGACAGGTAGAGTTTTTAACTCTAGAGGCTCTTATTTGAAATTCTTAGGAATCTCCAACTCTCCCTAATTGGTATCATCATTTGCATTATTAGAGAGTTGGTGATGGACTTGATTTATTTTATCCATGCCTTCAACATAGGCACATGTTTGGCTCTCAACAGGTTCCATGCAAAGTGTGTTTCTTTCAAGATCAATTATCATCCACTAGGTGTCCTATTTTGTGGTTGCTGTGTACAAAAAACTTTAAACTTTAGATTCATCTACATACTATCTGCATGCTTATTGTCTATATGCTATAATGGTCTTTTTACTTGCATTACACTTACACGTAAATTATATTACTCTATTTCAACCATGTTTACACTTACATTTAGTTTGAGCCAACAACATCAAGGTATCATATGCCTTAGTGAATGTTAAACCATATAGCTTGAACTTTACTAACTTAAAGTGAAAAGATAGTGATCATAAACTAAACATCAACTACTAGTAAATCTACATTGGCCATCCACAAATTACATTTAGGTCACACAATTATGATCAGGTCACACATATACACTCGTGACTTTTATGGTGGAGTGTTAGAATACCCAATAGTTCATCAACAAGCCTTCTTTTAACAATGCTAGAAATGTTTGGTTAGTACCAAGGGAAGATGAGATATATGGTTTGATTCCTATGACTTAGTAGTAGTACAAGCAAAATGTCCCTACAAATCCTACATTGATCTTGTAAAGTAAGCAAGAGTATCTACAAGCACATGAAGAAGTTGGGCATGGTTTTGTCATCATGTCAACACTTGCAATAAGTGAAGAGGAGTCATTAAATGAACTTCCTCTAGCAGTGCAATCCTTAGCATTGGAATTTACTAATGTTTGAAAGAAAAAATTAGAAGGGCTTCCTCCAACGACATTCATTTAACATCAATTTTTTTAATGCTTGGAGCTATCGTCCCAAATGATAGAGCCTACTGTATGACTCCAAATCAAAGGGAGGCATTGCACAAGCAAGTAAATTACTCTCTAATAGTTTCATTAAGGAATTCATTTCTCCTTGTGTTGTTCTAGTTGTACTTGTTCAAAAGAAGGCTATGGATAAAGATGAGATTATGCATAGATTTTAGGGCTATCAATAAAATCATAATCAAGTATATGTTTTCTAATTTTAGAATGAATGACTATCTTGATGTACTTGCCAATGTTGAAACTTTCTCCAATATTGATTTAGAAAGTAACTATCACCAGGGGATGAATGGAAAATAGTCTTTAAGATACCAAATGATTTGTATAAATGGCTAATCATGCCTTTTGGACTAACCAATGCTCCAAAAACATTTATGAGGCTTATGCATGAAGTTTTAATGGATCTTATTTCGAAATGTTGTATTGTTTTCTTTGATGATATTCTTGTCTACATTTCTAATCAAGAGGAACCTGTGCAACACTTGAGATTGGTGTGCTTAGAGTTTCATAAGTTGAAATTATTAATTACTGATAAGAAATATAATTTTATGAAGAAGAAAATTGTCTACTTAGATCATGTTATTACCAAAACCAAAGTCAAAATGGAGTCAAGAAAGATCAAGCTAACGAAGGAATGGCCTTCACCTAGAATTATAGAAAAATTAAGATTGTTTCTTAGTTTGGCTAGTTTTTATATAAGGTTTATTTGAAATTTCAATTCTATTGCATGACCTATGCTTACTTGTTTGAAGAAGAATTTAGATTTTGTATGAGATGAAGAGAAGAAAAGATCATTCTAAGCTTTGAAAGAAAAAAATTGTAGTGCACTAATATTGGCTATTTCAAATTTTCCCAAGATTTTGAAGTGGAGGTGGATGTAAGAGGACTTGCAATTAGAGGGATGCTATCCCAAGAAAATAAGCCCATTACGTTTTTCTTTGAAAAATTGAATGAATCAAGGAATAATTATAGTGTTTATGAAAAAGAGTTGTATGTTATACTTTAAGCCATAAAACATTAGAAGCATTACTTGTGGGAAAGTGAATTTTTGTTATTAATTGATCATAAGTCATTGAAATTTTTGAATTCAAGAAAGAAGTTAAGTGCTAAGCATATGAAATGGGTGGAGTAGCTCCAAGAAATTCACTTTGTGATAAAACATAGAAGTGGGAAAAGTAATATAGCGTCAAATGCTCTTTCAAGAATTTATATTGTGAATCATTCATATGCTCAAGTAAGACTTGAGGCCTTGACTTTGTACTCTCATGATGCTTATTTTGGAGAGGTTTGGAAAGACCTTAATATATTATTGCTTAGTAGAGTGGATAGATGGAAAGATTATCATATACAGTAGAGAATTCTCTTCAAGAATGGTAAGGTATGTATGCCAAAGTATGTTTTTAGATCAAGAATTTTGGATAACATGCATAATTATAATGTCAGTGGATACATGGATAAGGCAAAGACCTATGAGCTTGTGGGGAAGAGCTACTATTAGCCATGTATGAAAAGTGATATAAATAAATTTGTTAAAAAATGTCTTATTTGCCAAAAAATCAAAGGAGGTAATGATATTTTTATACATTATTTGCCTTTGCCAATTCCTAATGATCCATGAAAAAGTATCTTTGTGGATTTTAGTTGTGGAATTCCCAAGATACAAACTATTCATGATTCTATTTTTGGTATTGTTGATAGATTCACTAAAAAGATACATTTTATCCTTGTAAGAGAAGCAATGATGCATCTCATGTTGCTCACTTGTATTTCCAAAATATTGTAAGATTACATGGTCTCTCATTCAATATTGTAAGTGATAGATATGTTAAGTTTACAAGCCATTTTTAGAGGTTGTTGTAGAAACTTTTGGGTACAAAACTATCCTTTTCTAGTACCTATAATCCAAAAAATGATGGCCAAAATAAAGTTGTAAATAAATCATTGTTCAAAATTTTGAGGTATCCTTATGAAGATCATCCTAATAGATGGGAAAATCTTTTGTTATATGTTGAGTTTAGGTATAATAATTCTTGCATTATAGCATTAGAAAAAGTCCATTTAAGTAAACTATGGTTATGCTCCTAGGATGGTAAATGATTTGAGGAAATTTAATGATTATGCCCATGTTATTTCAAATTTTTTGAAAAGCATGCAAGACTTCCATAAGCAAGTGAAGATAAAACTTGAAGGTAAGGCAAAAAAGATTACTACTATCAAGAACTTGGGAAAGAAGATGATGATATTCAATGTTGGTGATTATGAATGGTTCCATTTGGTCAAGAAGAGGCTAAAGAATGTAAACTTCTTCAAGCTCAAGTCCAAGAAGATTGATCCATTTTAGATCAAGGCCAAAGTGAATGACAATGGTTATGAGCTTGATCTTCCTAATCATTTTTCATTTTCTTGTGTTTTTAAAGTTTCAAATTTGAGTCATTTTCATGGAAAAGTACTTACATTTGACTTGAAGAATAGTGTTGAGATCCTAAAAGATGCACCCAAAGATCAAAAATTAGTCAAGCCATCAAGGAAACTAATCATGCTACAAGCAAGAAAAGCTAGAAGCATAATGAGCCAAAAGATGCATGAGTAACTAATGCATTGGAATTATGGACCTAAAAATGCAATTTGGATTCATAAGAAATACTTGCCTTTGTGGGGGCTTAATGCTATCCCAAGTGTATAGTTTACTTGAAAATAAATTTTGATTTTAAGGATGGAAGAGATGATGAGAACATTACCCAACTTATGTATCATGCGCAATGGAATTGTTTTGTATATTTCTTATTATTTATGAGTGTTTCATGTTTTTTTGTAGTATCTCTTTGAATTTTTGAGTGTTTTTACATGTTTGAATATGTTTTGGGATCATTTTGATGAGTTTATGGGATTCTAGGATTAATGGTGTCACAGCCGCATTCCAAAATGATGCTGCTACATAATGAAGATGGTGCCTCTTCATAACAAGTGTTATCGTTATCATAACAAGACCCGAAAGGGCAAATTGTAATAATAGACATGTCTCTTGAGATGACTTTTTGGGGTTTAACCTAGAGCATTTATACTTAGGCTTAGAAATCATGCTAGACATGGAGTAGTGAAGCTAGTATAGGCAAGTCACAAGAGTCGGGTGAAGTAGGATAAGAAGAGGACTAGCCATCTCTTCTATTCATTGTAGGCCTAATGGTGGCGGTAGTGTTGGATTGCCTCTAAGGGGATAAGAGGTGAAGGAAGAGAACACCGAGGAACACTCTCAAAGCATGATCCAAATATACTATTTCATATCAATAAAGCATTCTTTTCTTTCTTGTTTTGCATTTTCCTTGTTATTTTCTTTATGAATAATGTTGAATGTTGACATTTAGTATATTTTTTCTTAAGCATAATGTCTAATATAACATATATTTGATGTTTCCCATGACATTTGAGGATAGGATGTCACAATTGGTATAAAAGCAAATCATGATCCAAGGGTCATTCAGAATCATGGGATGACTACAACATGAACCTAATGATGAACCATGAATCCATGACATAGGGAAAATCATTGATCATCAGTAGATGCACCATATGTCTAAGATATTCCATCAACTAACAAAATTCTTTCATGAATATAATTAACTGTTGAAGATTTGGCTAACACCTCATCAAGATTTATCAATTACAAGAGATGTTGGTAAGACAAGTATACACTAGTCCACGAAACTCTTACCCATGTTAATACTATAAATATTAATTGATTAAGATCATTGTTAAGTTTCTCCCAAAATGTTAGTAACCATGACCTAAATTGATCTTATTTTTTGAAACTCATTTTCCTAAGCAACTTAGAGTCATTTATAAGTTATCATGTCATCCATACATTAACCCAGTAATGTTGATTTGGTAGAATAAGTTAGTTGGATCTTTTAAAATCTTGAAAACTTTAATTTTATTTTTGAATCTTAAAACTATGTCCAATGCATAGTACTCATTAAGATGATTCCAATGGTATAAATTTCATCTTGATTGGACTTATTGTTTGAAAGATATTGATGTTTAAAGTTTCTTGTTTTACATGTATTAAATAATATTAAATTATAAAATTACTATTAAAAAATAAAAAAAGGGGAAGAGAATTAAGAGGTCATGGGTTTGGCCCCAAGCCTTGATTTCTATTATAATTATTTTTATTTAAAAAAAACCTTTTGGATGGACCACACAACGTCATGGCCAACCACCAACTAGCTACAACAAGGCCTATTGTGCAATGTGGCGATAGGCCCCAACTGCTAATGATAATAAACTGCTAGATGCATTGTCCCTATGTTTTATGCCACCACTTTGTAGCCAACCATCACTTGTCGCTTTGCGCCACCCTCCTGATCATCCTGCCTTATCCGCACTCTACCACGTTGTTTCATTTACACCTTACTCCTTACCTTTAATAGATTCATTTCTTGCCTAGTGTAATTTAGAGTTAGAAATTTTCATGAAAATTCCCTTAAAAGTTTTAATATTAGACCCAATTTGATTACGTGACTCCAAAAAATATTTTTCATGGTCTAGGTGAAGGAATAAAATTAATTTGGCATATGTTTTTAGCATTTCTTAAGGTCATTTACCCTTTATGATATCCTTCGGGCAACAATGAATTTCGAAAAAACTACATGCAACTTAAGGTCACTTACCCTTTATGATATCCTTCGGGCAATGATGAATTTCAAAAAAACTATGTACAACTTGGAGCATACCTTTCCCCCATAACTAAGTTAAACACTCCAGGTTTATGTAGGTTCAATCGGAATGAGAATCAGAGCATTAATGAGTAAGATATTGATGTTTGAATGATAGGTGCTCAAAGCATGAGATTTCGTGGAAGAAAATTGCAACAAATCCCCTCACATGAACAATGGCAAATGATGTTGACACACATGGGGGGTCCATATATATATATTTTATAGACGAGATATCGTGTATGTGCTAGCATGGACCTGATATCGTGTCCCTTCCAAAATAGGATACTTGGAAAAATTGATAATTTTTCAAATTTCCAAGGCCAAAAATGAAGGATTTAAGATAAATTTGAAAGATCTAGGGTAATGTTGAGTAGACCTAAAGGCTCAAAAAATGTAATAAAGTGGAATTTAACAATGAAGTTGGTGAATAGGGTGAGGAAAAAGGACATGTAGTGGTGTACAGGAATGTTTGAATTAAAATGATGATAAAGGAAAGGATAACTTTAGCAATGTAGTACTTGGAGGGTATAAGATGATGTAGTGATGTGCAATGAGTGCAAATTATAAAGGTATGCAAGTGGGTCCTCTCCAAAGCAGGTTCCTACCTATCATGCCCTTATGTAACCACATCGTAAAATGTCCATAAGCATTAAAAGGGTTAAATGCAATCCATACTAGTACAACAAAACACACACATGTTAAATACCACTATGATGAGGTATGAGTTCTATGCCATACAAGACACAAGTTAGAAATACATGAATAGTGGGGTGAAATGAATCATAGAAAGGACTGTGGAAATTGGGATATGAGGTAACTAACCTTGGGCACAATGAATGTTGAGTGTAGGGCATGATTAAATGTGTCATTAGCTAGTCACTCCAAAATCAAGACCAAGACCATTTCTCTAATCTAATGATGAACAACCATAAGAGCACCATGACAGCAAGGCATACGATCACTTAGTGTTTTATCCAAGGAAGAAGTGATTTGTAATTTCTTTGCGGCATGTTCTTCTTGATTTTTTTCTTTCTTTATTGCCTTGTTTCTTTCTTTGCTTTTTCTTTGTCTGGCCACTTTGGCACTTTGTCTTTTCCAAAAGTGTTTTGGGGAAGCCACCAACCTTCAGGCATGGGTACATGTCTTTCTAATGGGATCCCTCTAGAATAGCATTGAGTTCCTGTATTAAGTACTTTTATTACTCTTGCTCCCATTTTTCATTAGATCTACAAAGATTTGAATACAACCTCGTTGCATTATAGAACATACAGATGTTACCAAAGAGAATCCACAAGTCCCCTTGATGTCACACCCTGGTCATTGCCTTTTAGTCTATCATTTTTCTCTTGAGGCATAATGAGCACAATGTTACTTTTAAGTTTTAAAGATATCAAGAATATCATCACACCCAAAGTAGAACCTCTTATTAATAGAATGGGTGGGTGGATGTTGTGGGCTCACTATCCAAATAATTAGTCACTTGAGACTTGATAGCATAGAACAACACCTCAACCAACAAGTCCCATGAGTATTTTATTCACTGATGAGATTACCCTCAAAAAGATAAAACAACAATTTGAAAAGTGAAAAAAAATTGGAAAACAAAAAATTGTAAAATCAAAGAAGAAAAGGAAAAACATTTACTAATTCTACTTATTAGAATGGGGGATATCCCACATGACTAAACCTTTGGGCATGGCTAGAATTAATAAATGAAAAATTTGGATCCAAGCATGTTGGAAACATTGGGGTCTTGTCACATCCAAACCACTGGGTGTCTTTTGATGTGGTGGCCAGAATGTACCCAAATTGGGGTTCACACACTTGATTGAAGTAGGCATAGTGGGGTAGATTATAAGATGTGGTCATGTGATAAGGAGTTGACCCACTATGGCACCCATGACTATAACATGGTATGCAAGGATTAATATGTCTTCCTACATGGTTATATTCATTGGGCTGCATAGTTGTTAAAGTGTTGATTAGTGGCCCAGATAAGGTAACAGGAGGTGTTAAGTTTGAGGGGGAAGATGCATCACAGCGTTGGACTTGTGATGAGTTAGTGGATGCATTGGTTTCAAAACTGTGATATCTCTTTCTATGGTCATGCCTCAAGAAAGGATGCTTTTGACATTGTGGAGGACCTCCACTATTGTTGATAGTAGTAGCACAAGTAATGTTTGTGAGTTGGTGCTGTGGTGCAAAATCGTCTAGTGCTACTGGTGGCGATGTAGAAGGAGGCAACAAATGAGAATATTGAGGGTGAGGAGAAGTGTAAGGAACATGAGGTGGTGATCTTGTGGGAGAGGACATGGGTTGGTAGTACTTAGGAGAATGATAAAGATGAGGTGAAGTAGAGGATGATGATCTAATTGGGGAAATAGGATGCTGAACATAATAGACATTTGGTGTCGAGGGATACAAAGGGTATGGTCTGTTTGGTGGTGGCCTCCCCCACGACTAGGATTTCTACCACTATAGTTGAACATGGTACTTTTGTACGAAATATGGATGTAGCATTCCTTTTCAATGCTCATGTAAATGTTTCAATACTGGGCATTGACTTTCAAGGTGATCATATAGACAAACATTGCATTGATATTTATGATTGGCAGTTGAGCCCCTATCCTTATTGTCTTCAACCCTTCTTTCCAACTATCGAGTGGTGTTCTGTCTTGTTTCTCAGTTTGGCATCCTCCATTTGTCTTGTTTGTCAGAGTGATCATGCATGATTCCACCTCTAATAATGATGGCATATTCTCTGCATTTTTCATGTACCCATTCTATCATCTTATTGATCTTTGCCTCAATTTCCTCTAGTGATTGTAGTATTGGCAAAGATGATTCCACCTTTGTGAGGTGAGTTGATTTCTCCTCCTTATGGACCTTTGTGATTTTGAGATTTTGGTCCTATTGAGATCTTTCAACATTCTCTCATATAGCTATTTCTCCTTCATCTTTTGCTACCCACTTGATAAGCTCCTAGAATTGATAGGTTCATAGTTCATATAGTTGACCTGGGGCATACATTCCTAGGGTCTTCCTTGTTTCATTATGGAGCCCATCCATGATGTGATACATTAGCCTTTCCTTGGAGAACCCATGGCCTGGAAAATTGTTTAACAGTGAGTAATATCTTTCTAAGGCCATGTCCAAGGGTTCATGTTGCCCTTGTTTCCATTCTTGGATTTGTCTCCTCAAGGTTGACACTGTTGCACAAGTTTGATATCTTTCGTTGAAGAGTTCCACCATTGTCAGCCAACAGTAAATTCATTGTAGTTTTAAAGACCTATACCATACTTTTTCTTGGCCAACAAGTGTCATTGGAAAGAGATTAAGTCTTTGCCACCCATTATCAATGTTGTTCCATGTGCAGGTATCGTAGAAGGCTTGTAAATGATGTTGCGGATCTAAATCATAGCCTCTCGAAAACTTGGGAAAGTTGTTTAAATCAAGCCTAGGTAGACAACTTTTCTTACAATGCCTGTGGGATATTCGAACAGCCTCTTGTATATGCATTAGGCTCTTAGTGGCCAACAGGGGCTCATCATCACTAAATAAGTCATGAGCTTGTGGGCTGGGATGATGTTGTCTATGTTCATGTGGTGTTTTTGACTTTGCCTATGTGTTCAATTTTTATTTCTATGCTGACCCCTTAAGAAATGGTCATCCATGTCAGGACCTAATGTTGAAGGAGCAAAGGAAGAGAAAGAACAGGAAGACTCGTCATGACTTTTGTAAGTCTCCCAATCATCCCCAAATAAGTTCTTAACTATTTAGAAGGTCCTAGGACTTATGGGCCCCCTCATTCTATGGGATGTCCCATCCTTACTAAAGGTGTCTGAGTTGGATGGCAAGATTCCTTGAGTATTGTAGGGGTTTCCATGAACATATGAAACTCTTGCATAAGATTGAGTACTCCAAACTTCTTTGTCATCATATATTTCGTTGGTTCACCAATAAATTGCCTCACTAGTTGTTGTGTTATCATAGTCTTGTGAGAGAGACATTGTTGTGAATTGTGTGTGACTTATTTGCAATTAATTTCTTTCTAAAAGATATATTGTCAATGCTTTGTTACAGCAATTTTGGATGATATAACTAATCTAGATAACTAACACCATCCTCAGCAACGGCACCAATGATGAGCGGCGAGGTATCCCTACGCTCAACCAGATGAATATGAGCGTGTATGCACAATCCGATCAAACTCCGCATATGGACTAGTTGGGGCACCTAGATAGTTACACATTGATCGTAGTTCATTGTCTTCCCACCTAGACTAGTATTTGCTTTATCATGTATGGTTTAGTCCAAAGTGAGGTGTATGATGTGGTCTCTAATATTATGCTACTCCTAGAGACAGTTGAAAATAATCTTGATTAAACTAATAAGCAATAGGAAACAAAGTCTAAACTAGGCTAAGTGCAATGAGCATCCATCCCTAATCATTTGTACGCATCTTGGACTTCGTGAATATTAACTCGAGAATATCTCGAGAATATTAACTCTAGTTCTAGTGAATCAAGGATCAAAAATAATATTTTTGAACATCTTGAACACATTGGTAAGGTTATATTCTGGGTAGGACATCATTATAAGGTACTTAATTAATAAAGATGATTTATGCAATATTTAATTATAATTACAAATAAACTCTGAATCATAGTTGAATGATAAGAAGTAACAAGGGATATGGTTTGGGTAGGGTTAATTACTCCATGAATAGAGTATTATATAATCACATGTACATAATAGTAAAATAAAAGATGCATAGTTAAATGTGCATAATAAAGCATAAATGTGCATAACTGAATTTGCATGCTAAAGATTGAATAGATATAATTGAATGTACATAAAGGATAAGATATGCACAGCCAAATGCTTGTAAAGATAGGATAATTGAAAAAAAAAAAGGAAAAACTTCTAAGGGTAATTGGATTTCAATATTTAATCAAGAATACTAGAGTTAATCTATTGAAACATATTTGATAACATCAAAGAATTAATCATATGTACTAAATTAAATAACTAAACCTTTACAACTTTTTAAGTTGTCACACATGTGATAACACTATTGGGATTACCAAATGGTAAAATGCTTATGCTCATAGTTGGTCATACTTATTCTGCATAATTAATGTGCATTTCGAAATTTGATAAGTGGCAAGGATCCTCAATGCCCCAACCATACAACTTATAAGTATACATATGTGACTAGATTGTAATCCATGGATGAAACAATATAGACAACAACTAGTTAATATGAAGTTTGTGATCATTATCTTCTTATTGGAGTTCTTGTGGATCAAGGTATATGGTTTAACTTAGAGTAAGACATATGATGTAATAATGTTGTTGCTACTAAAATAGTGAAAATAGAACATTGTAAAATAAGTATTGAGTTTAATTAATTAAAAGTTAATTGAAAGTAGCTATAGTCTAACCTAACAATGATAAGTATCAAGTCCTAGGTTTCGGTACATGTCCTAGGCTAGTATAACTACCATTGGGATTACTAAGCAAAGTTATTACTAGGTTACCAAATGATTATATGTTTCAGTTGAAACCAATGGTATATATTTTGCTAAATTACTAACATACATTAGAAATATACATGACATAGAAATGTAAATGAAAAGTAAAAGTAAATGATAATTGAAATTAAATTTCATGTAAAGTAAATATAAGCTAAGTGAAATGTTGTAATGGTTATGAACAATCTCAATCTTTATTTCCATCCATAAAATATATTTAGGTACACTTCACTCAAATTAAAATGTTTTACAATTATTTACAAACATAATGCGGACACTCACAACTAACACTAACTCACAATTATTTGTTGTCGTACGTTTCCATTTCTACTGCTGCAGGTGACAATTGAAAGCTTCATGATGATGCAACGTCATATAAAACTATTCCGGCACGCTCTGTGTTTTCACGGTTTCAACCCACGTTCTGAATTTTTCCACGCCACGTTCTCGGGGTTTCAAGCCACGTTTTGAATTTGTCCACGGTCAACTGAAAATAAAATTTCTTTAGAAACCTAAACCTAAAATAACAGGCAACCAACTCGTACAAAGTACAAACAAATGCGAGGCTGCGTCCAGGCCAGAATAAAACCTAAGCTATGGTTCACTAAGGAAGCGCACACACTTCACGGTGAGGTTCGGAACAATTGACAATGGCTGGCCACATTGAAGTATCCGGTTGGGCATGGTACACCAGCTTGGCAGCGCTGACGGTGATGCTATTTATCTATATGAACGGTCTCAGACGCCGCAAGCATTAGTTGATAAATAACTTACGTCAAATAACCCTTCCAGTTACGTACTGGAGGATGTGGCGAAAATCCGGAGCATGTTAGTTTTAAAGGGAAAGCACATTGCCCTCGCTTGAAAATAAAATGTGTTCCTTCCTCTTGTTACCGGCAGATTTTCCAATAAAAACGTTAAAAGACATTCAAAAAGATTTAGGTTTTCGTTTTTATTTCAAACGAAATCGCTCCTCTGTGTTTTGATCTAATGCACTAAGATCTTTTCTTATTTTCTATATAGTTTGTTATATATCTAAAACTCTGTATTCCTTTTCAATTTTTATTTCCTCTTAACAATAATGAATATAGAATGCTTATTTTCTATATAGTTTGTTATATATCTAAAACTCTGTATTCTTTTTCAATTTTTATTTCCTCTTAACAATAATGAATATAGAATGCATGTATGAAGATAATCTTACAAGGTAGTTTTAGGAGGGTTTGATAGTTAAAAAATCTTAGAGAAATGAACAAACATAAGACATACATAGATAAAAAGGAGAAAAAGTGTAAAGAAGCAAGAAAGGATATATACAAGTAAAAAGAAAAAGATGATACAATTAAAGAGGTTACAAATTCAAACTTAGAAGAAGATGAATATGACATTTGTTAATACAAATATCTAAAGGGTTGTTACTCTCTCATGCAAGAATCTAAGCCTTATGATTTGATTCCAAAGTTCATAAAGAGGTAGGTACCTAGGAGAGTGCCTCATTCACAAGGCAACTACAACTATAGACAATTCTACTAATAATAGAGTTATTCAAGTGATACTTATCCTCAAACTTAGAAGCATTATTAGTAGAAGTTAAAATATATTTCTTAAAAGAAAAAGATGGCACATCTTATGAATTTTATGAGTTTTTACAAATCTTAGACTACGTGTATTTTTTTCATTTGTATCTTATGTAAGAATATAAGGGATTTGCATTAGATTTTTCTATTTCTAAATATCTTTGTCACAAAGTATAAATATTTATCGAAAAAGTACCGAATTTACTGCACTTCTGTACATGAATCTGTACCCACCACAAATAGTTGGTGAAATTTTCATCACATTCGTGAATCCCCAGCTTATAGATGTTAGATTTAAAAGGAGAGCACATCATAGATTGAGAAATCTGTAATTAATCAGAAAACAACATTGAAGCCAATTCAAAATCTGAATGTATCAACCCAACCCAATTCAAAATCTGAATGTCTCAACCCCACCCCACCGGCACGATGGTAGGTATTCAAAATCTGAATGTATCAACCCAAGCCAATTCAAAATCTGAATGTCTCAACCCCACCGGCACACGATGGTAGGTATGAGGAGGGGGAATCAATTTTGCACACTGCCACATAACACACCAGTAAATTGGAGGGGAAACAAAGAAAGTTGTAGCTCTTAGGCAGAGGCAGGTTCCAAAGACGGAAAAAGACGGAAATCCAGTCCACCGATACCAAGACTGCCACGTTTGGCAGCAACGAAGCAGTGATACCAGAGCTGGTTGGTGAGGCTGTTGGCTCAGACCAGCGTCTGGATGGCATTGACGGCGGCCAAACGCAGCAACGCCCGTTGCGGAAATTTCTAACTTCATTTCGGGCGAACTGTCATTTTTAATTTTGTTTCTGCGAGCTGCCACTTCTATTTCATGAAGCTTTCAAAAATATCTAATTTGGTTTCTTACCTGGCTCTTGCTAACCCTAATTGCTGCCTTATATAAGCGTCCAATGATTCGGTTCTCTGCCATAACCGTGTCAAAGACGCAGCAGCTCCTCCAACTATGACCACCACTATCACAACTAGCATACCCAGTGCACCTCAGCAGGCATACGAAATGCATCTTATTGGCCACGTTCATAACAAATGTAGGGCAGCTCAACGTCGGTGTGCATGACAGACCCTAAGCACACAGAGACGTCCCCCAGCAGGCCTCGGAGAAAAACTACATCAAAGGCAACTGCTTCAGCACTGTGTACCAGGGAATGGTGCAAGACGAGAGCAAGATGGCAATCTAGCCTTTTTTTCTTACCTTCAGTTGGAATTTTAATACGGTTAAGGGTTGCAAGTCCTCTTCTTTGAATTTTTTAACGGAGTGAAATATTGATTTTTTGAATACATCAAGTGCATCTATTTATTGCTGGTTACTTATAAATTGCTTTTTCTCCCAAGTAATTTTAAGGGGTTTAAATAAGTTCCTCAATTAACCTGCCACACAAAACACACTAAATTTTACATGGTTCCCCAACTTGGGTACATCCACACTCAGAGGGTAGAATCCTTGCACATCTTTGGACTTTGTTTCTTAATAAAATGTGATTTGAAGGACACCACACCCTATACAAGCTCTGAATTCTGCATCAGAGTGTTTCGTTAATGCAAAACCACTCAATCCTACAAGGTCCTAACAAGCTCAGAATGTGGTTTCAAGGATCCCACAATTCTAACAAAATTGAGCTCTACTCTAGAGCTTAATATGGATGTCATCTCATAAGAAGCACATCAACCCCACAGGGCTATAAGAAAGAGAAAAAAAAAACATAAGGAAAGAATGTAACTAAATTTACAAGTCCTTGCACTTTGAAGCACAACATAACACATAACCAAGCAAATGGCATTACAATGAAAGGACAAGAATACAATAGCATAAAATAGACAATGATTGATCTTTTGTGAATAATACTTGTACAATTCTCAATATTTTGGTATTTTCTTATAGCTGTAGAGTTTTCAAAAACTCCTCAAAATTTGTACAATAGCTAGTGTAGACATCTTCTTTGAAGTTGGAATGTCTACCTAAAATTGGCCTTAATTCAATAGAGACATCTCTCTAGAAAATGAGACATCTATCGGAAGACGTCTGCTCTAAGATAAAGACGACTACTATTTCTGGGAGACATCTTTTCAACTTTTGGTCTCTATCTTTTGATGCTTTCTCTCGTCAATTTTCCTTTTTGCCATTCCTTGGAGCATCTTCCTTTGATTTGTAGCCTTTGTTTTTACTCATGCTCTCATCTTGGTCATGTAGTCTTCACTTTGTCATCTCATTGTAGATATCATTTTCCTTGAGTCATTAGTTCTAATGTGAAGCTCTTATTTATGTCCTAAAAACAAATTATCCACAATAATCATTCTATGCTCTCCATTTTTCTGAAGGTTTTGACATACCAAAAGTTCAACAAGATTACCATTCTCTCTACAATAGATGAATTAAGAAGCTGGGACACATATGCATGGGGAGCATGCACCTCATCAACTGATGAGTCATGAATTTTTGGCTACTGATGAAGTGTCATTTGGTCATGTGTTTACTAGGCCGTGTATACGGGACCCCGTATACGCGGTCGCATCGACGCGGCCTCGTATACGTGGCCCCATCGACGCATCCTCCCATGCATCGACGTGGCCCCGTTGACGCGACACCTATTTCGGCCTATAAATAAGAGGGCCTTTCGCCTCATAGGGGCATCTTTCTAGTAGTTGTAGCGAAGCCCTTGCATTTTGTTTCCATAGGAGTTAGAATATTTTCCCAGTGCATGCCCGCAGTGTGATGCTTGTAATTGTACGACACCTTTATTCGAGTGTGACGTACTTGGACGCGTACATGACCGGAAATAAAGATCGAGATTACTTCATCATTGCAGCATTCACTTAGTTTTAATTGTTTAATTATTATTGTTAATTGTTATTGTTATTTATT
>MNCI01036132.1:855647-893922 GCA_015680685.1 Gnetum montanum | reverse complement strand
TTTAGTTATGGGGGGTATCCTCCATTCTAACAACACTGAATTAATAAATGTTTTTCTGTTTCTTTAATTTTTCAAATTTTTGTTTTCTAGTTTTTCACCTTTTAATTTATTTTTTTATCCTTTCGTATTTTTATCTTTTTATGAGTAATATCATTTATGAATAAAACACTCATGTGACTCGTTGGTTAAGGTGTTTTTCTATGCTATCAAGTCTCAGGTGACTAATTATTTGAACAGTGAGCCCATCACATCCACCCAACCATTCTATTAATAAGAGGTTCTACTCTAGGTACGATGATATTCTTGTCATCATGAAACTTAAAAGTAATTTTGTGCTCATTATGCCCAGAGTGAAAAATGATGGACTAAGAGGGAATGGCCAGGGTGTGACATCAAGGGGACTTGTGGATTCTCTTTGGTGACATCTGTAGGTGCTATCATGCAGCTTGGTTGTACTAAGATCCTTGTAGATCTAATGAAAAATGGGAGTAAGAGTATTAAAGGCACCCAACAAAAAAAAAAAAAAGAGAAGAGAAGGAGAAGAGAGTGTGCCAAAGTGGCCAAAAAAAAGTATGCCGCAAAGAAATTCTAAGTCACTCCTCCCTTGCACAAAACACCAAGTGATCATACGCCTTGTTGTCATGGTGCTCTTATGGTTGTCCATCATTGGATGAAATGATGCGATGTCACTAATCGAAGGAATGGACTTGGTCTTGATTTTGAAATAATAGGCTAATGACACATTAATCATGCCCTACACTCAAGATTCATTGTGCCTTAAGTTAGTTACCTCACATCCCAATCTCTACAATCCCTTCTCCAATTCATTCCATCTCACTATTCATGTATTTGTGACTCGTGTCTTGTATAGCATTGAATTCATACCTCATCACGGTGGTATCAACATGTGTGTGTTTTGTTGCATCGGTATAGCTTACATTTAACCCTTCTAGTGCCTACAAACACTTTAAGGTGTGGTTACGCAAGGGCATATAGGTTGGAACCTGCTTTGGGGAGGATCCACTTGCATGACTTTTGTAATTTTTACTTGTTTCACACCACCACATCTTCTTTTACCCTATGAGTATTTCATTGCCAAATCTATTCTTTCCTTTGTCATTATTTTATCAAACATTCCTGAAAACTAGGTTCGACATTCAACTTTTTGGGGCAACTTCCTTGAAAAATTTCTAACTCTAAAATCACACTAAGTAAAGAATGCAACATTTATTAAAGGAAATGAGTAAGGTATGAAATCATTGAATGTTTTTTCAATAACCTTACTAACAATTGATCCTTGTGTGATTATAGATGGCCCCTAAAAGAAGACAACAAGGAGGACCTTCTCAAGGTGCAACCAAACAACCTAGGGGAGGTAGAGGCCAAGGACCTCATGTAGAACATGCAGAGTAGAAGGTAATCATTTAGCATCCATCATGAAACTCCTGTTACTGCATAATCTATCCAAGCAAAGGGAGGAGAGGTCAGGGCCTGAGCCTATGAAGAGGAACGACAGCTATTTTTGGCATGGCATGTTAAGGCCAATCAAGTGTTCCTGCAGCTGCCGTGTCCATGAAAAGTGCTGACTCCATCAAAACATTGGAACATCAACATGGACAGCTCATAATCCTCAAATAGAAGAGGAGAAACATCAGTTGCTTCTTCAATGGTATCAATCTTAGAAGCCTGATGCATAGGACAAAGGAAAGACACCCATGGAGGAGCCACCACTACCAGGAACCCCATGAGTTCCAAAAGTTTTATCTTTTGTGTTTGTGTCCAAACTTTGTTTAATCCTCCACTGCAGCATGAATAAATTCCTAGTTAGTCAATAAAGCCCATACCTTCCAAATTGTAAGAGGAACTCGAGGATGAGTTTTTACTCAGTCTTGGGGGTATGATGAAGTATCATTTGGCCATGTGTTTACTAGGCTATGTATACAAGGCCACGTATACGTGGCCCTATCGACGTGGCCCAATCAACGTATCCTCCCATGTGTCGACATGGCCCTGTTTATGCGACACCTATTTTGGCCTATAAATAAGAGGGCCTTCCACCTCATAGGGGCATCTTTCTAGTAGTTGTAGTGAAGCCCTTGCATTTTTTTCCGTAGGAGTTAGAATATTTTCCCAGTGCATGCCCATAGTGTGATGCTTGTAATTGTACGACACCTTTATTCGAGTGTGACGTACTTGGACGTGCACATGACCGGAAATAAAGATCAAGATTACTTCATCATTGCAGCATTCACTTAGTATTAATTGTTTAATTATTATTGTTATTTATTGTTTTCTTAGTTAATATTTCTTTATCATCAATTACTATTCCTGTTGTTAAATGTGGAATGTGTACGACTTAATCACGAGCATTTAAGTGTGACTACTTGGTAACCCAATAGTGTACCTAGGATCTACGCTTGGTAATCCCAGTAGTAGTCATGCACGAGGTCCAAGATGTGTACGCATGATTAAGGAACGGAAGCTCACCACGCTTAGGTTAGCTTAGACTTCATTTCCTATTACTCACTAGTTTAATCAAGATTATCTTCCATTGTCTCTAGGAGTAGCACTAATTTAGGATCACATCATACGCCTCACTCTGGACTAAAGCATATGTGACAAAGAAAATACTAGTCTAGGTGGGAAGACAAGGAATTGCGATCAACGTGTAACTATCTAGATACCACAACTAGCCTGTCCACGGAGTTCGACCGGATCATGCGTGAATGCTTGTATTCGTATGGTTGAGTGTAGGGGTACCTCACCACTCATCAGCTATGATATCGCATCCACAATATCACATACATGATATCGCAGCCTGTCTCCTCATCTATAAATAAGAGGTAGGAAAATTTGGCAGAGAGTCTTTTTAAGTTTTCATTTTTTAGTTTTAGTGTTAAGGTAGGGACTTTTTGTCAGTTTTTCCTCGCAACCCTTTCTCCCAGTGCATGGCTACAGTGTGATGATTGTAATTGTACGACATCCTTATTCAAGTGTAACGTACTTGGACACGCACATGACCGGCAATAAAGATCGAGATTACTTCATCATTACAACATTCACTTAGCTTAATTATTTAATTGTTATTGTTATTTATTGCTTTCTTAGTTAATATCTCTCTACCCTTATCTCCTAGTAATGCGGAATGAGTATGAATTAATCATTAGCATTTAAGTGTGACTACTTGGTAACCTAGTAGCGTACCTAGGCCATGCGCTTGGTAATACCAGTGGTAGCTATGCACGAGGTCCAAGATGTGTATGGATGATTGACGAACGGATGCTCATCACACCTAGGCTAGTTTAGATTCTCTCTCACACACACACACTCTCTCTCCTAGTTTAGTTGATATTATTTCCCATAATCCTTAGGAGTAGCATTAGTGTAGGAACACATCATACACCTCACTCTGGACTAAACCATATGTGACAAAGCTAATACTAGTCCAGGTGGGAAGACAGTGAACTGTGATCTATGAGTAACCATCTAGATACCACAACTAGCCCATCTGCGGAGGTCGACTGGATCATGCGTGAAACACTCGTATTCGTATGGTTGAGTGTAGGGGTACCTCGCCACTCATCATTGGTGCCATTTCTGGGGACGGTGCTAATTATCTAGATTAGTTATATCATACAAGGTCGCTGTATAGGAATTAATGATATATCTTTTAGGAGAAATAATTAAAAAAAGTCACATACAAATTCACACATAATTTCACAATCATGCCTCTCCTACAAGACTACGATAATGCCACATCTAGTGAGGCAATTCATTGGAGAACCAAAAAATTATATGACAATGAAGAATGGAGTACGCAATCTGAGGCAGGGATTTCTTATAAACATAAACGAAGGCAACATTGTCCCAACGCATGAAAGCATAACTTACTCGATGATGATGAACCCCTACTGGCCACTACAAGCCTAACACAAATACAAGAGGCTATTTGAATCTCCCGTAGGCATCGTAAAGAGAGCTACCTACCTAGGCTTGATTTGAACAACTTTTTCAATTTCTTAGGAGGCTATGACTTTGATCTGCAACAACATTTACAAGCCTTCTATGATGCCTGTGCATGGAACAACATTGATAATGGTTGGAAAAAAATCAAGCTCTTTCCTATGACACTTGTTGGCCAAGAAAAAGTATGGTATAGATTGATAAAACCAAATTCAATACGATGTTGGTCAACAATGGTATAACTCTTTAATGAAAGATATCAAACTTATGCAAAAGTTTTAGCCTTGAGGAAACAAATCCAGGAATGGAAACAAGCACACCATGAACCCTTGGACATGGCCTTAGAAAGATATTATGCACTGTTAAACAACTGTCCAGGCCATGAGTTCTCTGAGGAAAGGCTAATGTACCATATCATTGATGGGCTTCATGATGAAACAAGAGAGAGCCTAGGGATGTATGCCCAAGGTCAACTATACGAACTACGAACAATTCCAGGAGCTTATTAAGCGGGTAGCAAAAGAAGAAGGAGAAATGGCTAGATGGGAGAATGTTGAAAAACATCAACGGGACCAAAATCTCAACTTAACAGAGGTCCATAATCATAAAAAGGAGAAATCAACCAATCTCAAGGAGGAAGAACCATCTTTGCCAGTACAACAATCATTAGAAGAAATCGAGGCAAAGATCAATAAGATGCTAGAATGCATGCATAAAAAGTATGGGGAATATATCAATATTATTGAAGATAGAGTTTTGAGAACTCGAGAAGCAAGAAAAAATACCATTAGACAATCGGAAAGAAGGGATGAAGAAAATAAGAGCTCAACTGCCAATCATACGTATGAATGCAACATTTTTTTGTATGATCACCCCAAGGGCCAATGCCCAATCTTGTTACATTTATTTGAGCATTGGGGAAGCATGTTACACCCAGAGTTCGTATAGAGATACTGTGTTCGATCACAGTGGCAACAATCCCAGTCGTGGGGGAAGCCATCCCTAAACTAGAGACACACTTCGTATCATCTGAATCCAAATGCTTATCTAGTCCAACATCCTATTTCCCCCACTAGGTCAACATACTCTATCTCACTGCATTATCATTCTCCTCAGTACTATTAGCCCATGTCCTCAACACAACCACTGCCTTGTGTACCTCACACTTCTCCTAAATTTTAACATTCTCATCCTTTTCCTCCTTCTACATCGCCACCAACTGTTTCTGAAGTGTTTGCACCACAGCAACAACCCACAAATGTTACTTATGCTACTATTTCCAACAATAGTGAGAGACCCCCTCAACATCAAAGGCGTCCCTTCTTAAGGCATGACTGTAGGAAGGGACAACATGGTTCCAAGGCCACTGCATTCTCCAACTCAGGACAAGTCCAACACTGTGGTGCATCCTTCTCCTTGAACCCAATGCCTCGTGTTACTTCATCAAGGCCACCAATTAAAACTCCAACAACTATATGGCCCAATGAATACAGCCATGGAGGGCAACATCTTGATCTTTTCATATCATCTTACAGTCTCAAGTATCATAGTGGGTCAACGCTTTACTTGGGAATCACATCTTATAAATTGCCCCACTATGCTTAATAGAATCAGGTGTGTGAACTCCAATGGGGTAAGTATGACCAAGTTTCGATATTTCCAACATGCAAAGATCTCCATCTTTCAGTTATTAATCCTTGCCATGCTCAACCGTTTAGTTATGGGGGATGTTCCCCATTTTAATAACAAGCAAGATTAATAAATATTTTTTTCATTTTCTTTAATTTTACAATTTTTTGTTTTCCAGTTTTTCATTTTTCGATTTCTTGTTTTATGTTTTTGTCTTTTTATCTTTTTACAAGTAATCTCATCTATGAATAAAAAATCATGTGGCTCGTTGGTTGAGGTGTGTTCTATGTTATCGAGTCTCGAGCGATCAATTATTTGGATAGTGAGCCCATTACACCCACTCATCCATTCTACAAATAAGAGGTTCTATTTGAGGGTACAGTGATATTCTTGACATTCTTAAAACTTAAAATTAATTTTTTGTTCATTGTACCCAGAATGAAGAAGGATGGATCAAGAGAGAATGATTAGGTTGTGACATCAAGGGGACTTGCGGATTCTCTTTGGTGACGTCTGTGAGAGTTATCACGCAACGTGGTTGTACTAAGATCCTTGTAGATCTAACGCAAAATGGAAGTAAGAGTAATCAAAAGGCACTTAAAAATCCAATGCTATTCTAGGGGTTCCCACTGGAAAGACATGCACCCATGCTTGAAGGCTGGCGACTTCTCTGGATTCAGCAATTGAGGAAAAAAAAACAAAGAAAGTGCCACAAAGAAAAAATCACTCCTCCCTTGAACAAAATGCCAAGTGATTGTACACCGTGTTGTTATGATACTCTCATAGTTGCTCATCATGGGATGAAACAATGTGGTGTCGCTGATCTTGGAATGATGGGTTAATGACACATTAATCATGCTTTACACGCAGGATTCATTGTGCCCTGGGCCAGTTACCTCATGTCCCAATCTCTACAATCCATTCTATAGTTCGTCTCATCTTGTTGTTCATGTAATTGTAGCTCGTGTTTTGTTTAGCCTATAATTCTTACATCATTCTAGTGATACTTACATGTGTGTGTTTTGTGGAACCAGTGTGGATTATGTTTAACCCTTCTAGTGCCTATGGACACTTTTATGTGTGGTTACACAAGGGCATTATAGGTTGGAACCTGCTTTTGGGAGGACCCACTTGCGTAATTTTTTGTAATTTGCACTCATAACACATCTTCCACACACCATCTATTACCCTCAGCATATTTTCAATGATATTCTTTCCCTTATTACTATCCTTCCAATTCAAATGTTCCTATGAACCATCACATAGCCTTTTTCTCCCCTTTACCATCCAAGGTCCTTATTGATAAATTCCACACCATCATAGTTTTCATGCCTTTAGAACTAGTTGAATTATCCCAAAACCCTTTAACACTCATCTAGATGTCCTTAGTTTACATCATTAATTTTAGAAAAATATTAAAAATTTGGTACATTCTATAAAGTGCCCTAACATCGATAGGCCGCGATATTGTGTACACGATATTGTGTCCCAAAAATATATATATATACGTGACCCCCCTGCACTACTTAACATCATTTGCAACTATTCATGTGGGGGAAGTTTTTCAAATATCTCTCTACGACTCGTGATTGTGCACCCCTTGCTTTCATATCCATAACTCGCTTGCTAGTACTCCAATTTTCATTCTGTTTGCACCTACTTGAACTTGGAGTGTTCAGCTTAGTCAAGAGGGAGAGGCACATGGTGAATAGCACATAACTTTTTTGAAATTCATCATCACCTGAAGGAAATTATTAAGGGTAATTAGTTATAAAATTAAGGATAAATTTGCCAAAACCAATTTCATCTCCTTCCTTAGTTATACTAGGAAAGTAGATTTGGAAACCACCTAAGCAAAGAGGATTCAATATTATAATTTTTTGGGGACATTTTCTCCTAATAATTAATGTCATATGGAGATAAAAAAATTTATTAAGGCAAGTAGTAAGGTATAACCTAACCTTGGTAACAACCTTACTAACGATTGGCCCCGTGTGATTGTAGATGGCCCCAAAATGCGGACAATAGGAAGGTCCTACTCAAGGTGGAATCAAGCGACCTAGGAGAGGTGAAGGACACGTTCCTACTGAACAACATGCAGAGTAGGAGGAACAATCATTTAGTATCCATCAAGAAGACCCTGCCACTATACAATCAAGGCAAGCGGAAGGAGGAGCTGCTGCAGCGTCTGAATAGGGACGACATCTCACGTTGCCCCAGAATTGTGTTTAGGCCATCCATGAAAGGTCCATATTTACTGCATTGATCATGGAATTAAACTATGGACCTTTCATAGAATTTGCTCCAGAGGCCGTTAGGGATCACCTTAAAGGATCCCCATTATGGCCTACCCTCTTTGAAAGCGGTGCTTGGTACTTAGGGGAAACATACCAATTTTGGCACAATAAAGAAGAAGGCACCATGGTTAACATTTGTGATGTGTCTGTTGATTTCTCTGTTCAAGCCATTTTAGAAGTATTAAACCTCCTAAATACTGGGCCAAAGGTTTCTTAGAACCAATTGAACACTTTCAGAACTGAGCAACTTAATAAACTGTTGATAGAGAATAAAAGGGTGGTGGAAGAAAAAGAGAAGGCTGATTGGGATGCCTCTATGGCACAAGCACAAACTTACATGCATGCTAAGGCACTCATGGCATTACAAGAGGAGAAACTCCAGGCCATACTTCAATGCCATCAAATCCCAAGACCTGGAGCGCAAGACAAGGGAAAGACACCCATGGAGGAGCCGCCACCACCAGGAACTACATGAGTTCCATCTAATCTTGTAGTTATAGAATTTTCTTTTGCATTCTTTATGTTGTGTCTCAATTTTTTTCTAATTCCACATTGTGGCATGAATCCATTTTAGTTAGTCAATAATCCCATACCTATCCACTGTGTAATCAATAGAGCTTGTTCTCACTTTAACTCGAGGATGAGTTTTCATTCAGTCGTGGGGGTATGATGAGTCATGAATTGTTGGTTGTGATATCACAGCCTGTCTCCTCATCTATAAATAAGAGGTAGGAAAATTTGGTAGAGAGTCTTTTCAAGTTTTTAATTTTTAGTTTTAGTGTTAAGGTAGGGGCTTTTTGTTAGTTTTTCCTCTCAATCCTTTCTCCCAATGCATGCCCGCATTGTGATGATTGTAATTGTATAGCATCCTTATTCGAGTGTGACATACTTGGACATGCACATGATCAGAAATAAAGATTGAAATTACTTCATCATTGCAGTATCCACTTAGCTTAATTATTTAATTGTTATTGTTATTTATTGCTTCCTTAGTTAATATCTCTCTACCCTTATATGCTAGTAATGCAGAATGAGTACGACTTAATCACAAGCATTTAAGTGTGACTACTTGGTAACCCAGTAGCGTACCTAGGCCATATGCTTGGTAATCCTAGTGGTAGCCATGCACGAGGTCCAAGATGTGTACGGATGATTGAGGAATGAATGCTTATTGCACTTAGGCTAGTTTAGATTCTCTCACACAGACACTCTCTCTCCTAGTTTAGTTGATATTATTTCCCATCATCCTTAGGAGTAGCATTAGTGTAGGAACACATCATACACCTCACTCTAGACTAAACCATACGTGACAAAGCTAATACTAGTCCAGGTGGGAAGACAACGAA
This sequence comes from Gnetum montanum, assembly GCA_015680685.1. NCBI lineage: Eukaryota > Viridiplantae > Streptophyta > Gnetopsida > Gnetales > Gnetaceae > Gnetum > Gnetum montanum. The sequence continues at coordinate 884,687 of MNCI01036132.1, read as the reverse complement.
CTATGATCTACAGGTAACCATCTAGATACCACAACTAGCCTATCTATGGAGTTCGACCGGATTGTGTGTGAAACACTCGTATTCGTATGGTTGAGTGTAGGGGTACCTCGCCACTCATCATCAATGATTATCATCTTTTGAGCCACTAGCATAGGAGGACTCTTTGGAGACTCTCATTAAAAGAAACTCAAGTAATAAGTCCTCCCACTCTAGCATCCATAGTAGAAAATGAGCAAGAAAAAAGTATATTGAACTTCGTAAGCACATCTAAGGTAACAATGTATGTCTACTTTTTCAAGTTAGTTTTTGGATCTTTTACCTTAAGATGGATTTCTTTGTGAAACATCTTGAAATTGACATGACTATATACATTTTCTTCATGAGCATCTTATTAAGGATATGATTGATTATGCCTAATCTTTGGCTTGCTTAGATTTTTCTATTTTAAAGGTTGTTTATTGGATAAAGAAAAATGTGCTTTTTCTCTCTCCTTGATAATGAAATTTTCACCAAAGGAAACTCAAGCATCTTCACCTGTATATATAGCAAGAAAAGATATTCAATATTCAAGGATATCATGGACATTATGATCAAGATATTAGTGAAAAAGTTACCTTGAAATATATTTATGCTAATATTTGATTTTAGCATGGTCATATTAACTTGTTGTATGAAAATCCTTGTAATATGATTTGTATTACTCTTTGATCTTTTACAATATCTAGCATGATCATTCTTGTGCATAGATATATTTGGAGATGAAGTGCTTAAATTCCATTTATATCTACTCTCATTACCATGAAATTGCTTTGCCTTATCTTTCTAATGTTCCAAAAAGAGATATGTTGAGAAGCACCACTTAACTTTTTGCATAAAGCTCACATATTATGGAGACTATTTGTTGTGATTTAGTTTTTATATGCATCCTTCTATGACTAATTATTTTAAAACCTAGCTTAATTTTTGATGATGTCCAAAAAGGGGGAGAATGTTATGCTTTGTGATAAGATGCTTTGAACATGGGCATGTGTTTTAGTTATAGTAGTTATGGCTATATGGTTATATTAATGCTTTCTATATAGTGGACAGTTGGTTTGTGCATATATATCAGAGACAAGATAACTAATCTTCATTACTCAGCCTTTGATCCTAAATGGTTATATTATAAATTCACAAGACGTCTCACAGAAATAGCATTAATCTTAATATGTTTTAGCAAAGTAGGTGTCTCATAGAAACAACGAACATCTATCTAGGAGAATAAATGTCTCATGATAGACATCTCACTATAGACGTCCCAACTTTTGAGTAGACGTCTCTCCTACATTGAGGTTGCTCATAGATAGACATGTCATCCTCAAAATAGATGTCTACACTAGTCATTTGATAGCCATTGCTTGAATTCCAAGGAGTTTTTGGAAACTCAAAAGGTATAAGACTTAAGTGAAATTCTTGAAAATTATGCAAGCACTATTCATTAAAAGATCCATTCTTGGCTACTCAAGAGATTTTGTGGTTGTTCTTCATTGATTCATTTTTGTATGTTTTGTATGTTGTGAGCTTTCATTGCAAGGACTTTGTAAATCAAGTTACACTTTCTCCTTAATCTTTTTCTTTCTTTGTAGCCCTATAGGGTTGATTTGCTTTTTGCAAAAAAGGCATCTTCATTGAGCTTGTTGGGACCTTGCAAGGTTGAGTGGTTTTGCAACAAAAAAACACTCTAGTGCAGATCTCACATTTGTAAAGGTTATGGGATCCTTGAAACCACATTTTGAGCTTGTAAAAACCATGCAAAATTAAGTGATTTTGCAATGACAAAACAATCTACAGTGGAGCCCAAATTTTGTAAAGGTTGTGTTTCCCTCTAAACCACATTTTTAATGAACCAAGTCTGGAGATGTGCAAGGATTCTATCCTCCAAGTGTGAATGTACCCAAGTTGGGTAACCACATAAAAACTATCTTTAATTTTGGTGGCTGTAGAAATTTTAATTAGGGAACTTATTCAACCCCCCTTCTAAGTTCTTGATCCATAGTAAGCCTAATAAAAAACTTTCTTAGTAGAAAGAATAAGGACACAAGATTCACTAGATTTGAAGATAGTGTATGCTTCATCAAAATAAAGGATAGTGTCTAAATCCTTAGCATTAATGTGTAAGCTATGAACAATGTCAATTTTTTTATAGGAAGAGATAAGACTAGCTATGGCTTAATGTTTAATTGAGTGTTGAGATAGAAAGAAAAGGTCAAACCCAATAAGAAAAGTATTAACAATAACTTTATGGATGTTATCCTTGTAGATAAAAAGGACCATAGTATTAAGAAGATTGTATCTCCACTTTTTGAAAGTAAAGATAAGACTTCTCAATATTAAAGTATCTAGTCTTACAGTTTGAAAAAGGATGAGATATGTAGAATACAAAAAGATCAACTGCATCTTCCTACCTTTGAGAGAGCATGAGGAATATGGAATCATTAGATTTTAAAAGATAAAGGTAAAACGATTGATTGAATTATGGAGGATGTAGAACAAGAAGAGTGATTAAGACTTCTTTGATGAAGTTAAAGGTCTTTTAGCACATCTCATCATAGATGAAAGAAGTGGATTTATGAAGCAAATAAGTTAGAGGATGAAGACAATCAGTAAGATTGGAAATGAAGCAATGGATCAATTGAAGATAACCTTGTATAATACACATATCTTGAATGTTTCTAGATGGTCCAAGATCTAGAATAGATTTAACCTTATCAAGATCAATAATTACATATCTTGAAAAATAAGGCAATTGAACATCTTTCCTGTGAGAACCCCAAAAATGCATTTCTTAGGAGTAAGACATAGGTTACACTTGTCATAGCGAGTTAAAACTTGATCCAAGTTAGAAGCATAGTTAGTTGCTAAGGTATATTTGATGGTCAAATCATTAACATAATCATTAACTATTTTGAACATGATATCATTGAAGATAAAAGTCATAGCTCATTGATAGGTAGCTCCAAAATTCTTGAGTCCAAAGGGCATTTTAGTGTAGCAAAATGTTTTCCAAGGAGTCATGAAAGTGGTATATTTCTAGTGCTTTGGATTTGTTTATAATGAGAAACCTATCCATGAAGGATAGAAGAGCATGGTTAGCTATAGAGTCAACATGCTGATCAATGTTTGGTAAAAGAAAGTCATCCTTAATAGTGACCTTGTTAAGGTCACGAAAGTTAATGCACATGCAAATGTCATCATTCTTTTTAGGAACTACAACCATGTTAGAAATCCAATTAAAATAGTCAATAAGATGGAAAAATATAACATTGTAGAGTTTAAGAATAGAAAAAAACTATAGTAGGATAAATTCATTATTTACTTGGTTTGAAAGCTTCTTCCAAGATAATGTTGTACTAAATTGGCTTTCGATCTAGATTAGGCATGTCACTATATCCATAAGCAAAAGTAATTGAATGCTTTTGTAAGGTTGTTAGGATGGACTTACAAACATCTTAAAAAAGGAAAAAACTAGGTTAAAGAGTATTTTATTCATCCTTATGACTTAGTATTGGTACATCGATTGGTTGATCATTGGTCAGTAGAGGCTCTTGATCTAAAAAAGAGAAGTCTAACTAAGGTAAAAGTTCATCCTTCATGATGTCTAAGGAAGATGTAAAAGAAGCCAAATTTGATATTAAATCAAGAGAAGAGGGATTTATAGTCCTATGTATCTAGCTTGTAGGGAGGCTCAAGATCAAAGTTTGAAGTAGAAACTATGGATACGCAACCATGCTCACCTGAGCTAGAATCAAGGAGTCAAATTTGCTATCTAAAAGAAAAGATATCAAAAGCTAAGGCTAAAAAATTTTAAAATTCTGTAGATGTCAAAAGTCCTAAAGCATGAATTGTTTCTAATTATAAAAGCAATAGAAAAGAAAAGTTAGGTACCAAAGCTTTCATTTGGATTAAGAGAACTTGAGAATCAATGCACGAGTAAAGTGAAAGTGATAGTAAAGAAAATGATAAGAGAGCATCATGACAAGTAGTAGTAGTAGTAGGTAGGGAACTAGGGATGGGTCAAGTATTAACAAGGAACTACCTCAACCATAAACACTTCCTCTTAGAGATCAAATGTAAGTTACCAAAACCCTAGTTAGGAAATTATGCAAAGTTTTACTATTCCTCTAGTTTTGCCACAATGACTTTGTTTGAATTTTTGAAAGTTTTGAATAATCTTGTTAGCTAGATGTAAAGCTAAGCTTATATCTAATTTCTTTTACTATTTTAAAGAAAATTTTAAGCTCATAATTAAAGCTTTTGATTTGATTTTGTTATGGGGATTGAGAATCCCACTATGTAACCTTAATTTCTAAGGATTTTTGGGAATTTTTAGCTTTGCCACTAGAAATTTCACACATACATTAATTTTTAGATTTTTTGAATGATATGCAAAAAATACGTTGATTATCTAGGAAGTTTTAGTAGATTTACTAGTTAAATCAAGTGAAATCATAAATTTTTACATTACTACTATAGTGCATCGAGAGGTGATCCTAGAGTAAGAAATTTTACAATGTTGCATCATTTTAAGCTAAATTTATTAGATGCATTACATAGTATTATCAAAAATACAATGAAATTGATGTTTTCATGAACAAATCTACACTTTTTCTTGCAAATTTTAGGAAAACATGATTTTAGGGGATTTTTCTCTACGAAGAACACAATGTTGGAAGAACATGATGCAAGATTTTGACGTAAAGGCACTTTCACCAAACACCTAAGTATTAAAGGGGGAATGAAATAACATCTTACATTAACGTGCATTTTAACATAGAGCATTAGAGTTCCAAAAGAAACTAAGTTTCAACATAGTGATGCTATTGTTAAATGTTGATGTGTAAGAATGTAAAATGACATCCTACATCAAAGTGTGTTTTAACATAGAATGTCAAAGTTATAGAAATATTTGCCAAATGCCTATATCAATGAGTATGAAATGACATCTTATGTCAAGTTGTGTTTTGAAGTGTAGTGTCAAATTTCAATTACTAAGTCTACATACTGCTTATAAATACGTAGAAAATGATTTTAACACATAGATGTTTTCCACCAAGAACCTATGTGCTAAGAGTGTAAGACGATGTCCTATGTCAAAGTTGTGTTTTTAACATAGAGTGTCAAAGTTAAGGCCAAGACTCAACGTATCATGTAAAAAACTTGAAAAAATTTTAATATAAGACTAACATATCCTAAAGATATTTTAAAATTAAGGAAAATTTTTATTGTGAAACTATGTCTTCGATGCTAAAACTATTTATTTTCTATTTTAGGAATAAAAAAGTATCTAGGCTTCTTGTGATCAAGCCTATGTACTTCTTCCTAATAGATGAGATGAGCATCCTGGAAAAAAAATGTAGGAAATCCAGTCCAATCATCATCAAACCATTTTTCAATGAAAACATGCTTATGTCACCAAGACTATGAGTATGGAAGGAAGTTGTAGAAGTTTTAAATTTGTACATAATCCATTTCCATTTGGTGATCTGGATGGGCCTGAACAAAGAAGTAATATTACGTGCTTTGGAGGCAATCCTAATGGGATTCTTTGTTAAGATCATATAGATCATCTTTGAGCTAAGGTTAAATATTGAAGAGTTATTCAAGGACATCCTAGTTTATAGAAAACATTTGGACAAGCTGTGAAAACGTAGATAATATCAGTAGTTTACTATAAATAGTACATTGTTGCTAAAAAATCAAAGTTCCAAAGTAATGTCCAACCCACTAGGCTTCTGAATTTTTGTTTGAGAGATGAGTTAGAAGTTTAAGAGTTGAGTGAAGATAGTCTTTTATTATTTAAGAAAAAACTAGCTTCAAAGTTATTGTGCAGGTTTAATGATCCAAATATGTAGAGTCTTGAATATTTAACATTCTTGCAAAACTTTTGCAAGTTCTCTTCTAGCATTAAAACTAGAGACCTCAAGTCATGTCCTATTTCCTTATGTAATATAAGGGATAGAGACTACATAAGTTCAATAAATACAGTAATCAATGGTGGCTTCATTCCACTATAGAATGAAGTCTATGGTGAGAATGTGGAGTGGCCAAAAAGGTTAAGGATCATCCTAAGGCTAAAGAGTAAGTAGAAAATTTTTGTATAGTTTTCACTATTTTAAAAGTTAGAAGATCGTGATGTTAATTAGAAGAAAAATAACAAAGAGACATGCTTACTTTCATGAAAACTATTTTTGTATAGTTTTCACTATTTTAAATGAATGCTTAAATAAGCATTCATTGTGCTAAGTTCATTGACATCATGGAAGCAATAGAGGAGTTTGAAGTAATGTTCACTAGTGAAGCACAAGGCCCTTAAAAGTCACTATTTGGGGGAGAAGGAGTTAGATATTTTATCAAGTTTGATAGGGCATGAATTTTGTGTGCTTTAGACTTAAAGAATTCCTACCTTAGTGTGATTGAGTGTGTTGGGCTAATAAAGAGTTATTTGGTAGAAAAGGTAGTTTTTTGTGATGCATGTAAACTAGAAGCAAGTTGTGATTACTTCAAACTCGACTACACTAAGATATTATTTAGGATTGCCAGAGAGGATAATAAAGATTGATAATTCCAAGTTGGATTTAGTAGAACTAGCAATTATAGAGGAATGGGTGGAATCTAAGAAGAGAGACATCATCAATATACACAAAGGGACAATGAAGATCTAAAGAAGTTATTCCCTTTATTCATTGAGAGGCTCTTCTATAATAAAATAGATTAGAAATTCGAGTTACCCCTATGTGGTTGTATGGGTTTTAAGAAAACTAATCCAAGGAATGGCAGCCAATTGGGCACAAGTTATTTATCAAGGAGTAGTGGAAGAAATGGGAAAACTACCCCAAGAGGAAAAGAAGGAAAAGAGAAAGATGGTAATGCTATTTGCTCTAGGAGAAAAGAAGCACACTAATGTTGCTTTTGAAATAGACTTCAAGGCTCCACTATGTCAATACTTGGAAATTTTAATATCTACATATAGTATCAGAGGTGGTGGTCCTCTAACATCAACATCAAAGACCTCAGAAGAGGTTTGATCCTTAGTGTTAGATAGCATTAAGGAATCTTAGTAGAAAATAAGTGAAGATGCAAAAGCAGGGAATGAGAAGAGTACCTTTGGAACTATGGAGAAGGGGAAAGCATCAAGAAAGAGGAAACCTATTTTTGAGGAAAAAATTTCCTTCAAGACCTTGGAAGCCAAAGTCTCACATGAGAAGCTAGAACAAAAAATAAGTAAGTTTTATATTTTTAGCTAAGTATCATTGATGTGACGTAGTTTCTAATTTTGAAATTTATCAAAATAAAAATAAAAATGTGACACTAACACTTGGCTATTTTTGAAGAGGCTACTTAAGATAGGAGAGCATTAGAACAAGAAGCCAAGAGGTTATGTTCCAACCTTCCTTCAATTCCCAAAGATCAAAATGAAGGTATAAATAAGAAAGAAAAAGATTTCTTACATGACTTATTTTCATCAAGGGAAAATGTAAAGGATGAATGTAGTATGCCTTTTTCTATCCTCTTTGATTTACACTTCAATGAAATAGACTAAGAAGAATAGGAGAGCAAGGATAGAAAAAGGGTTAAGATTCTAGAATTCGAGATTCTTCCTCCACCTCTAATAGACATCACTTCATTACCAAGAAAACTAATTTTGAATGACATAGAGGTTTACAAGTGGATAAAGGAGGTGACAAATTCTAAGCTTTCCATATCATATGCTAAGTAGAATTACTATCACATCAAAAGTTTGTAGCTAATTACATTGACTTTAAAGAGACTTAACCTTTTTCTTATCTTTGATAGAGATGAAAAGGAAAATTTGGATTTGTGTTAAAGATTAGTAGATGATGTTGGAAGACTTAGCAAAAGACATGGAAAGAAAGCTAAAAATTATGTCTCTAGGATAAGGTAAGTTAGGAACATTATTACTATAGAATAATGTTTATTCATTAGAAACAAAAAATTGGATGTTCTCTTGCTTGTGATGCAAAGATAAAGATCAAGTTGAATAAGGATCAGATGACATTCCATGATCTAATAGTCAACATAAACATAGTAGCAGAGAAGATTTTTGTAAAATAAAAATAAAAAATAAGTGCATCTCTCAACTATGCTAAGGCTATGGGAGTATTGACCATAGAGCAAGCCAATACCAATGCTGTACTCCTAAATTCTTTGGAGCAAGCACAAAAGGATAATAAGAGGACAAGCACCAAATAAAAATGTTGTCTAACCAAGTGGAGTTGTTGAATGTAGAAATAAGATGTAGGAACATGGTTACGCACAACACTCCTTTCCATGCATACTCAAGATAGAGGAGTAAAATTGTAGAGTTCCAAAGAGTATTAATGAAAAGAAAGAGTTTGGCTCTAGTCATGACTTGTTCCATGATGAGTCTAAGGAACTTAGTAGTAGCATGGAAGAGTTGGGGAAAAAAGAAATAATCAAATAAGTGGTGGTACAAAAGAGAGTACCCCAAATTGTTAAAGAAGAATAAGAGTTTATACATAGATAGCAAACTAAGAAGTATGTTTATTAAATAGACTAAGTTGGAGGAACTATTTAAAGATTTTGCTAATGCTATGATGATTACTATAGTAGAGGAAGAAGAAAGAGGATCCCAGGAAGAACCTACAGTAGAAGGAGATGATGAACCTATCATCCTAGAATAACTAAAAGCCTATGAAGAAGAGTGGGCTAGGATTCTATCAAAGATTCCAAGTTCATCCGTTGACAGGTTAAATAGAGCCAATCTAAACTTGGAGGAGATAGAACAGTAGCTACTAGAGATTTATAAAGAGATGCAAGGTAATCATCAAAATACTAGGTAATAATTTTATTTTATTTGAATAATAAAATAAAATAAAACTAACTTTTTTGTCTTGATCTTTATGTGTAGACCCTAGGAAAAGTAGCCAAAGATTGGTAGGAGAGCCTACTCTGATGAAAATTAATGAAGAAGTGAAGGAGGGAACTATTAAAGACAAACAAGGCTATTTGAGCATTATATTATATTATTTTCTACATCATTTGTATCTAACACATAGAATTTCTTATAAAATATTATGTTTTTTTTAACATTGAAATAAGATGTCATGTCAAAAGTTATGATGTGCATCAGTTGTAAAAATGTTTGTGAAAATAAAGAGCATTTTCATGTTATTTTAAGTTAGCCATCTATATGTAATTAATAGCTAAAATTAGCATAATTCATCAAAACCAGTAATCACTTCTTAACTTAATATTACCCACCAATAATAAGTGATTAAGAGAAAATTAAAGAAAAAGAGTAACATTAATTCTGTTTACTAACCATCAATACTTGATGATAGTAAATGATAAAAAAATAGTTGAAAGGAATCCTAATAGGTGTTAGTCAATGTCCACTACTTAGTGGTAAACAAGACCTAGAAAGAGCTTAAGTATCTAAGATTATTATATTTGCAATGAACTTTCAAATAGTTGAATAAGAAGGAAAAGGAAAATCCTTTTTCTTAAATGAGGATATGTCTAGTTCTTCAAAGCCCAAGTGCACAAACTTGATTTTAGAAGTAGACCAATTTTTCAAGTTTATCAAATTCATAGTGATATCAAAATTTTTAGGAAAATGGAACTATAGGTTTTCATACACACTCAAGCTTAATATTAGCTACTTTAATACTAAGCTAATAAGATTTGGGTTTCTTAATCTAGGTGAGAAATACTTAGAATCTATTTGCCACTAAGATGATTATCTTATAGTTACAAATAGAAATGTTTATCTCCTGGTGTATGAAAGAAGATACAACTTGGTGTTGAGCTAGCCAAGGATGTCCTAGTATACCGTTGACACAAAGACACTTACATATCATCATGAAGATAGCTTCAAATTACATTGAATCACCTACCTTAAATATAAGTGATGTTTTTTTCTTTTCATTTATCAACCATCTTTTTAATTTTATTAACAACATAATTTCAAAACATACTAAGATTAGGTTCCAAAGAAAAATGTATTCTTAAAATTTTAAAGAAAAACATATTAGATTTTTGTTAATTAATCTAAGAGCTAGATAACATGTAGTAATGCTCTACTCTAGATAAAAAAGTATTAATATGTTTCAGAGAATTGTTTATCATAAAAAATCATCTAAAAGTGCATGTTAAGTAATTTCATACCTTGATTATCAATTAAAATTTCCTTAATGATATTCCTTTTTAGATCATAATGTAGATTATGTGAAAGAAATTCTACAGTAATAATAAAAAGATAGGGAGCTAGATGACAACCTTGACGAACTGACTGTTAAAGAGAAAAGGAGGAACTTGATCCAAAATTAGTAGCAACTTGATTATTAGCATTAGTAAGTACGAATAAGACAAATAAAATAATCACCAAATTCTAGTTTATGGAGATAAGAAATAATGAAATTCTATTCAACCTTATCATAAGCCTTAGCATAATATAACTTAATAAAAAGCAATGTCTTGGTTAGCATTAGAACCCCATCACCTTCCCTCCCAAGTTGCAATAACATTATTTAAGATATATCTACCTTTAACAAAACTAGTCTACTCAAGTTTGATGATATCTTCAATAATAACCTTCTAAATTTGACAAGTCATGCATTTATCCAAATTTTTTTATGTATTGTTAAGAAGAGTAATAGGTTTCCAATTACTAATATGTTGAGGATTTTCATTCTTAGGAATAATACAAATCAAATCTTTATTAATATTTTCACTAAGAAAAACTTTTTTAATAGCTTATTAGAAAACATGAAAGAGATAATCTACTAAACTAAAGGTTGCTACTTTGATTTCTTTCACTATAAATTTTTCTTCATGAATATTTTCATGCACTTCTAATATAAGATGAGGAATATGTATACCAAAGGCCTAGAAGGATTCTTCATGAAATCTTTTGAAAGAAAAAATAGAAGAAAATTGATTTGCTAAAAAATTGTTAATAGTATTAGGATCTTTAATGATGGAATCATTTCTATAACATGATTTTAGTTTAGGTACTTGACCCTTTCCTTTTAGAAATTTAAAAAATTTCTTGCATGATTCATCTTCAATTTTTAGCTAACCCATGTAACTTTTAGTAAGAGCACTTTTAGCTTTAAAAACATTCTAACATTGTTTAGCATAATGAGCTTTAGCTAAGGCTTTTTGAGTTTTAGAATTAAAGGGATTTTTTTTGTAAAATAATTTACATTTTCTTTACAAATTTTACAAGATCTTCTTCAACTTGATGCTTACACTTAGCAAATTTATTTTCAAACCATCTAGCATAATTTGTAACTCTATAAGTAGTTTGTTATCATTAATCAATCTAACCAATAGCACTAACCAATAGCACTAGTAGGTTTTTTTTCTACATTTCATAAAGACTTGAAAATATTTTTTCTATTGAGTCCTATGAACATAGTAGCATTCATACAAAAAAGCTCATACTTTCAAAAGAAGAAATAATTAATTCAAGAGAGAAAAATGCTAATAGAAAAATGGTTTGACAAATTAGTGTCTGTATGTACTTTTACTTTTCTTGTAGGTCTTATGATCAAGATGAACATCCTTAGAACCCAATGAATCATTAGCTACATATATAACATATAAAAAGGGGGGAAGTTAATACATAAGCATCGAATGAAAAAATATAGGTTCCTTACTTTGAGAGATCAAGGATCGTAAACTAGGTAGCCACATAATACAAACAAAAAGATACATCTTACATCAAACTAATCTTAGCCTCATAGTACAACCACTTTGTATGAGACAAAGTTTCCAAAGAAAAACCATAACAACATCCATAAGGTACAACTAAAACCCATCACTAATCCAACCATAACGAATAGGGTAGAATGACAAGACCTTGTGCAAAACCATTAAACATTTAGAAATTTGATAATAAGACTAAGGTGGTAGATTCATTGGGGAGGGGGATGGGGATGTTGGAATCCTAAAATAGTTGTAATGTAGGTATACCCTAAGATATAGAATTCAATTAGCACTTTATAATACAATGTTGTCTACCAAAATTGAACCAATGACTTGGAACTTTCAAATTAAGAGTCTTACTAATAGGCTAACATCTTATTGTTAGCCTATAGATAATGTTGAACCCTTAAAAATAACTAAAAATATTTTAAAAATTTAAAGTGCACTAGATCATCAAACAGAGAGTGTGAAGGAAAATCCCAATGGTGGGAATGTCTTTCCAGGTTTTCATCCTTGCAATCAATCCTAAAAATCCTCCCCTTTAGGGTAGGCAAAGGATCATGCCTTTCTCTTATTCAAAAGCACCCTCATAGGTTTTCAATTCTTACTAAAGGGTTTCTTATAAAGAGAAGGAGAAATCTCTCTCTAAAGTAAAAAGAATCAAACATAGAGAATAAATAGTAACAAAAGCTGAAAGCTTTCCATTCTTGAATCTCCAAAAAAAAAATAAAAAAAAATAAATACTCTAGAAAACTAATTAAATTTTCAACTTTTACTAGGATATGTTTTGCTTGAAGTTATAGCTAAAAAGTGACATCTTTGAGAATTTGGTATTTGACACTTGAAGAAAGGTCATAGTTATACTCTTGCTACTAGAAAATAACTATACACTAAATCTTCTAAATAGAGGATAGAACAAGGGATTGAAAAAAATTCCAAATGTAAAGAAATGAAGTAGAGAAAGTAGGCTAATCAAAAGAATGGCTTTATTGATGAATGGTTGAAAGTTATAAATTCTGGATGTCCATTTCCAAGCATCCTGCGAAACAGGATACTAAAAAAACATGAAAAAATTATTCTTTACTTATATAAAGAGGACATTGAGGAGAAAAATTTCCCATATGTTTAAGATGAGTACTGATAAGAAGACCTTGATGAATAAGACATCATAAAAAATACAAATGTTAAAATGCTCCCCATAAGAAATTGCAAAAACTAGTAGAGCACAAAATCACACCAATCACACACCCACCCCACCCCCGTCCCCCTTCCCCTCACCTGCACCACCAATCCCTACTCCTCCATTTAAAAAAAAAACATAAAGAAATGCTTAGACTAGTAGAAAACTAAATTGCTTCTTGTAAGGATTGTTTAGATCATAAATTATGACTCAAACTAGTAAAATAACCCAAAGGTATAACTTGATAGAACTACTTATTGTAGAGATTGTCCAATTTCTTTCTACAAAGAAATTCTTAGATTACTAAAACATTGAATTACTTCTTATAAGACATGCCTACAAGGACAAGCTTAGACCAATAGAAAAAATGTAGAGTAATTTAGGAAGGCATGAATGACATTAGAATAGTGTTATAAAATAAAATTAAGATTGTCATGAGATTGAGCAAAAAAACATCAATGAAAATTTTATTGTCAAATACCAAAAATGATCCAACAATGGGATAAGACAAGAATCATGACAAAACCATTTAATTTCATCACAAGAGAAAGAGCACATTACTTGAATGTAAATAGGTTTATAGATGAAAAAAAATCTCATTAGATCTAGCATCTTAACTCATCATGAGTGTAGAAAATTAATTCAACAGATAAATAGACAACACATGAATAATAAAAAATGCACAAAGTTATTTGTTAGAATATCATAAGAGAAATTAGCATATATTTCCTACCTCTTAAACTACAAATCCTTAATAGTTAATGCACCAATGAATTAATCCACAAGTGCTAGTGATGAGTCATAATTTAGGGCGACCGTGATATCGTGTACATGATATCGCATGCCAGTCGCAATATCGCATATGCAATATCGCGGCCCATTGCAATGTCTATAAATAAGAAGTGGCTTTCCTAGTTTTAGGCACTTAGATTTAGTTCCTTACCCAAACTCTTGCAGTTTTTCCATTCCAGAGTTAGAATATTTCCCAGTGTATGCCTGTAGTGTGGTGATTGTAATTGTACGACATCCTTATTCGAGTGTGGCATACTTGGACACACACATGAATGAAATAAAGATTGAGATTACTTCATCATTGCAGCATTCACTTAGTTTAATTATTTAATTAATTGTTATTTACTAATTTCCTAGTTAGTCTCTCTCACCCTTATCTCATGTTAAAACACGAAATGATTATGACTTGATTATGAGTATTTAAGTGTGACTACTTGGTAACCCAGTAGTGTACCTAGGATCTGCGCTTGGTAATTCCAGTGGTAGTCATGCACAAAGTCCAATATGTGTACGGATAATCAAGGAACGGATGCTCATCACACTTAGTCTAGATTAGACTTTCTCTTACCCTTTCTATCTTAGCTTAGATAATATTACTTTCCATTGTCTTTAGGAATAGCATTAGACTAGAAACCCATCATACACCTCACTCTGGACTAACCCATATGTGAAAAAGCTAATACTAGTCTAGGTGGAAAGACAACAAACTACAACCTAAGGCTAATTTTCTAGATGCCACAACTAGTCCATCTGCGGAGTTCGACCGGATCACGCGTGTAACACTCGTATTCGTATGGTTAAGTGTAGGGGTACCTCGCCACTCATCATTGGCGCCATTTCCGATGACATGCTAGTTATTTAGATTAGTTATATCATACAATGCTGTACAGGACTTAAGGATATATCTTTTAAGAAAGAAATAATTATAAAAGTCACATATAAATTCACACACAATTTCACAACCATGACTCTCTTACAAGATCACGATAATGCCACACTTAGTGAGTAAGTTCATTGGAGAACCAACAAACTATATGATGATGAAGATTGGAGTACACAACCTGAAGTGGGGGTTTCTTATAAACATGAATGAAAGCAATGTCATCCCAACACATGAAAGCATAACTTACCTGATGACGATGAACCCCTATTGGCCACTACAAGCTTAACGAAAATACAAGAGGCTATTTGAATCTCACATAGGCATCGTAAAGAGAGCCGTCTACCCAGGCTCGATTTAAACAACTTTTCTAAATTTTCAGGAGGCTATGACTTAGATCCGCATCAACATTTACAAGCATTCTACTATGCCTGTGCATGGAATAACATTGATAATGGGTGGCAAAAACTTAAGCTATTTCCTATGACACTCGTTGACCAAGAAAAAGTATGGTATAGATCGTTAAAACCAAATTCAATACGATGTTGGTCAACAATGATAGAAGTCTTTAATGAAAAATATCAAACCTACGTAAGAGTGTCAGCCTTGAGGAAACAAATCCAAGGATGGAAACAAGGAAAACATGAACCCTTGGATATGGCCTTAGAAAGATATTATTCACAGTTAAACAATTGTCCAGGCCATGGGTTTTCCGAGGAAAGGCTAATGTATCATATCATTGATGGGCTTCGTGATGCAACAAGAGAGACCTTAGGGATGTATGCCCAAGGTCAATTATGCAAACTATGAACCCATCAAGTCCAAGAGCTTATTAAATGTGTAGCAAAAGAAGAAGGAGAAATGGCTAGATGGGAGAGTGTTGAAAAACATCAACGGAATCTAAATCTCAACTTAACAAAGGTCCATGATCATAAAGAGGAGAAATTAACCAATCACAAGGAAAAAGCATCATCTTTGCCAACACAACAAACATTAGAAGAAGCCGAGGCAAAGATTAATAAGATTTTGGAATGGACATATCAAAAGTGTGGAGAATTTATCAACATTATTGGAGATAGAATTTTGACAACCCAAGAAGCATGAAAAAACATTAGACAATCAGAAAGAAGGGATAACGAAAATAAGAACTCAACTGCCAATCATACGTATGAATGCAACATATGCCTGTATGATCACCCCAAAGGACAATGCCCAATATTTTTACATTTACATGAACATTGGGGAAATATGTTACATCCAGAGTTCGTACAGAGATACTGTGTTCAATCACAGTGGAAACAATCCCAGTCATGGGGGAGACCACCACTAAACTAGAGACACCCTTTGTATCATCCAAACGCAAACGCTTATCTTGTTCAACATCCTATTTCTCCAATTAGGCCAACACACTTTATCTCACCAAAGTACCATTCTCCTCAATACTATCAGCCCATGCCTCCAACACAACCACCATCTTGTGTACCCTACACTCCTCCTAACTTTCAACATTCTCATTTTCCCCTCCTTCTACATTGCCACCAACTGTTCCTAAGGTGCCTACACCACAACAATAACCCACGAACGTTACTTGTGCTTCTACTTCCAACAGCAGTGAGAGGCCTCCTCAACATCCAAAGTGCCCCTTCTTTAAACATGATTGTAAGAAGGGACAACATAATTCCGAGGCCACTGCATCCTCCAACTTAGCACAAGTCCCACACTGTGGTGCACCCTTATCTTCGAACCCAACACCTCATGTAACTTCATCAGGGCCACCAACTCACACTCCAACAATAATATGGCCCAATGAACACAGATATGAAGAGCAACAACCCGATCCTTGCATACCATCTAACGGTCTCAAACATCATAGTGGGTCAACTCGCTATTCGGGAACTACATCGTATAAATTGCTCCACTATGCTCATTATAATCAAGTGTGTGAACCCTGATGGGGTAGATATGACCAAGCCAGAATATTTCCAACATGCAAGGATCTTCATCTTTCATTTATTAATCCTTGCTATCCTCAACCGATTAGTTATGGGGATACCCCCCATTCTAATAACAAGCAAGATTAATAACCAATTTTTATTTTCTTTAATTTTACAATTTTTTATTTTCCAGTTTTTCATTTTTCAACTTTTTGTTTTTTCTTTTTATCTTTTTGTGTTTTTGTCTTTTTACATTTTTGTAAGTAATCTCATCTATGAATAAAACACTCATGTGGATCGTTGGTTGAGGTGTGTTCTATGTTATTAAGTCATGAGTGATCAATTATTTGGACAGTGAGCCGATTACATCCACTCATACACTCTACAAATAAGAGGTTCTGTTCAAGGGTACAGTGATATTCTTAACATTTTTAAAACTTAAAATTAATTTTGTGTTCATTGTACCCAAGAATGAAGAAGGAGGGACCAAGAGGGAATGATTAGGATGTGACATCAAGGGGACTTGTGGATTCTCTTTGGTGATGTCTGTGGGAGTTATCATGCAACGTGGTTGTACTAAGATCCTTGTAGATTTAATAAAAATGGGAGTAAGAGTAATCAAAAGGGCACTCAAAAATCCAATGCTGTTCTAGGGGGTCCCACTGGAAAGACATGCATCCATGCCTGAAGGTTGGCTACTTCTCTGGATTTAGTATTCAAAGAAAAAAAAAAGAGAAAAAAAAGAAAAAGAAAACGGAAAGAAAAGTGCCACAAAAAAAATCACTCATCCCATGTATAAAATGCCAAGTGATCGTACGCCTTGTTGTTATGGTACTCTCATAGTTGCTCATCATGAGATGAAACAATGCGATGTCACTGATTAGAGGAATGGACTTGGTCCTGATCTTGGAACGATAGGTTAATGACACCTTAATCATGCTTTACATGCAGGATTCATTATGCCCTGGGTCAGTTACCTCATGTCCCAATCTCTACAATCCCATTCTCTAGTTCGTCTCATCTCACTGTTCGTGTAAGTTTAGCTTGTGTCATGTGTAACATATAATTCTTACCTCATTCCAGTGATATTTACATGTGTGTGTTTTGTATAGTTAGTGCAGATTACATTTAACCCTTCTAGTGCCCACAGACACTTTAAGTGTGGTTACACAAGGGCATTATAGGTTGAAACCTACTTTGGGGAGGATCCACTTGTGTAATATTTTGTAATCTTCATTTATGACATAGCTCACACACACCATTTCTTACCCTTAGCATAATTTTCAAATGATTTTCTTTCCCTACTATTATCCCTCTGAAGTTCCACGTTCCTATGTACCATTACATAGCCTTTTTCTCCCATCCAAGGTTCTATTGATAAAATCCACACCATCATCATTAATTGTGCCTTTCGAATTAATGGAATTACCCTAGAACTCCTTCATAATATCCTAATGTCCTTAGCTTACAATGATGATTTCAAGAAAATCCTTTAAAAATTTGGTATTTTTGTTGTGCCTCATGTCACTAGGATCGTGATATCGCGTACGCGATATTGCGGCCAACATGATATCACGTACACGATGTATCGTACGCGATATTACATCCCCACAACCTATAAATAGGTGACCGCCCTGCAACACTTAGCATCATTTTTTCCATTTACACGGGGGAGTTTTCAAATTTTTTCTCTACAACTTACGATTGAGCAACCCTTGCTTTTCTCAGTATATCTCACTCGTTGATACCCTGATTTTAATTTTGTTTGCTTGAACTTGGAGTGTTCTACTTAGTCGTGGGGGAGGGACATCTGCCAAAAAGTGCCTAACTTTTTTGAAGTTTATCATCGCCCAAAGGACATCATTTAGGGTAATTAACTATAACACTTAGAATAATTGTGCCTAAAAATCATGTAATCCCTAGGTATACTAGGAAACTAAAATTGAAACAAAACCACCTAAGTTACAGGACTCATTATTATAGTTTTTTAGGCAATATCACACGTGATAACATAAGATCATTAATTAAGGTAAGTAGTAAGGTATAACCTAACTTTAAAAACAACCTTACTAATGCTTAGCCCCGTGTGATTGTAGATGGACCTGAAATGTGGACAACAGGAAGGTCCTTCTCAAGGTGGAAGCAAATGACCTTGGAGAGGTGGAAGACAAGATCCTGTCAGACAACATGTAGAATAGGAGGAACAATCATTCAACATCCATCAAGAAGATCCTCCTACCATACGGTCCGGGTAGGCAGAAGGAGGAGCTACGATAGTGCCTGAACAGGGATAATAGCTCACATTGCCCCAAGATTGTGTTCAGGCCATCCACAAGAAGTCCACATTCGCTGCAGTGATTGTGGAATTGAACTTTGAATCATTTGCAGTGTTCACTCTTGAGGCCATTAGGGATCACCTCAAAGGGTCTCCCTTATGACCTATCCTCTTTGAAAGCGATGCCTCGTACCTAGGAGAGATGTATCAATTTTGGTACAATAGGGAGCAAGGCACCACTGTCAATATTTGTGGTGTGACAGTTGACTTCTCCACGTAGGCCATTTCGGAAGTGTTAAACCTTTTGAACACAGGGCCCAGAGTTGCTCAGTTATCCACCAATTTAGACCCTGATGTACGAAAGGATTGGTTGGAGAAGGCTTATGGTAGAGATAAAACATTTGGTGAGTTGACGACGAAAGAGAGAATTTACTTTAAAATTGGAACATATCACCTCTTCCCTACAAAGTGCCTGAAAAGAATATCAATGTATGCGGCTAGAGGATGTGCAGTGTTGATGGGAAAGGTTAACGCTAACCTATCCCATCTATATTTAATAGAGATCTTGAGGCGATTTGAGGAACAGAAGACAGGGAAAATGGCGCTGCCTTTCCCTTGTCTTATTAGAAAGCTTTGCCGACATGTTGGTATTCAAGGGTACACCAATGATGTCCTCCACGAAGCCCAAAATGCTTCATATGCTAAATTGCTAAAGGCGCCAGCTCCAAGGAAAAGCACTGGCAAATAGCTGGGACTAGAACAAGAAGAACAGATGGCTAGACCAACTACAACTCAACTTGTAGGACCTAGCCAACCTCCAAGCATAGGTCCTAACCAACAACAGGAAGCAGGGCCTAGCATAGGCTAGGATCAATAGTCGCTGCAAGACTATAGACCGTCGATGAGCCATTTCAAGGCCATCGCTAAGATGGTCAGTTGGGAAAGTCATGATGATGTAAACCTCTTCCACATCATCGATGATGGCATTCAGCCTATTGTTTTGTTGGATTGCACATGGGGGGAAGTATCTATTCACATAGGAGGAGGGGAAAGTAGATGGTCACAACAGATCTCAGGAAACATGACATCTTTCCAGGTGCAATTAGAAACTAGTGAAGGGGCCATTGTGGTGGTCATGCAACACCAAAATGCAGTAGGAGCTACAGAAGTGGTTGTAGACCACATCAAAGAATCCTTCAATGTACCTATTATGCCACCGGCACATTTTACAGGAGCACGAGATGCTCAAACTCTGGCCAGAACCTCAATGACTCTTGCGAAACATGAGGATGTGCTTGATCGATTGCTTCAAACAGGGCAAGTAATGATGTCCCTATTTGACATGCCCTAGGATGTTACAGTAATTCAGTTAGACCTCATTTCCACAAAGGGGAAGCTGGTCTTAACAGAAGTGAGGGACAAGCATGCTGAAGGTGAAGTGCAGAAACTACAAGAGCAGCTCGTGGCCTTACAAGCAGCACAACGGGACCCTCTGCAATTTGTTCCCGTAGACCAGCTAGATAATTTTAGAACTGAGCAGCTAACCACGCTAATAGTAGAGAATAAAAGGGTGGCTGATGAAAGAGAGAAGGCTGTTTGGGATGCCTCCATAGCACAGGCGCAAACTCATGCGCATCTTAAGGCACTCAAGGCCTTACAAGAAGAAAACAAGCAGCTTGTTGCAGACAACCTTCGGTTGACCACTGTAGAAAAGAAAAAGAACATTCTCAATGAACACTTTCATCAATTACGAGAACAATTCATCCAGGTCAACTGAGATGTAAGTCGTTTAGCGAGAGATAATCAAACCCTCTTGATGGAGGAGGTATGCACCATTCATCAATAGTCAGCTATTGAGATAAGCGCATGACAGAATGAGGCTAAACGACATGAGAAGCTGAAGGAGCACTTCCATGATCAGGTGGGGATGTATAAATAGATCCTTGAAAAGGAGATCCATATGGGCAAGGCCCAAATCAACACTATCAGTGCTTAACACATTGACTGGTGGGC
Source organism: Gnetum montanum (assembly GCA_015680685.1). Taxonomy (NCBI): domain Eukaryota; kingdom Viridiplantae; phylum Streptophyta; class Gnetopsida; order Gnetales; family Gnetaceae; genus Gnetum; species Gnetum montanum. The sequence goes on along the minus strand of MNCI01036132.1, from coordinate 863,880 downwards.
CATATTGGACACATATGCCTTTGCCCACCAAGCGAAAGTTAAAAGTCAGGACCTACAGATTTAAGATTTGATAGAGTACATGGAGTTGGCAAGTCTGTGGTATGCCAACCTGGCCATGTTAACAGTAGGGCACATGAGAACAAAGCTCGAGCAGTAGGTAGCAACCACCCACATCAAATACGAAGCAGAATTTGTAGAATGCAAGAATCTGTTGGAGAAATTGGAAGTTGTAAATTCTAAACTTGAGATGGTAAAAGCTAGCTATTAAGGATAGAAATTTGTCACAACAGACTTGGCTCGAAGGCTAGTAGATTTTCAGGAGTATAAGGATAAAGCTAGAGCCTATGAGGAAGAACGACGGGTGTTCGCAGCTTGGTATGTTAAGGCCAATCAAATGTTTCCACAACTACCCTGTTTGTGGGAAGTGCCGACTCCGTCAAACATTGGAACATTAGCATGGATGGCACAAGACCCTTGGACTAAAGAGGAGAAGCTCTAGACTATACTTCAACACCATCAAACCTCAAAACCTAGAGCACAAGACAAAGGGAAGGCACCAATGGAGGAGCCACCGCCACCAGGAACTACATGAGTTTCAAAATTTTTGTAGATGTAGAACATTCTATGTGTTGTGTCTTTGTTTTTTTTTCATTCCACACTGCGGCATAATCCCATTTTCCCATCTAATAATCCCATACCTATCCACTGTGTAATCATTGTAACTCGAGGACGAGTTTTCATTTAGTTGTGGGGGTATGATGAGTCGTCATTTAGGGCAATCACGATATCGCGTACGCGATATTGCGGCCCGTCACAATGTCTATAAATAAGAAGTGGCTTTCCCAGTTTTAGGCACTTAGATTTAGTTCCATACCCAAACTCTTGCAGTTTTTCCATTCCAGAGTTAGAATATTTCCCAATGTATGCCTGCAGTGTGGTGATTGTAATTGTATGACATCCTTATTCGAGTGTGGCATACTTGGACACACACATGACCAAAATAGAGATCGAGATTACTTCATGATTGCAGCATTCACTTAGTTTAATTATTTAATTAATTGTTATTTATTGCTTTCCTAGTTAGTCTTTCTCACCCTTATCTCATGTTAAAATGCGGAATGACTACGACTTGATTACGAGCATTTAAGTGTGACTACTTGGTAACCCAATAGTGTACCTAGGATCTGCGCTTGGTAATCCTAGTGGTAGTCGTGCATGAAGTCCAAGATGTGTACGGATAATCAAGGAACGGATGCTCATCGCACTTAGGCTAGATTAGACTTTCTCTTACCCTTTCTCTCTTAGCTTAGATAATATTACTTTCCATTGCCTTTAGGAGTAGCATTAGACTAGAAACCCATCATACACCTCACTTTGGACTAAACCATACATGACAAAGCTAATACTAGTCCAGGTGGGGAGACAACGAACTGTGACCTAAGGCTAATTGTCTAGATGCGACAACTAGTCCGTCTGTGGAGTTCAACTGGATCGTGTGTGTGATGCTCGTATTCATATGGTTGAGTGTAGAGGTACCTTGCCACTCATCAGCTAGCTTCGCAAATCATTTAATCATAGTTGCAACTTGATAATGGATTAACTCTAGAAAAAATCTTGAAATGTTAAAAAGATCTAAGATAATCCTTATTGAAAAGTTTGAACTATCTAATGTACAAACAAAGTCTTCCTTTTGATCACTTTACTAGATTTAATTAAGGCTTGAATGATGAAAAAAGAATCAAGAATGAAGAGACTTATATAGACATTCTAACCTTACATGCCTTATAAAAATAAAATAAAATGATTTTCTACATATTTCTAGAAACTAAAGAAAGATGATAGAATCCCCTTTACTTTTCTATTTCTAATAGATTTCTATTAGAGGGGTCTCAAGTGGGATTACACATGCCTAACAACTAATGTTTAATCTATAATTAAACATAAATTATAAGTACATAACTAACAAAAAATATAAGTACATAGGCGAGGGGTGTTTGAACCTAAAAGAATGATTATAAGTACACCCCAAGATATATAGTCAACGTGATAATTTAGAAGAATTATAGAGTAATATAGTGATGACTCAAGTGTAACTTAAACTAGCAACCTCTTATTTAACAAGACATTGAACTAATCAATTAATCACATGCCACTAACAAACTATTAGTACATAGCTAAACATGTGTTATAAATTCATAAGTCATATAGTTATTCCTAGGAGTCCACATACATTTCTTAACATAGTCTCACATTACTAATGTTTTGCTAGCGAGGAAGGTATGCAAAGGGTTGTCAAAACAATAACTAGATGACTATATGTAACCTCTAGACATATAGGTAATACGAAACTTTGTAGAGCTTTATAACTTGATGCTACATACTAGAATCAAACCCATAAGTTGAATCTTCTATATCAAGAGCCTTACTACTAGACTAACATCTCATTGTTATAAGATAATAATGAAAAATAAGTTATAAGAAAGGATAAACATGCTAAGAAACATTTATGGTTTCCAGGAACCAGGATAAACTTTTACAAATAACATGATATATGTAAATAACAATAACAAGATAAACACATAATCTCATATGAAGATCCTTTTTCAATCATGCATAGTGCACTCTCTTGGAATATGATACAAGCTTTACATAGCCCAATAAAGTTAGTGCACACCTCATTAAAAATAGAATTAAACAATACACAAAAATATATAAAAATATCCATCATGTAAGCATATAGAAAAAAATAGATGTTCTTCTTAGATGATTCTCCTCCAATTAGTAAAGATAAAAATGTTAATGAAATCCTTATGGTACAACCTAGTAATGATCTCATCTATGATGATGATGATATTTGCATTGATCAAAAAGTCTGTTTTTCAAATCTTAGTAACTTGCAAATTCCAACCCATGACTTTTTCTTAGATTATTTGAGTCAAGAGAAGAGCTTTACCACTAGATCTTATGATCTTTAGGATGTTGAACTTAAATAGTTAAAGGCATTGGAAAATATACCAAATCGTCAAGCAATTGTCAAAAGGTCATTGGATAAAAAGTTTGCTTCTAAATCCTTTCAAATAGGTGATATGTTCTTAAAAGAGATAGAGATTCTTGACAAAAAGATTTTTAAAATTTGTTCTTGTCATCTTAAGTTACAAATATTGTAGCCCCTATCATTTATAAAATAGTTAATTTTCAAGACAAGAAGTTTACCCAAAACTTCAATGCATTCCGCCTTAAACATTTTTATACTAGTGATCTAGGTAGACACCTAGTAAATTAGTATTTGAATAAGTTGTCTCTATTAATATATATTTATGCATATAGGATGCAAAATATCATATGCACTTGAGTAGAACACATTTCATCTTTCTACATTTATAATATCATTTCTTATTTAAGTAATGTGCATGGCATATAGTTTTAGGATCATGTTCATAAATGATGTTTAAGTTCAATACTTAGTTCTTGTTAAGTGTACTTGATAAATTATGTGAACACTTGTAACTTTCTCTTTCTTTATTAACTTAATTTTAAAATGAGATCCTTGAAGCTAAATCATGGTAATCATATCTTATTAAGTTTCCTAGTATCTACATGTTTTATGATGCTACCTTTGAGTTTGAGTTGATAGCATGGCATCCTCCTTTGGGTTGCATTTGGTTCAAATGACTTGCATAATTTTGAGGTATTTTCATAGTTTAGTGATCTATACTAAATTATGATGAGATGACTCAATGTAAGGGATTCGCAATATGTTAGAAACAATTTGAGCTAACAACTAACTATTGAAATGTTAAGTTGATTCTTTCTCATGTTTAACAATGATTTGTTATGACTATATCTTGAGTTCATAATGATGGCATAAAGCTAGAATATCTCCCTTTCCCTATCCTTTAAAAGCATAAACACATAATTAATATTATGGTTATCATTGTCTAAAATTACTAAGGATCTCATGCTTAAATTTGCTAACAAATGTATTGAAAAGTTACAAAAAGTACTTAGGTCTATTTACATGGCTTGATAGAGTCTTTAAAGCATTAATTTAAAGCTCTTTAGGTGTATATCTAAACTTATAGGTTTTAATATATAAATACATATAAAATATATGTTATAATATATAGTTGTTATTCAAAATAAAGGTGGACATTTGAAGTTTTATGAATGTTCTCATCACTCCAAATAATAGTCTCTAAAAATGTTATAGATATTTAAGAAAATAAAATCATAAAAATTTGTATAAGAATGAAAACAAAATATTCCACAATGGTCAATAAAACTAATTAGATGCTACATAAGGATAATAGCTTGTTGCTTAGTTCATTTATAATTGGGAATATATTAACTAAGATAATTGTGAATATGAAATTTATAAATATGTTTATTTTAGTACAGAAATTATTTAATAAAAGTAAAATTATTACAAATAATGAAAAGATATGACAGATTAATGTTTTAAGATTTGAAAATAAATTAAGGTTGATAATTAAAAAATCTATTGTATAAACATTAGATTCATCTTATAAAAAATAAATATAGATTCAACAAACACCCACCACTCAAATACATCTTACAAACTTTTAGTTGCAATATTATATAAAAAAGACGCCTGAGACTTTCTTACATATAACTTGGATTCCATGGCAAAAGCCAAAGCATATAACTTTGATTTCAATCACATCACCATGCTTACTAACAGCGTACTTTAACATTATCTATCCAATATCCACAATTAACCATTAAGCACTTGGTTCACTTATGATTTCATTTCGGTTTGCAACTTATAAGTTCAATCAATGGGTTGTGAAACAATCAAACGCATAACGTTCATCATCTCATTTGTTCCCCTTTTTCTGTAAAGAAACTGTGAAATCCTTGTCAATTCCCAGGCTACTTTCTTTCTGTGCAGTAGTCCGTGGCCGTTGCCATCTCCATCTCTTTGCAGGTAAAGATACGTAACATGCCTGCCGAATTCATTGACCATTTCTTGGAGCTGCTCAATTGCTTCATCCATATTTAAAGTAGGGTTCTCCTTCATTAAACACGTCACAGACGATACAGCTTCTGCACGGCTCTGATCATTTCCTTTATTATCGCTGAAACCCTGTGTTCAGATCCATAAAAATTTGAAACATACGTTTTGTCAATATAACTAGACCCGTTTCCAATGTTTACATAATGCAATGATGGAAAAGCCCGAAAGATTCAGAAATTAGAAATCCTTCCTTCTATCGTTAATGTTAAAATTGAATTTCATTTGACATTCCTCTATATATATATATATCTATCTATATATATGTGCAATGCTTTGCTAAGTTGTCAATCACTTGTTCAATGTTGCGGTCGAGCTGCTGACCATAGATGTCGTTAAGAATGCGAACAGTTTTAAAACAGACATCTTCAAAAGCACGAACTTGCTGGGAATTGAAGTGGGTAGTGTCAGTGTCGAATTTGCACAGGAGCAGCTCTGCCATGGCAAAAATGGGCCCATAACCGCAGCTTTGGCTTCCATTTTTGAGGTATTCCTGCATGACGGGCAGCTCCGCTTCATTATGTTTTGCTGCCTCTTCCCACTCCGCTTCTCTCTCGAAGGATTGCGCCAAAGTCAGCCACTGTAACAACACAGCTGCACATCTAAATATATTCTTTCCCATTTCAATGTCAATTGCTTGGTTTTACACACCTCCTTTCCATAGAGTATAATCTAATAACATTTATCTTACCATGCTGCGCATATTCATCATGCACATCTTGAATGTTGGCTTATAACTGTATTTGGAGAATACTTGTTCTAGGGTTTCCATTACGAATCGTAAGCAACTAGTGGTGTAGTTGGGCAGAGGCAGAGAAAGGTGCTTCCAGTTGCAGGTATCCCAGTCTGTGAAAGCTCTAGGCACAAGCTCCAGTTGTGGCAATGTTGCAGCAGACGTATCACAGTTTTTTCAGACATTTTAAGTCCTAAAACAATTTATAAGTTTACTACTTCGCCCTCACCTCACATACTGGTTGTTTTTCTAGTTTCCTCTCTATTGTGTTTGCAGGATAAAAGCCAAGATGGTGTTGTTCAAGAATGTGTTTTACCACCGGGACAAGGCACTACATCGTTCCAAGGCACCCGCTCTAATCGGCCTAGCTACTTGAGAGTGCATATCCTACTCTCCCTTCAGCCAACTTAATCTCCATTCCCTATCCTTATAAGTTTTGACTTCTTCTTCGCAAGCTTCTCCAATGCATGTAAAGCCCTTTCCCATGCCCAACTACCAAGCCCATGATGGATGTAACATAACTCATCATATGGGATGCCCATGTAGGCTAGTCAAAACCCCACACGGATGTAACACAACTCATCCTAGGAAAAAACACCTATCCTATAGCGACAACAAGGTTTCCTTTGAATGAATATGGGTGTGGAAAAAACAATGAATGAAACATGGCAATATAGCCAAGTGCCCAAAACAAATGGCACAGTTGCTGTTCAACTGTCTCAGCTTTGGATTGACCACCTCTAAGCACTACGATGAGAGCTCAAAATCCAAACGGAGAAGCCACTCATGTGCACCGAATCCCTCATAAGCATTCTGACGAGGAATCATACTATGGCAATGGCTCTCATGATAATGCATCCTGTAGCTTTCCTTTTCCTTAGCTCGATTTCCTAAAACCCGTCCCCTTTCTCTATCATACTTAGCTTTTCTAACACTCCCAAGCATAGCAAAGCATTATCTAAGCAGGCACTGACGAACGGTGTGGGTGTCGCGTTCAGCATGGTGTTTCATTTTTTTTTGTCGACATCTCTCGAGCAGATCCTCCAGACATCAACAAAAAGGGGCCATTGAAACACCATCAATTTTGGGACTCATGATTTAGCATAGTCCTAAAATTTGGGCAAAGATCTCTGCAAGCGCGGTGTCACACTGGACTACATAGACAAAATGGCACCTTGGAAGTCCTTACGTCTGCGAAGTCACTTTTGGGCTTGCTTGCCACCCTCTGCAGCACAGTCAATGTAGCACCCAATCATGAGGTTAGTTTCCACAAAAGTGACACTTAGGATGGACTAAATAGTTTGGCAAATTTTCTAACTGTGAGGCCTGCTACACTACATAGCGTAGTAGACTATGTGGTGTTAAAACTATTGCAAGTGTTAGATTAGACACAGAATATGTAGTTGGTAAATATTTGGTTTTCAAATATGCCTTCCCTGCTTCATCCTTGAAGTGTGATCAGTATGACGCAGAAAAATAGAGCAAATTTCATCAAAAATCACCTCAGTTTGAGTGCTACACTATGCTATGCTACACAACGTAGCACAGTGTAGTAAGGCCCTAGCATAAAAAAATATTCTCTCAAATTGTCTTGACGTGGAAAACATAATTGCCCATGCTTCGACCATGAAAAATGCTTGTTCTACTACCACCTCAAAATATGACCAAGATCCCATGACAGAACACTTACAAAGTAAGTAGAAATTCAAGAAAAACTGGGTGCTACACTATGCTATGCTACATACCATAGTAGGGTAATAATGTAAGAAGATCCTCCATCAAGTTGTTCTAGCAAGCACTTGGCCATGCTTCGACCACCAAGGCTACCTGTCCCACCTTGCCCTCAAGTCCCAATCAAAGTCTCCTGACAAAACATTGCAGGTTGTGATTGAAATTCAACCCAGACTGACTGCTACACTGTGCTACGCTACATAGCATAGCATAGCATAGCAAGGACCTAAAGGTTAAAATGTTCCCCAAGGATGAAACCAGAAAGACTCAGGCTCCTTTAACATGAAAAGTGTAATGGCTAGTTGCTGAAGTAGCTTGCCTTGCCTGGCCTTAGACGGATATTTTCATTTTTCGAGCAAGATTTGTCTCAAAGGTGGTTGCTACACTGTGTAGCGTAGCACAATGTAGTGAGCAGGTATTCACACTACTCCACTATGTTGAACAATGTAAGTAGTGTAACACTTGAAAAGAAGCTGTAGGACATCTCTGGAAGCTCCAGGGCTCATCATCGATGATCATTTTGACCTTGGCATCTCCTTGATAGCTGAGATCAGTAGTTTGCCTTACTTGTTGTATTCCTTGTCGAGTCCCAAAATTGTTTCTATGCTTGATCCTACTTGTAAGAGAGGGGAAGACGTAGTCCCAAAGCGTAAGCTTCAATTCACATTTGTCATAAGCATTTTTTTGTAAAATATGGTAGTCCCTTGGGTACATGTAGTCTGAATGATATGGTC
>MNCI01036132.1:807603-855631 GCA_015680685.1 Gnetum montanum | reverse complement strand
AAGGTTGATAAATAGCAAATCCCAGTAGTAGCACTTTCTGGATCTCTCTTCAACCCAGCGTAGTAGCTCTTAGCCTAGCAAGCATTGGCTCATTGGTTCCTATTAGCATTCCATTGACAGTAGTCCAGGGGTTGTGACCATATCGTTCCATTGCCAGTTGTGCCTGTCTAGTTCTACATACTAGTTGTACACATTCATCATCCAAACAAAGATCAGATCCCTCGATTTTGGGATGGTACATTCCCTCACCTAAACTCTCATTCTATTTTCACTATAACATATATGTTGCATCTTTGTGTACTTGTTCATGCTTATTGTCACGGTTACATACCTTGATGTGTTTCTATTATTGTGCACCTCACGTTTTCTTCCAATTCAACCTTAGCATGTTACGTTTTAAAATTACTATTTGCATACAGTTATTGTGCACCACGTAAGTCCCTGATTGATCGACCAGACTGGTCAGGGCACCCTACTTCCATTTTCTCCAGCACGACCCTCACACCGATCCAGGGTTAGGCTATACGCCTAATAATCTCTTGGTGTTCAAGCCACTGATGTTTTCAGACATCACACTTGTCAGCCTCTAGTAGCTTAGATTTGACCAAAAATAAGCTAAATTTTATATCTAAAGCCTTTCCCATGTTGGTGAACCCCCCACCCATCCTACCTAGCATGGGTCTAATGTGGGTGCTTGATAGATAAGCCCTAAAAGCCTTTTTGTAGCCTTAAATGACCATAAAACTCACTTTGATATCCTAGACACCCCTCCATGGTCTCGAGTAGTCAAAAGTTGTGAAAGTCTAAGTTGATTTTCATGCCTGAAGCATTAACCACACTAAGAAACCCTCCACCCATGTTGGCTAATGTGGGTCTAGTGTGAATACTTTGGAGGTAAGTCCTAAAACCCTATCCATAGGCAAAAATTTCCTTGAAACTTATCCTAGTAACCTCAAAATCCTACCAGAGCCTCCCAAAGCCATCAAACACCACATGATCAACTGAGAATGACAAGAAGCTATCATCCCCCCTTTTCATCCACACTAGGGCGGCCACACTGCCTAGCATGGCTTAGGGGGGATGACTGCAAAAAATACCAAGGAGCCCTCAAATCAATTGATTGCGATGCTAGATCTTGACCATCAACCCCTGAAACTCCAATAGCTCTAAAACCCTAGTGAATCCTATCAAAATTGGTAAAAACCATGAATCCAAGTGGAGCCACACTAGGGGGAATCCCATCCACATTGTATAGTGTTTCCCCAACATGAACAAATGGGGTATAACCAAACATTACTGATATTGACCTAAAAATTGACATGTGTTGACCTCCCAATCTTCTTAGAGACTCTAATAGCCAAAACTTGCTAAAATTGACCTTTTCTCCATGATCACTATCATTCCCACAACGTTGACCAGCATGGGTGCCTCAAGGGAAGCCCATTGAAGGTTCATAGATGCATCAAAATAACTTGAACTTGTACTACTTGAATCCTAAGACCCTATCAGCACCTCCAAAATCCATTAAGCTTAGTAAAACCACCTAGAAGTGGCAAAACAGTATTCCCCTTGATCATCCATGCTATAGCCCTATTGGCTAGCATGGCCCAATGTTTCTCTAGGGGGGGGGGGGGGGGGGGGGGGGGGGGGGGGGGGGGGGGGGGGGGGGGGTTAACTTCTAGAACCATCCAAAGGCCTTAGAAATTGCCATTTTTGACCCTATACCCTAGCCATTGACATTGGTAACCCTGGGGGCTCACATGCATGGTTGATTTACTATAAAAACCTATCAAAAACTAATATCTCAAGGTATCCATGTTGGGGGAGGCCTAAGCCATGCTGGGTAGCATGGGTTTAGTGTGGGTAAGTTTCCTTACCACTTTTTGAAAGTAGATCAACATCCCCAAAAGCCAGAAACCTACACTAGTAGAGTCTGGGATCCCATAGCCTTTAGTTTAAAGTTTGATCTTATTTTCAGACACCATAGTTTTTGGTGCTAGAAGGAGGACATGAACCTCCATGTCTCTTTTGTGTGTCATGGGTAATCCTGCATGTTGTTTATACCCCATTACCAGTAGCCTGCTAGCGTACATGTGACACCCTTGTGGTTGTCTACGCACTAGGTGGTGTAGATTGGTCACCATGACAGTTCCTCTGGAAACTTGTAGGACAAAAGCTCTAAACTATCTATTGTGTTACACTGCCTGCGTCCTATGTGGCATAGCGACCCTATTAGTGTAGCGGTTCTCAAACTGTCTACTCTATTATGCTGCCTGTCTATTATGTTATGTTGCTTGCATTCTATGTAGTGTAGTGGCCCTATTGGTGTAGCAGTTTCTTTCAGCGTAGCAAGAGTAATAGCAAAGAAAACTAGCTTTTCAGCATTTTTAGACACCCCCAATTTTAGTCTATTTTCTCTATGGCTTTATACCTTAACTGTTTAACACATAATGTACTATTTTTAACTATTTCTTACACGTATCTTTCGTTTTTTATTTTCACTTCTTCATATCGAAAAAATGAATCCTGCCACCACTTCGGTTCCTACCATGAGTTTGAAGGTGTCTCACTTTGTTCCACACACGATGGATCTTGAGCGACCACCTAGCCCAATGCGGGTACCATGACAGTCTCTTAGACTGTAGTATCAATCATCTGAATGTTTGCCTCAAGACAAAGAGTGATATAACTTTTTATGTGCAAAAATCCAAGCAAATCTACCATTGGACCATCATGAATTTGAGGAAAAATGTAACTTTGAGATCATTCATCGGAATGGAAGGGAGTTCATTCCTATGTTTGATACCACCATCCCACTCACTAACACATGCCAATGGCTTTTAAACCAACTTGTGCAATTAAGTAGGTCAAGAGAATAGGATACAACGTCTCACTACGATGAACCTTTTCATGATGGCCAAGAGGAGTTAGACTCCTGTTCTGAAGGTGGTGCTCTAATCTATGCTATGACTATCCCTTCTACCTCTATTTTCTGTTCACACTAGCCACAATCTTCCTCCTCTTTTGCTATTGTCATGACACTACCACAGCAAACCCTCTTTGGTAATGGGTAGCCATCAAATGTTGTCAACATATTAGCATGCAGGCCCTTCAACCTCATTTCCCGTTAATCATCTTTCCCAGTCTATCCAAGCCCCACACCCAACATCTGTGATGCCCATACTACCATATGTGCACACCATGCCCACATCACAACCGCATGTAAGTTTTGTTTCTGTCCCCTCCTCTATACCCATTCTACCATCAGTAGCAGACCCAACTTCAACTGCATGGTGGACAGCAACGACCTCTTTTCCTACGGCTCAAATGTCTCACATGCCACAATACGCACAACCCCAAAAATACCAAGTTTCACATGTAACACAATTGAACATGGGGCTGTGGGTTGCCCCAACCATTGGGTAGATAACCATCCCCATAGTGCCATCAATGCCAGCTGCTCTAGCGGCACCACCCACTGGGTTGTGGGCTGCTCAAACAACACCACTACTAGGAGCTCTTCTGACAGCATCCCCGATGGGACTGGTAGCTACACCAATAGCACCACTAGCGATGGCTACTCCAGTAGCTTCACAACCCTTTGTAACACCCTCAGGTCTTGATCAAGCCTTTCAGCTCATCTAGACCCTCACCGAAGAAATTAAATGGCTCAAAGCCACCGGTTCTGAAACCATTCAAGTCATAGACTTCTACCAAGATGACCCGATTAGTCTAGTTGTTCCCGTACTTACGTTGCCCTCTAGGGTACAACTTCCCTAGTTTACAAAATACAATGGGAAAGGTGATCCAAATGCCCACATGGTCACTTTAAGGTCTAAATCCTTGTTACTACAACCATGGCCTCATACCATCATTTGTGTTTTCACCATGTCCCTGATAGGCAAGGCCTTAGACTGGTACCATGTGCTTCCCCGTGCTTCTATCTCAACATTAGAAGAATTGCTAAGCCAGTTCATGACTTTTTTTAAGTATAACTTGAAGCCAAAAGTCACTTTAGATTAGCTCATGAATGTTAAACAAGAACCACTAGAATCTGTACAAAAATTCATACAACATTGGAGTGCTACCCTAAATGAAATATGTGAACCAATTGCCGAGGCCCATTTGCTGGCTATTTTAAAAGGAGCAGTAAATGCACTTATCAAATTCAAACTATATTATTTGGCTCTGAGGTCCTTAGCCAAAAATTTGCTCAAACTAAAAGCATTCAGGATGTGGTAGAGGCTAGTAGAGATCTAGCCTACGTAGCCTATAAAAACACTCATACAAAGAAAGACAAGGAGAAAGGGAAGGCCACAGCAACCACGGTGGCCGCTATGGCTAATGAGACTAAGTCCAACAATAGTAAAAGACTGCGACAACACCTAAAGCCTCTACTAATACAACACCCAGCTCCAGTAGCACTAGTCAGCTCTTGACATTAACACCCATAGTTAAAAATCCGCCAAGGCCAAATTTTGAACGCAAGGATTGCTCAAAATATACCCTGTTACCAATTAAGCCTTCAGAGCTTTTGAGTCAATTACTAGGAGCTAGGAATATCCAACATAAAAGGATGTTAGGGGAGGCCCTTAAGCATCACCAAAGGTACTATGAAGTCCTTTGAGACCCCTCCTTAGCTATGCCTAATGAACCACCAATACCCAGGAACTTTAGGCTAGAGCGTTTTTGATATTATCATCAATTGTGTGGGCATGATACTATTTATTTCCTGGCATTGAAAGATGATATCTAACGAATGATTAATCAGGGTGAGTTGGTTGTAGATGAGAGAAATCCTGTCCAACCTAAAAACTAATCAAAGAATGTTTACAAATATCCTTTGAATGCTAATAATGTAGGTTATACTATCAATGCCATTAGCATTGACGATAATGCAGAATCACAACATGAATTATTCGTGGTTCATGTACCCACCCCCTACCCCCCCGCAATGTTGAAGCCTCAACAACAACCAGGTTGTAAGCCCCCTTTGTCATTAGGACCTCTCCATAGACATCTGCTACACCTTTTGTATTTAAAACTGCATCACGTCCCACTACAACAATGTAGGCACCATTTTTTATCAGGGTACCAAAGCATGCCAGTTGTCCTAATACCCAAAGTCAAGTGACGAGCACTACGTCTCAGCCTCCTCATCTAAGGAAATGCAAAGAACACCTAGCAGATAAGTTGGCTAGAGAACACACTATGTTGGGCTCCCCTTAAGCCCACCCCCTTGTCTGCAATTTCCATGACCCCTTCATCATCAGCCATTGGTGGCAACACACACATGCAACCATCATCCTCTAATTCAAAAAGCTTATTATCCAACCCAAAGCCACTCCCCCTAAGGAGATTCGTCTTCTAGGGTGCATAGAAGAAGAAAAAGTTAACAAACAATTAGATAGTGGGTAAGACTTCCTAAATGCACTTTCATAGGTTAAGCAAGCCTTGAAACAAAGGAACACAACATTAAGCTTGCACGACTTAATAATGACCTATATGATGCATTGTGAGGCTTTGGTTTTCATGTTAGCATCTATTTTTGTTAGTGAAAACATTCCAGCTGAAGAGAAAGCTATCCACGCCGTTATGCTTCCCTTTGTGGCTGAAGAACCGTGGCTAGTCCATTTAACATTTCATGACAAAGCCATCAAAGATGACCCTAAAAAGGGTTAAGTGACTACCACCCCCATGTTTATCATAATTCGAGTAGGTTAGTATAAGATTCGTAGAGTACATGTCAATGAAGAGGCCACCAACAATGTGATACCATTCCTCATAGTCGACAAGTTGGGCCTGGTGGATCAAATCAAGCCCACAACAACCTCATGTTTAAAGTCATTCAATGGGGCACATGTCATGGTCAATGGGACTATTACCATCAACTTCGTAGTAGTGGAGCAGTTTCTCACTAGCGCAGTATTTATTATGGTAGAAGAGATGACTGAGTTTAACCATACCTTGGAAAGATCGTGGTTAACCCAACTAAGAGTTGTCTCCTCACCGATACACTAAGAGATCCACTTACCCTACGCAAGTGAAGAGATGGTGATCTTTGGTGATGAAGTAGCTCCCTGAGTCATAAACAATATAGACATGGAGCAAGGATCAGATATAGAAATCTCTAAAAATGAATCACCCATTCATGATGAAATTCCATGTTTGACAAATGAGCCATCCAAAATAGCTGACTTAAATGAAGAAACCATGTGGGCTAAATTGCCCTTCCAAGCAGCAGATGATAGCATAGAGGAATACCATTGTAAAGCCTCTTGACCATATGCCTTACCTAACCCATGTCAGATTAGGAAATAATTGCATGGTTAAAGTTTACCTCCACTTTACTTCAATAAATTTTATACTTCTGTTTGAATGATTTTCATTTTGCATTAAGTTTTCTATTTACATTGTCTCTGCCACTAGCATTAGTTAAAGAGCGATTATGGCTTGGAATGGCCTTAAACTATTGCCACGGCCTGCTAAGGCCTAAAACTGGCAACACCACTTTCAAAAATCACCTTACATATGGTCTAGAATGGCCTTAAACTATTATGACGGCCTGTTAAGACCTTAAACTGGCAACCCCACTTTTGAAGATTACTTTACATATGGCCCGAAATGGCCTAAAATTAGTGATGGCCTAAAATGGCCTTAAACTAAAGCATGGGAGCCCACAAGGGGCTCTAGTACACCAATGAAAACATTAACCAAAAGCAATAAAACAAGTGTTTTACTTTTCATTAAATATAATTCAATACTCAGAATACATAACAACAAGCATTTTATTTCAAAGAAAAAATTTGTCGATGGACTATGAGTCTCTGTTGGTATCTTTATCCCCTGCCCCACTAGGTCCTACATCCTCATTTGGGTCCTACATAAAGCAAGAATAAAATAATGAGTCAAATTACAATCACATATCATAAAATAAACTACAATATAGTAAAGCTTGGCTAACCTAAGAAGGGTTTGCGTCCATCTCTAGAGGTATTTCATCCATGCCAGCTACTAAGTGTCGAAGTATTTCATCCTTACTTAAGTAGGCTCAATCTTCTTTCCCCAAGTCAATGCTTGCTGCAATTTTCCCTTTTCCACAGCTGTCCATGTGGATGGTCCTAGAGAGAATGTGGCAGTAGTGATCTCCCCGAAAGGCAAGGTCATCTCTCTCTTGGGAGATTCACTCACCACCACATGTTTTGTAAATTTATCATAGGCCTTGGTAGCACCAATTACATCAAGAAATAGCTCATGAGTATGCAATTGAATAGAAGCATCTCAATATTTCTGATGGTAGGCAATACGTTCCACTTTGTACATGTGTTTATGATTTTTCTATGCCTACCCCCATTCATATACCTTGGCATTGTAATCTTTCTAGTCCTAGTTTTTTTGGGCTAGTAGATCCATTTGCAGGCATTGTTCAATTATTTCATGGGTAGCCTCATTTTTGCCTTGTATGATCGACCAATGTCTCGCATAATCAATCACAACCATATGCGAACTGCCATTGGAAGTGTCATGGGCCATCAAGAATTCATTTCATGACCGAAAATCCTCCAACTTAACCACTTGACTAGCTTTCTCTTTTTCAAGCTTCCAGACCTACTTCCAAAGGTCTTCGTTAACACACTTGCACTCCCACAAGGATCATGCTAAGTATAGCACACATTTACTTGCCTCCTCATATACATCGCGAGGCACCTTGGTTACCTCTGGAGGGAGCTCAAGCACAACGTCAACTTCGACTGCCTATCTTGGGTCCCACTTCAGTCAAGAAGCTGTTGTACCCAACATGAGGAAGCATTAGTCATGAGATGGTGGCAAAAATATAACAATGCAAGAGGAAATGTTATAGTTTAAGAACATCTATCTTGGGATCAGTTTGCCTTAAGCAGTTGATCATGTCATCAACTACCCCCTCCATAAAGGCAAACTTATCTGGGATCTCTGTCCATGGTTGGAGGCAAAATGAAGAGGAAGAATTGAGAGCCTTAGTAGTAGTTTCCACTATGCATCAAAGCATTTTAGCATGGTGAAAGAAAGGAAAAAAATTGAGAAGTAACATAAATGATAGTGCAAAGCTCCTACCCAGCAAACCCTCAGGGGTGAGAGCAGGGGGATTTTCCATCAACACATTGTCAAGAAAACTATCAAACTCACCGATGTCAAACTATATCCCTTCTTCCTCAAGCTCACTTAGTAGTGTAGTAGCATCTTCAACCGTCATGTGCCCCTTAGGTGCTAAGGCATACTTTGTAAAAGGTTCATATGTGGTAGGAACCTCCTTCTCTATAGTAGGGGCCTCTTCTTCTTCTATAGCAGGGGCCCCTACCTCAAGGGCCGAAGCTTCTTCTTCATCATCTATTAAACACACTTGAAGTGAGCATGCTAGTCTAACATAAAAGGGGGGTGGGGGGTAGCTAATGAGACAATTAAACCATACACATCAGCAAATTCAGGTTGCACTTTACGAACCTTGATTCACAATCTTTTGCCTCTTTCTTCACTGGTATGTGGAGGCTCTTCTATGGGACGAGATTTCTTGCGTTGTAACTTTGATTTCATCGTTTTAGTAATAAGGCATTCCCCCCTTACTACATTACCTATGTTAGTGGGAGGCACTTGTCCAATGCTGTCTTGTCCATAAAAGGGCTATCCCACTCGATCCTTCATTGTTATTGAAAAAGACTCCCCAATAGCTTCTAGGGGATCCTAGGATTGAGTGGTGCAGAATACTTGGCAGATCCATGATTTGGATATCTAGGTGAAATCCTATAACACCCAGATGCTATTCTCTTGGACCACCAAGAATTTAGCAAACCATCGTAGACAAGCTATAAAAAAGATAAAATGCACATTACAACATGCATCAAGCTTCTCACGAAGCTTAACCATTTCGGCCCGCAAACGCTAGGCAAGATACTTAGCCCAATTATAGCAAGTCCCTTCTTCCATGACATCCCTCATAATCCAAGCTTTCTTTACCCCAAGAATTTTCCCTTGGAAGAGTAACTTGGGGAAAGCACGATCCTAGAAGATAAGGTAAACCTTATGGGATACCTCTAGCTTAACCTTATTCATGTAAACCCCCTTTCAGTCTTTGCTCATCCCTAGCCATTCTTCTATGTCCCCTCAATGGTTTACATCTTTGCTGGTCTTCTTCCCTATATGTAAGCCATCGGAAGGAACACTGAAGAGATCTACAAAAAGGCTGTCAGTGATCTCAAACATGACCTGCACATTATGCACTTGTGTGCAAAAGCAGTCAACCCTTTTTGTAAAAGAATCAACAAGGACGAGCATCTCTGCAGCTGAAATGCTTGGATTTACTACTAAAAAGAGGTCCATCAACCCAGCCTCTTGGACCTTTTGAACAATGGTGGCTGGAGTTCCATTACATAGCCAATGCTGTGTCTCCTCAACCTCACCATATTTAAAGAAGATGTTAGTTTCATCACATCCTAAAGTGATTATCGTAACCTCTTTGGACTCGGCCATTACTACAGTAATCAACAACAAATTAACAAAAGGTAAAAACAAAATCAATCACCTGAACACATGAAAACAAGTGCATAATCTAACCCACCAGGTGTGAATGGTGTGGGGAATGGTGGGATTTCCACTAGAACTTCTTCCATGGTAGGTATTTGATGAAACACCCATTCACCATCCAACCATCCAAGTTCTTTGCATTTCAGATCGAACTTACCATACTTGGTTGAATAGGTTCTGAAATCAGCCCCAAGCTATTCTATGATGCCAGTGCACATATTCCCGATAGAAGAGAACTCTTGTAAGGATGTTTGAGCCAATGCCAATGCCTCCTCTTGATCATGAAGACCATCCTTGTCAATTACAAACCTAGCAACATATAGATTGCAATAAGAATTTTAACTATGCAAGATAAATGATTTAACATGCCTAAGTATTTTCATAGGACTCACCCATTGGCATAGTAGATGGTCCCAGGTGGATTCTAGAAGAAAGTGCCCATATGACAAGCGACAAACAAGGTGTTGTACTTATGGTAACAGTTAAATTCAAGCATAGCCTAAACCCAAGACAAGCATCTCAAACCTTTTGGCTGCCAATTTGAGCTCTTGGCCCCTTCTCCTTCAATAGATCCTTCAGCCATAAACCTTAAAATGCCTTGATTTTCCCTGGGCAATAATGTTTCAACTAGAACACCAGCTATCTTAGCCAACAAGTGTGACCATACCATCACACTGAAGTGATGAAGGAGGAACTCTATGAATTCCTATGCGCCTTCTCAAAACTAGACTACCTAGTTCCTTACCCATGCATGGGGAGGGGGAACGTTAGCCATAGGGGCACTCAAGAAACATAGAAATCCTACCAGCTCAGTCACAATTAAGATGGGTTTTAACATGACACTGCATGATATAGCACAAAGCGTTAGTTCACAGTGTTCAAGTGACAGTTACTGTATAGCATAGCAGCTCCTTGTATGCCAATTTTTCCTAAGTACGAAATGTTATGCTCTGGAACTGGTGAAGCAAACCCAAATTTGTGTTAAGTATTAGTTCCACTTTCATGACTTGACCTGTATAGCGTGGCAGCTGCATGCCATGTAGTGTAGCAAGGTGGCATGAGGCATAGCGTAGTGGGTACACCCTGCATAACATAGTAGCTATTATACATGTAGCATAGCATATCGAGTGTACCCTATGTAGCATAAAGGCTATGTCACGTGTAGCGTAATGACTACACCCCTTCGTAGTGTGACGGTTGCATCACGCATAGCGTAGCACCATAACAGCATAGCATAATAGCCCCCAGCCCTATCTTGTTGCATGGAATGTAACAAAAGTTAACCAGAGCTCCCTCCATGGGTGCTACGCTACCTAGAACACATGCTACGCTACCTAGGATGCATGCTACACTACCTAGAACATGTGCTACGCTGCCTGGAAACTTGTCAAACTAGAACCCTCTAAATCCTCGAAATGGTACAACACCCTACCCATTACAATGATGGATGTGGTAGTAGTGTAATGACCATGGCCACAACAATCACTACAAAGGTAGTGGCAACAACTATAGCATAGTGGTCATAACAGTGGCTACGGCCAGAGTAGCAATAGCCATAGCGTAGTGGCTGTAGTGGCAACCAAGGCCATAACAACAATGGTCAGCATGACAATGGTAATGATCATAGCCACTAGGGCAAGGTGATTACAGTAACAACCCCATTTAATAGATCGTAACAATGTAAGCAAGGGTAGCGTAGCAACTTACCAGGTAGATAATGCTTCTTGTTGTTCTTCAATGCATGCCCTGGGAAGATGTCACAAGTTGTGTTCCCCTTCATCCACATTGGCAAGACCTTGATGTCGACGTTCACTCCTGTGCACCATCATCTTGTTGTCAAACTCGGGTGTATCAATCACTATGCTACAACTACTACATTGCCTCTATGTCTAAACCACGCTATGCTCTGGGTGCTAGCTTTGACAATGAGAATGATAGGATTACCATGGGTAATCCCCTATTTATAGCTTCTAGAATTACAGTACCTATCACTTTTTGGGACATTCCATGTCCCGCATGTAATGTGGGACATCTCGCATCCCACGCATAACATAGAATGTCCCTATTCCCTGTAGCATAGCATGGGACACCCTCATGCCTACTACAGTGTAGCATACAACTGTAGCATAACATGTAAATACATCAAAATTTTCACCTCATTTTTATAATGTTGCACGATCACAATCCGCTACAACCTTAAACTAGCAATTTTGACTTATAATTTTGCATAGTCATGGTTCACTATGACCTGAAACTAGCAAGTTTGATCTTGTTGACTTATAATTTTGCATAGTCATGGTCTACTAAGACCTTAAACTAGTAATCTCAAAATATAATTTTGCATGGTTGTGGTCCACTAAGACCTTAAATTGGAAATTATGTGACATTGCATAATCACCTTGCATATATTTCATCACATGTCGCTCTATTAAGTAGGTATCACTTGACATCTATTTGTTTTGCTTATTTTGCAGGAGTGCTTTGAAAATGGCTATGCATGTTGATCTCCATTTGCCCTTAATCTTGACAAGAGCTCATGGAAAACTCATGAGGCACTTGAACATAGAGTTGGTAGACTTGGATCCTTCCCCTTATGATACCAACATAGCATTCTTAGAAACATCCCTGGACTAGCCCAAACATCTAGTTAAAGCTATAGATTTAGAAGTTGATGATGTAACTGAGGCCCCCTTATCAAAATCCCTGTGACTACATCCAGAGGCAAGGCAGGAACATTAAAGGTTAGCTCTTTACTAAAGTCATAGGTCAAACAAAACATCTCTAAAGTCCTCAATGATAATGCCAAAGTGTTTGCATGGTTATATGAAGTTATGTCAAGCTTAGACCCACGCATCATACAACACAATATCATCCTAGATTCACGTGTCAAAGAGGTTAAACAAAAAGCTTGCAAAATTAAACCAGAGATTACCTTAGCTATACGTGATGAAATCACCAAACTTTATCAGGCTGGTTTCATCTGGGCTATTGATTATTCAAACTGCGCTTCAAACATCATAGTTGTTCCCAAGAGAACTAGGAGTATACAAATCTGTATAGACTTCTGGAACTTGAATAAGGAAACAATTAAGGACGATTTCCCATTGCCTAGTATCGACCAACTTATCGATACTACGGCCGGTCATGCCTTACTATCCTTTATGGATGGGTTCTCAAGCTACAATCAAATCTGCATAAATCCATAACATCAGCTAGTAGTTACTTTCATGACCCCTTGGGGAACGTTCTATGACATGATAATGCCCTTTGGGCTAAAAAATGCTGGAGCAACATATCAATGGGCAATGACTTACATTTTTCGCGACTATCTTTTGGAGAGGTTGAATGATTATGTGGATGATATAGCTATTAAATCTAAGAAATCTAATGATCATCCCAACAATCTAAACGTGGTCCTCCAACATTGCCACAGGAATGACCTTCACCTCATCCAGAGAAAATGTGTTTTTAGGGTTAAACCTAGACACATGCTAGGCTTTGTGGTGTCAAAAACAGGGATACAAGTGGACCCTGATAAAGTTAAGGCCATTGTTAACTTGGCACCATCTACAAACCTTAAGGAGTTGTGTAGGTTGCAAGGCAGGGTATAGTTCAGAAGAAGATTTATCGCAAGTTTAACGGATAAATTGCATCCAATGCAACACTTGCTTAAAAAGGGAGTCAACTTTGAATGGACAAACCAAAGCCAGGAAGCTTTTGATAACTTAAAGAAAGAACTTGTTCATCTTCCCACCATTTACCCTCCATAGATAGATAAGCCTTTCTACATTTATCTGGCCACTTCAGACACGTCTATTTTTGCATTGCTGTGCCAAAAGAGGAACGATGGTTCTGAAATCCTTGTTTACTACTTAAGTCATGCATTGATAGCTCATGAAGCATAGTATAATGAGATGGAGAAAAATTGTCTTGCTTTAGTATTCGCACTTAAAAAGTGGAGGAATTACTTGTTTCATAGCCAAGTAAACATTATTTGCAAGAATAACATACTTCGGGCTATTACAACCAATATATACGAAAGTAGCAGGATAGCCTGATGGAAAGCCATAACTACAGAATTTGATCTATGCTATATAGCATAGTCATCTATAAAGGGTCAAGTAATAGCTACGCAACTCACGACTTCACCCACCGATGACCAAGCAATAATAGAACTTGAATTCCTAGATGAGCATGTCAGTAGCATAAATCCCATACCACCAAATTTCAAAGCCATTCTACATTTTGATGGTGCATCAACTACACAAGGTGGTAGTGTTGCTACCGTTCTCACATTTCCCTTCGGGGAAATTTTACCATTAAATTTGTTGGTAGTTAGGTAACATCTTCTTTGAAGAAGCTACTTAAGATTTTTGCTCGTGCTATTCGGTGGCTTGGTAGGAATCTCTCTTAACTTCATTAGAGAATGGATATAGCTAGGGTATCTCTTCCTCTTAATAGGTAGCAATTTAAAGATATTACCACTACTTTCATTTCAGATAGTGAGGAGGACTATCTAGCCTCATAGAGACATTCAACAATAGTTGGACCTTCCCGGGCATATGACTCAAGAAATGCATTTGATTTAGAAGATCCTAATGCACCACTAGACCATGTCAAGAGGGAGCTTCCTAATCCCATGCAGCTTGGACCCAATTCCTATTATCAAGATGATGCTCCAAGGACATTTGAGTAATAGGCCATGTAGGATCCACTAGCTTGATCTCGATTTTGAGTGAAGCTTCGTCATAGGAGGGCTTTAGTTCATATACCTTCTTTGGATGATGACGATGAGCAACATGTCTTTAATGCTAGTACTAGTAGTGATGATGATGATAAGGAGACCTAAAAACCTTCTTATTCTACAACTACTTTTGATGAGAACTCAGATGATGCTATTAAGGTCAATGATTTAAGTCCTCAGGTAGTTCATCCTTTTGGATGATGTCCAAAAAGGAGGATAATTTTTGGATAGTATATTTGTATATTATGGGTGAAAATATGTATGTGGATAGATGCTTGTGAACTCTATGCCANAATTTTATATCTACTCACCCATTTTCTTAAGTTTTGGACATTACCAAAAAGGGGAAGATTGTTGACCTTTTGGTATGTCAAAACCTTAAGGAAAATGGAGAGCATAGAATTTTTGTTGTGGATAATATGTTTTCAAGACATGGACAAGAACTTCATAGTGAGATACAAGAACTCAAGGAAACAAGATCTACAATGAGATGACAAAGTGATAACCACATGGGCAATATGAGAGCATGGACAAAAAACAAGGCTACAAATCAAATAAAGATGCTCCAAGGAATGGTAAGAAGGTAAATTAATAGGAGAAAGCCTCGTAAAATTAAGCTCAAAATTTAAGTGTAATGTCCCCATTCCCAAATGGTGCTATTGCATAATGAAGATGGTGCTTCTTCATAACAAGTTTTATTATACTTATAATAAGACTCAAAAGTGCATGTTGTAATTGAGACCTAAGGATGCATTGTAATAATGGACGTGTCTCTCGAGGTGATCTTTGGGGGTTTGACCTAAGGCATTTATACACAGGCTTGGAGGTTGTGCTAGCATGGAGTGGTAGAGTCTTTAAGGCAATTCATAGGAGCTAGGTGAAGTGGGACATGAAGAGGACTTGTCATCCCTTCTATCTAGTGATAGGCCTAATCATGATAGCAGTGTTGGATTTCCTCTAAGGGGATAGATGCTAAAGCAAGAAAACCCCTAGGAACACTCTAAAAGCCTGATCCAAATATACCATTCCATATCAATAAAGCATTCTTTTCTTTCTCTTTCTACATTTTCCTTGTTATTTCCTTTATGCATAATGTCAAATTTTTCAAATATTTGATGTTTGGTATATTTTCTTCTTACACATAATGTATAATATAATGTATAATTGATGTTTACCATGACATTTAGGAATGGGATGTCACATTAAGGAGATGTCTTCTAAAAATAGTAGATTTCTCTATCTTAGAGTAGACATCTCCCTAGAGACGTCCCATTTTCCAATGAGACGTTTCTACTGGATTGAGACCAGTCTTAGGTAGACATCCCAACTTTGAAGAAGATGTCTACACTAGCCATTTAGTAGCCATTGCACAAATTTCTATGAGTTTTGAGAAACTCCAAGGCTATAAGAAGATGGAAAAATCTTTGGAATTGTGCAAGTACTATTTATGAAAGGTCAATCATTGTCTACTCTATGCTATTATATTTTATTCTTCATTTTAACATCATTTACTTGGTTCTCTGTTGTATTGAGCTTAAACTACAAGGACTTGTAAATTTAGTTACATTCTTTCTTTGCTTCTTTCTCTCTCTTTTGTTGTCATGCTGGATTGATGTGCTTCTTGTGAGAAGGAATCCACATTGAGCTTGTTGGAACCTTGTGGGGTTGAGTGATTTTGTAGTGTCAAAGCAATCCAGAGTAGAGTTTAATTTTGTAAAGGTTGTAGGATCCTTGAAATCATATTTTGAGCTTGTTGGGATCATGCAGGGTTTAGTAGTTTTGTAATGATGAAACACTTCAGTGCAGAGCTTAGAGCTTGTATAGGGTGTGGTTTCCTTCAAACCATATTTTATTGAGAAAAAAAGTTTGGAGGTGTGCATGGATTCTACCCTCTAAGTGTGGACGTACCCAAGTTGGGGAACCATGTAAAATTTGATGTTTTTGTGTGGTAGGTGCAATTTCAAGTAGGAACTTATTCAACCTCCCTTATATGTTCTCAATCCTCATCTTATTCTTATCTTGGTGGCTATAGAGAAGCATTTTGATAATTAATATCATAATAAGCTTAAGAAAAGAATGAGTTTCATGAAGTTGAATGAAGAAATAATGGCTTAATTGTGTCTATTCCTAACAATTGAAATTAGTAATATAAAAGATATAAAATGAACATGCATCAACCCAAGTATTTACCAAGGAAGCTAAATATATCTCATCTTAATAAATATTTACCTTAGTTCTATAAAGCAAAGAATGAAGGAGGAAAATGTCAAATATTTACGCTATGCAAATGATATAAGCATTGGTATTAGTGGTGTTAGCTCTTTAAAAAACTAATATAATATCTAGTAAAATTTTGAACAACTTAAATAAAGTAGGTCTTAAAGTTAAACTAGAAATATTTGGATAAGGTAGGACCTTCATGCATCTTAGTGAACTTACTGAGGAAAGACTTAGCTTTTGAGCTTCATGAAGATTCAATATGATAATATATCATTCTCTAAGAATTCAATATGATAAGCTATCATTCTCTAAGAATTCAATATGATAAGATATCATTCTTTGAGGTATGTAAATAGGTTACTAAATAACTATCCATCCATGTGATAATTAACAAGGTGGAGATGATGATGTTATATGTTATATTTCAATTGGAATTTTATATCTTACATGATTTACTATGATTGTTATAGTAATAATAAGAAAGAATTAGTAGATATGCTATAATGTCTACATATTATGCATATTTACATATTAGAAACATAACTCTAATTTAGATTAATATATTGTTACCTATCTATAGTTATTTTGTAATGTGTCTATTAAGTTTAGTCTTGGCTTATTATGAGTGCTAGTAATGTGCTTAACACATGGAAGTTAAGCGTTGTGGTATCAAGGACATTGGATTGGCTCCAGTAGGATAGCAAGCCAAGTGATGAATGGGTGCATAACACATGGAAATTTTTTAAATAGAAGTAGAGTAGAGATCTCTGAGGTAGGAGTGGATATACCTTATAGTGTATCAATATTATTTGCTAGTTTTGATTTATTATTTGATGAACCCACATAGTATCAAATAGTTAGTTAGGCAAAGGCTAATAAAGAAAATGATACTTAGTTTATCTAAGGGGATGATCAATCATTCTGGAATTGAGACACGGTCTAGAATTCCATGGGGAAAAGTAGTGAAAAATATTGAACAATGGACTCACACTTGATCCAACCATATTACATGAATGGAGAAGGGTCCCACTTATAAAGCTCTTTTATTGAGCTTCGATCATGATAGGACTTGAGGAAGAAGCCCTAGCTCACTCTATGCTAGTAGTCATGATAAGATGGAGGGGGAGGGTAAGTATTATTCAGAATAACTAGACATATTGGACACATAAATAGTGAAATAGCTGGAAAATTGGGTGCTTTCTTGATGACTTCACTTGATTGAGTTAAGGAAGAGTGGAATTTTGTATGGAAGGATAAAATACTAAGAGATATGAATGAATACAAATAATAAAGAAAGATATATTGATCTCTATTAATGCTTAGGTGTGAAAGCATGGAGAGAAAATAGGATTGAATATCTTAGTAGTTCATGCCGTAAGTGATGAATGTTCACTTGATTAAGGGCCTAGCTAACATGTGAAACACTTTACTTAGGAAGTATGTTTTCAAGACTAAAACTCAAAGGAATTGATGGGAGTTTACACATGTAGTAAAACATATGATTTAATATAATAAAATGCATAGAAACTTATGAAAACTTGTTGATAGTGGTGAAAGTATGTCTGTTCTTAATGGAATGGTGCAAAAATTGTGGCTAAAGGTGATACATGACTATCATCAACTTGTGTCATGAGATGTTTGGTTAAGTTCTTTAACAAGCAAAACCATCATAGTTATGTGTTATGATATACAAAGTGTTAGAGTCATATCTAGTGATTAAGTTGCTAAAGTGTTAGTCTTGTCAGAACCCAATTAAGTGCTATTTACAACATTCAAGTTAGTAGTGTTGCTCATGCTACTAATGATAATGGTGAGTTGGTAAGATGTCAATTACGTTTCCTAGGTGCTCCCATATGTTGAGGATGAGATGTAATCACATGAAATTTTTGGTGAAATGTTATAGGAAGCTAGAGATGACATCATGTTTACATAGCCCTTATGGGTTGGATCATACACATGCTATAGTGGTAACAACAATGGAAAGTAAGCTTGTAAGGCTGAGTGAATCTACTAGAAATAATTACTTCATTTTATATTATTCTTTGAAAGTCAAGAATAGGAAGGTGGAATTGCTAGTTATCGTGCATCAAACTGATGTAGTGGATCTATATCTAGGTCCTATACACCTTGGCTATTACACTTTAGGAAAAGCTTTTACTAGAAGCATCATAGCTAAAAATAGTGCATGTTACTACTATATTGTACTAGTGTTATAGTGTAGCACAATAGTATGATAGCTCTATTTATTCTTGATAATAAGAAAGGATAAGATGTTATAGAGAGATTTGTGATTTATCCACTACATTCTTTTATTTTACTAGGATGGTAGAGCCTTGAATGATATATTTAGTTAACACATACCAATGTAGGGGCTTAGCCTAGGGTGAAGTTGTAATAAGGTAGTCATAGGAGAGCCTATAGTTGGATCAAATCCTAGGGTATAGCAAACCTACTTACTTTGATTCACTTTGTTTTAATAGATTCTTGTTGATTCTATAAGATCATGCTACAGAGAATATAGAAGTGAGCCAAGCTCATAGTTATGACATAGTACACTCTTATGTTACTTTTGTATAGATCAAGTGACTTACTTTTCACTTCAAAGAGAAGGATAAAAGAGGTATGTATGTGTGGCTATCCCAACAAGAGCCAATAGTCCTTGAGGGAACCTAGATATGGATTTCCTAGAATAGGATCTTGACTTACATGCCACAAACTCATCCAGACACATTACATTACAATGATTAATGCCTTACAAAAATCTTCATTGTTATATTTACTTTACTTTTTAATTCATTGCTTTACCTTTTTTTGTGAGTTTTGAGTATGGTTAATCCTAATGCTTAGATAGTCTAAATGTTATATATAAAGTAGGTCAAAATGTTTGAATGAAGAAAAGATTCTTGGTATTAATTATTTATCCCAAGGTTGAAGCCGTTATCCTTCATGGAAGAGGTAATGAATTCTCACCTATCTTCAAGTTTAATAAAAAGTAGCTTAAATTTTTTTTGTTATCTCACTATATCGAAGTACATCAAATCCCTTAATGGTATGCAATATGTACTAATCACTTTATCAAGTTTGTGGATCACAGGATATAGTGGTAGTGATAGTTATTGATGCATATCAATTGTCATAGCGAACTTTGATAGATATTGAGGGTAAACATATCAATCCACCTCACCAAACATGACTTGTATTAACCCAAATCTTATTGATTCATATAGTAGTTGCAACAAATATTGATAACATTGTGATCAAGAACATCCATAACTCTCAAATGAAGACATCAATATGGGCCACGAATGTGATGAAGATTAATAAATTTAAAAACTAAGAGACATAGTAACCATGATTTAGATTGATAAGTAAAGATTATACCTACAATAGTATCGATCCATATCGATTTCCTAAATATAAATTGATATGTCCATCTAGCTAATTTTTCCTAAATTAAGATGTAAGCCCTTCTAGTATAAAGGGAGGCACCTTACTTAAGTTAAGGGGGATTTATTTTCGAGGAAAACCCACATTAATTTAACGTCATTTTCTTATTTCTTTAGAGAATTATTAAATGAGGATTAGTTAAGCCTTGTAGAAACTATAGATCATTGGAGTCCATCAAGCTATTGAGGTTACTACACCATGAAACAACAAGGTATAATTACAAAATAAGTGATGTCTACCTTGTGATTCTTACAATTCATGATTTGTACTTAATTTCTTTAATTGATTAAATATTAAATTTTCATTATTGAATTTAAGTGAGAAGTTAGGATGAAAATTTATGGTTTAGCTTATGAGTGATAGTCATAAGCTTGGGATGTGATTTGAATTAAATTTAATCATTTGTTGTCTTGATGATTTCTTTGACTTTCAACCATTCCTTCATGGATACAACTCATAGATTAGTCATGGATGAGGTGACCTTGTAAGAAACTTAGCACATAATTTTGGCTAGCTCCTTGATTTAGGATCATTACCAGGAAGTTGATAATGTCAATCTTCATCAAGGCTTTGCTATATTTTCAAGATTTCCTTTTAGATTTATAGTTAAATCTCCCATAAAAGCTACATATTGTTTCTTTCAAATTCCTTTCGTTTGTACTTTTAGAAATAATTTCATTTAATTTTTTTATGAAAAAGGAAAAATAGAAAAATTATAGTTAAGGAAAAAGTTCAAGAAAAGTTACAAGAGTTAGTCACTTTAGTTCCTAAAACCAAAGAGAGTTATAGAAAGACTACAATTAAAGTTGTAATTATAGGAGCAATGAAAGTAGTTTTTAAGTTTCTAGGACTAATTACTCATGAATGTGTTAAAGAAGGTTGTGCTTTTTAATTTTAATGACATCTAGTAGGCAACATAAAAATCCAACTCGAGTTTAACCTCCTAGGAATATTAAAAGTTACTATAAATATGTTAGAACTAATTTGGAACAATTTCAAGAAAAACTAGAATAAGAACAACCTAATTTTAAAAGAATGAATTAAAAGGGAAAACTTCTATCAGCATCTCATTAACTTTTGAAACTTTAGATAATAATAAATAAGAAAGCCCAACTAAAATCTTTAAACAAGGTGAACCAGTAACATAATTTTCATTTTCAGTAGTATTTAATCCATTTTTTGATACCTTGAACATTGTAATGTAGACAAAAAATCTAGTTACAATTGTGGTTTTTCAAAATACTAACTTTAGCTAAATATTAAGTAATGTATCCACTATGGAGAAACTACTCAATCAATAAGCATCTTACATTTTCAAATCCCTATCACCTCAATAGCTACCTTTGTCTTTATACCAAGTCCCATCATGATCCCAACTTGGGTACTTCTTCTTCTTTTATAGTTGGATCTCCTTCATATCATACACCTACTCCAATCTCACAAAGTTCAATTACCCTTTCTTTTGGTAGTATAGGCTCTAATATTTCTTTGGGTCAATTACATCAAGGATAGAGTTTAGGAAATTTATTAAATCAAAGAATACCAACCATTAGTGTTTCTTCTAGGAAAAAAATGTAGAACTTAATTGCATTTACTACCCATTTTTAGGAGAACTAATGATGAGGACCCTATAACTCATGGTAGACAATTTGAAACCATGATAGCTATGTTAGCACCTCAAGGAAAGGATAGAATGAAAATGATAGCTTTCAGATATATCTTAAAAGATAAAGTTGATTTTTGACTTCAAACCTTAGAAACTCAAATAGATTCATGGAATGAATTTAATGTAGTATTTATTCAACAGTTCCTCTCTAATGATAGCCTATACACCCTTCAGAAACAACTTATGAGCTTTACACAAAAGGAAAAGAAGGATTATAAAAGTTCCTTTTATAGGTTTAAATATCTATGTATTAAAAATCCCAACCATGGATTTCTAGCCCATTAATTAATTCAAATATTTATAGAGGGGATGTTAGTAAAATGTAGACTTTGCCTATGGAGGAAATATTTTAAATATAACACCAGAAGATGATTGAAGAATTATTGACTCTTTAGTAGATTAAAGCAAATGTTAGCCAAAACCAGATGTCACGCAAGATGTAATCCATAAAACTGAGAAATTTAATAGAAAAGTTGAATTAATTAGATTAATTAAGAAAAAATCTCATTTTACTTAGGGGAAAGTTTGTAATTTATGTGAAAATAAGTAGCATGACACCACAACTTGTCCAACCTTTATATATTGTAATGAAGAAATTCAAGAATCAATACGAGCTTCTGAATAAATAAGAAATCAAACTTTTTTACCATTTTAGCCAAGGCCATTTTATCAATCATTAGCACTGATTCCTAAAAATAATTATAAATTATTTAGGAATCTAGTTAATGAGCAATTGGATTACTTAAGTAAAAGTTTAATGGCTTTCATAGAAGAGAATAGGAAATTTGTAGTTGAAACTAGAAGAAGGTTCTAGGACTTAACTAACAGTGACATACCTTCTTAGCTGAACCAAATCCAACAAATTAAAGAGGATACAAGGAGCAATTACATTCTATTACTATGAGAAGTGGGAAGATTATAGAACCCAAACCGATTAAGAAGGTTAGCCTTAGGGATAGAGTTGAAGAGATACACAAGGAGGATCAACCACACAAAACACATGTATTAGATAAGGAAGGAGGTACATAAATGATGGAGGAAGGTTTAGGAGAATTCTTAAATAGGAAAATAATTTTATCACTATTTCTTAAAAGGTTGCAAGAATAATTTTCCACTAAGGCACATATTAAAAAAAATGTTTAGGGAATTATATTTACATATTCCACTTAAACAAGATATAAAGGATATGTAGCATCTAGAAAATTTGGTTGCTAGAAAAAAAAAATCCTAGGTGGCAACAACCTAACCTTGAATCCCAAGGGCCTTTGACAAATAGGATCCAAGGTGCCCTGGATAGTCATGTTGATCACTCAGTAACTTACAAAATGCAAATAGGATAATAAAATTATAGATTTGAATGAAAATTAATTAACATAGAATTAAACTTTGAATAATATTTGCACTAAAAATGAACTAAAAATTTTATTGAATGAATGTGTAAAGTTCAAGAAGTACATATAGTATGCTTACATGCATAAGAAGCTAGCTTGGATGGAGCTTGAAGTCTGTTGGAGCTAGTAGGTTGTGTTCTATAGTTGAACTCCATGATTTAGGTACTTCCCAACTCCAATCTCTTATAGCTTCTTATTGGTTTCCATTAAAGTCTACAACTTCGGATGGAAACAGTGTAGACAATGGTGTGAACTCTTGTTCCAATGGTGCTACACCAAGAGACTCCGATGCTTAGTGTAGATGTTGAATGAAAGACAAGTGCTTAAGGTTGAAAAAGGCTATTAGGTTGCTTAGTTGCAAAAATTTTTGGAACTTGAATATGATATTTAAGTTTGGGTTTTATAGGTTTTAGGTTGTTGATTTCATGTTGCAAATTTCTACCATGATTACTAATAGATTGGTGTTGGTTGTAGGTGTAATAGCTATGATTTCCAATGTAGCTGACCATTTTTTGTAAGTTTTGATGCACCAAGGCCATCAAAACTTATACACATGCTAAAAATAGTAAACAAATTTTTGTGACTACATTGGCCTTCACCTTAACTATGTTGGCCTTGGAGGACTATGTTGGCATTTGTTAAAATCCACTGAAAAAGTGGTAACTACATTGGCCATATTGTAGCTACTGGAAATCCATGATGACTACACTTGCCATGCTGTCCCCACTAGAAAATGTCATGGCTATGCTAGGCATTGTTGGAAAAATGGAAAACCCAACAAATCCAACGCTAGATGTGTGTAGCTACACTAGGTTTTGTTGTGACTACGCTAGGTTTTTTTGGCAAAATGAAAACCCAACACCATCTATGCTGGGATGGGTTGTTCCAATGTAGTTGAGGCTATACCCCCACAAAAACCCATGAAAATGCCAAAGTTGGTAGTCCCCAAGGCATTTTTAGCATTTCCAAGCTCATATATAGACATAACATTTCTTTTTCCACTTGGAAAGTAAGGTAGTAGCACTTTATAATGCATTTTTTAATACCAAAAAGTTAAAGTATGCACAATTGTAGCTCATGAACTCCAAACCTCACATTTACAATAAAGTCTTACCTCAAGTTAAATGGTGAAGGTTACAAGTTGCAACATGAATTTTCTAGGTGGTGTTTTAGGATACACCACTTTATTCTAAATATTTGAGGAAATTATGTACAAAAGAAGAAAGGAAAAGATCCCTAGGCAAGTATACTTGGTTAATAACTTATGTCAACTTATACAAGGGTATGAAATTTCAAAATATCAAGATCTAGGAGTCTCCACTATTCTTGTAAGAATTAGGATAGTAACATGATTGAGATGCTAAACTTGTCCAATATTAGGATAGTAAATATGTCAATTTCTTTAGGTGATGGATCAATTGTTAAACCTATAAAAGTAGTAGAGAATTTAATAGTAGATGTAGAAAAAGGAAAATATCTTGTGGATTTTATTATATTAGAGGTAAAGGACCCAGATTGTTTCCCCATTATTCTAAGAAGACCTTGGTTGGCAATAGTTGATGTTATAATTAATTGTAGATTAGGGTAACTTCATTTAACCTTTGCTAATATCATATTTACAATTAATATATTTTATAAAGTAAAGGAGGATAGAATAACTTAAGATATTAAAGAAGCCAGGATTCTTATTACAATACTAACATATATCATGGTTGAGAATAGGAAAACATTAGCACTTAATAAATTTGATGAGGGATCCTTAGATT
This sequence comes from Gnetum montanum, assembly GCA_015680685.1. NCBI lineage: Eukaryota > Viridiplantae > Streptophyta > Gnetopsida > Gnetales > Gnetaceae > Gnetum > Gnetum montanum. The sequence goes on along the minus strand of MNCI01036132.1, from coordinate 830,839 downwards.
CTTCCACAATAGAATAACATGACCTTTTAGATTAAATTTTGAACTTGGGATTAGGAATTATTGGGGATACCATTGAACCACCAATTATCAACTCTTTAGAACTTTGGAAACTACCTAACACCCTTAAGTGTATCTTCCTTGATGAGAATAAACTATTAATAATAAACTCTCCATTGTCTAGTGATCAAGAAACTAAATTGATTGAAGTTTTAAAAAGGAAATCCAAGGCATTTACATGGACATATGAGGATCTCCACTAGGAAATTTTACTTGACATATGACAAAGTCATATTTATTTGGAAGACAATGTTGAACTAGTTAGAATTCCTCCTAGATGAATCAATCTAGCCTTGAAGCAAATTATTAAGGATAAAATTTTCAAACTTTGGAAGGAAGGAATTACTTATCTAATAGCTGATAGTGAATGGGTGAGTTCCATCACAGTGGTACCTAAAAATGAAGATAAATGGCAAGTCTATGCAGATTATAGGAAAATTAATCAAAATATTAAAAAGGATCCTTTTAGTCTACTTTATATAGACCAAATTTTGGAAAGATAAGAAGGGCATGAGTATTATTATTTTCTGGATGGGTTTAGTGGTTACAACCAAGTGGCCAGTATACCAGAATTTTAACATAATACAACTTTCACTTGCTCATATAGTACCTTCATCTATAGAAGAATTTCTTTTGATCTTTGTAATGTATCCACTACCTTCCAAAGGGAAATGATATCAATCTTTTCCAATATGTTAGAGGAATACATAGTGGTATTTATGGATGATTTCTCATTGTATGAAGAACTTATGAATAAATGTTAGATTAGTTAGAATATTTTTTGAAGAGATGTATAAGAAAAATTTAAACTTAAGTTGGAAAAAGAGTCATTTAATGGTAGCAAGTAGTGTAGTTTTAGGATATGTAATCTCTAAGGAAGAAATAAAAAATGGATGAGGAAAAGTAAAGGTAATCTCTATACTTCCAGCCCTAACCAATTGAAGAACACTTCGGTCTTTCTTATTTCATGATGAATACTATAGATGGTTCATCAAAAACTTTTTAGAAATTACTAAATACCTTTATAAGCTTTTAGAGAAAGATGTGCTCTTCATATGGACTAATGATTTCCCAAAAAACATTTTCTAAACTTAAGAAAAAAGTAACTACTAATTTGGTGCTTAATTCACTTAATTGGGACTTTCCTTTTGACTTAATGTGTGATGCTAGTGACATAGCTATTAGGGTAGTTTTGGGTCAATACATAGAAAATAACACAAGAGTAATTTACTATGTTTCCAAAATTTTGGATCAAGCCCAACTATAGAAAAATAACTTTTATCAATTGTGTATGCTTTGGATAAGTTTAGATATTATTTAATAGGATATAAAATAAGATATACACTGGTCATTCAACCATAAAGTTCCTAGCCAATAAAAAGATATAGAATGCTAGAATTATGAGTTGGTATCCTCTACTCCAATAATTTGATCTTAATATTCTAGATAAAAGGGATAGAGAAAATGTTATAGTAGATAACCTTTCCAAACTAGAAACTCTAGAGGAAAATAGAAAAAGAAGGTTGTTTAATTATAAATTCCCTGATGAATAACTCTTTTTAGTGAAAAAGGATCCTAGGTTCGTAGGTATAGTCATAATAAAAAAACAACTCAATGGAGTCAAGAAGAAAAGAACTTTCTAAGAAGTGCCTTAAGGTATATTTGAAATGAATCATATCTCTATTAAATATATAACAATAAACTGGCAAGAAGATGTATCATAGAAGAGGCACAACAAGAGATCCTATGTATGTATCATGATGACCTTGGAGGTGGACACTTTGATAGTTATAGAAAAGCTATAAATATATTACAAAGTGGGTTTTATTAGTTTACTATTTTTAAAGATGTTCACATATATGTCTAGGAATGTGATAAGTGTCAACACTTAGAGGCATTGATAAGAAAACAAGAAATGCCACTTAATCCCATGTTAATAACAAAACCTTTTGATGTATGTAGCATATATATTTTTAGGATCATTTCCACATTCTAATTGATGTTAGTATATCTTAGTATGTATTGATTATTTTACTAAATGGGTGGAGGCTAAAGATACTCCAACAAATGATGTTAAGGTAGTTGTGGCTTTTCTAAAGAAGCATATTTTAACACAATTTAGAACTACATGAGCACTTATTAGTGATCAAGAAAATCATTTTGTAAATATAATAATGGAGAAATTTCTTAAGTCTTCTAAAATATAACATAAGATAGCCATTGCCTATCATCCTTAAATGAATGATCAAATTGAAAATGCTAATTGAATCATTCTAAAAATATCAACTAAAACTATTTGTACTAAAAAGAAAGATTGATCTAGAAAATTACAAGATGCACTTTGGGCCTATAGGATTACTTATAAACTAAAATCAGGATATTCACCTTATCAAATGGCTTATGGTAAACAATGTTTATTACTTGTTGAAATAAAATACCAATATTTAATATTAGCAAATCAAAGTTTTTATGAGGAAATTAATTAAGTCTTTAGAATGATCCAATTACATGAACTTGACAAAGTACTCATGCATGCACTTGATAGAAAAATAATAATTTAGAAAGAAATGAAGTGCATTGATGATAATAACATATTTAAAAAGAACTTCTTGGAAGGATAAAAATTTCTATTATATAACATGAGATTACATAAATTTCCACAGAAACTAACAACTTGGTGGGAAGGTTCATATCTGGTATTACAACCAAGTAGTAATGGCAGCATCCTAATTGCACCCATAGAAGATCTATCTAACTTACTATTAGTAAATGATTAAAGACTTAATTATTATCATCAACATCAAATAGAAGAGCCTGGGGAGGATATGCTAGTAGAATTAAGTAATCCTAATTACCCCATAAAGGAACTGAAAGGTGAGAATGATTAATTAGAAGTTAAAATGATAGAAAGTAATTTTAAGTAAGTACCCTATTTCATAATATAAAAATAATTAAAGAATAACCAACACTCTACAACTTTTGCCTTGAAAAATGTAGAGGGAACTAAGAAATCATATTATTAGTTGGGACTATAAAGAATTTGGTAGCATCATGTCTATAATGCAAGGAAGAAAGACAACTCCCCTTACCTTGAGATAGATTGGTTTAAATTAAAAATCTATCTAAGGATGAGCCTTAGAATAATAAATAAATAATTCACATTCAATTATCATAATAAGCTCTATTTTTCTTTCAAGAAAACATTCCTTAGGTCTAAAGTTCCACAAGTTAGGGGTAACATAACTAAGTTTAGGCCAATGTTTACGAGTGTATGGTTTATATTAGTTACATACTTAGATAGTCAATAAGGTGGAAGGATATCTTATATTAGATCTAGCATCTACATGGTAACGACATCTAATAGTATGGAACAAGATTACTACCCATGTTAGCAACCCATTCAATTAAAAAACAATAAGAAAAGAAGAAGAAAACTAAATAAAAACAACACATACAACAACATCATAATTGAAGTAGGAAGAGTTTATATTTTCTATCTTAAAAAGGGAGAGATAAAATAAAATGAGAAAAAAAAAGACCCCACAAGAATCTTTAACCATGAGTAGAGTGACATTCCCCACAAGAACCTTATAGTTTGGGTGATGCTATATGCACACATTACTAAGCATATCATAAGAAATCCCTTCTATGAGCCAAGTAATTATGGGTGGTACAACAATCACTACTACCAAATTAGGATGCCACTTCTTTCAATAGCTAGGATATAACGATGTTAAGGAAAGGGTTGACTCATCTGAGTAGGTCCTTTAATGAACCACCTCACTTATAAATACTTTCCTTGCTTAGTTTATTTAATCCCTTAGCTTGTGAAACTCCATACCAAATGGAATGTTGATCCCTTCTTTTCCTTATTTTTCTTTTATAAATATTTTTAATTTATATTTTACGTCCTAACCTTCCATTCTTTGTGACTAAAAACCTTAGTCATTGGAAAAACTGAAGATCCTCAGTGTAGCAGTTTCTCAACCTACAAATGCCTAGGGCCTCAATGGAAAAAATGGGATTCAAGGCACCTTGGTCAATTTGTTAGATCAAACAAGGACTTATGCAATGCAAAGCATGGTGAATGAAATGCAAAACTGATAGTACATCTTAATGATGCATAGATAATAAACAAATGTATTTTGTACATAAAACCCAAAACTTAAAACTTTATTGAGAAAAAATAAAGAATAAGTTAGAGAAATGTGTACAAATGGTGCCTAAATGAGTAGCCAAAAGGGGAGGGGTGTTGACTGGTGTAGGATTTCAAAGCTTGTTAAAGTCAATGCAATCTACTCCACAATCTGGGTGCTAAGCCATTCTTGATGCTTTTGAACCTTCCTTAGCTGCAACTTTAGATTTGCAACATTGGCTATGGTGGGGGTCAAGAAGTGTAAAAAAACCTAAGCTATCCAAATGCTCTATGCTAGGAGTTAGAAATCCTAGGAGTGCAGTGTGGAGCTTGAAAATTCACAAATCCCAAAGGTGGTTACAACACCATAAGGTCATAGGGTATATACATTGGGTTTAAGAGAATACAATTGTGAAAACTTGTAAAAAAAATTCTCAAGTGCATGAGAATGCCCAAGTGTAGAACTATGAACAATTTTGTGTGCTAAAGTGTGTGTAACTATCAAAGTCTTTGAATGACAAAAGTTGTTGAACCTTTTGTTTTTTGAAACTTGTTGAACCCATAAATGGTGTTTGAGGTTGGTTTTTATAGGTTTTGGGCCATGAATGGGGCTAAAAAATGGCTATGAAATTTAGGTGAGATGGATGTTGACATTTTCAATGGAGGAAGGGGAGTGGTTCACCCCATGAGCATTCTATTTACTATAAATAGTAACCAAGGCACACCTTCCAAGCTAGAGATAAATCTTTCACATTGAGTTCTCCACCATGCTTATTGAAGTGACTAGTCAACATTGAAGTGCATGAAGTGTTGAAATCTAACTATCGTGGCTTCTACTCTAGGGGATGTAATTTTCAATGCTAAGGGTGAAGACTCCACATTGAGGGAAAACTTCCATGTTGAGGGGGAAAGTTTTTAATTTTTTCATGTGGTCTCCATGATAAAGGGAAAAAGTTTCTAAAACTTCCACCCTTTCACATTGGGGGGTAGGTGAGATTTACCCCTTGCATGTGTTCCCAATGTAGAAATGTGTATACCCCCCATAAAACCCATCAAATTGTCTTTTTTGGCATTCCAAAAGACATTTTTTACCCCTAACCCCAAATATAGATGCTAGGTGACTTTTTTCACTTGGGGAATGAGCCATGGACCACATATGAAACATTTTTTAGCCCCAAAAGTATAAAGTATGTGAAATTATTCACTATACAATTTTCACATTTACAACGAAGGTTTACCTTGGGTTTCATGGGGTGAAAGTTATGTGATAAAGATTGGCTATAACATGCAAATTTTTGTGGTGTTTCAATGGCCCCTCTTTGTTGATGTCTAGAATATTGACTCAAGAGGCACCAATATAGAATACAAAACACCATTGCATATTATAATGCTACAATGTATACAAGCCACATGAGGATCAAGCTATCTAGGTCAACAAAGTTGTTATTTTAAGGCCATGGTGGGACATGGTACTAGTTTAAAGCCCTAGTAGGCCATGTTACTAGTTTAAGGTCATAGTGGACTATTGAAAGCATGCTCACTTGTTGATGATCATTAGCTACATGTAATATGACTTTAGATAGAAATGTCTAACCAAATTGGTTAGCTCATTTCCATCCATGTTGGCTATTCTAAATGCACCATTCCCATAGGCTCTAGTGATAAGAAAGGGTCCTTTCTAGTTGGTTGAGAATTTTTCCACATGCTCATAGATGGCCTTGATTACTAGGTTTCCATCCGTTGTAAGTAAGTGCTTACATATGCCACTCCTCCATTGAATCTAGGGCTATTGTCTGCAACCCCTTACTCTACTCGTCATTGATGAAGTTGGCCAATGCTACTTGGGATGATAGCAACTGTAATTCAAGAGGTAAAATAGCTTCAAAATCATAAACCAAGCTATAAGGGGTCATACCGGTTGTCGTGTGATAGGTTTTTCCTATGCCACTTGCATTTGCTATTATTGAGCATCTTTTTGAGTAAGTTGATAATGGCCTTGTTGCTTACTTTTGCTTGTCCATTGGCTTGAGGGTAATAGGGTGATGAGAAAGAATGCTTGATACTTAGGTTGTGACAGAAAACGTTCATTTCATGGCTACTAAATTATGGTCCATTGTTTGTAACTATAGTCATGGGTATGCCAAAACAGGCTATGATGTTATCTAAAATGAATTTGTAGACTTGTTTAGATGTAGTATTCCTTAGGGGAATAGCCTCAACATAAAGTATTTGGTTCTGGTGATGATGAAGCTATGCCCATGTGGAAGACTTAGGTGTTATGGGCCCAATGACATCCAATCCCATTGTTGAAATGACCATGTTATTTGAGTGGTATGCAGTTCAATTGGTGATACATGTATAAGGTTTCTATATCATTGGCATGTTTCACACCACTTAACCTTCTATAGCTAGTCATTTTTCATATGGGGTCAATAGTAGCCTAATTGTCTAATCTTAGTAGCCATAGCTCTTGATCCTATATGTCCTTCACAAATACCCTCATGAACCTCCTCTAGGACTATTTTTTCTTTGGTTTTACCTAAGTACTTTAGGAGTATGCCATCATAAGATCGTTAACATAATGTATTATAACCTATGATGACATACTACTTCAATCACTTATGTACAATGTCCTTCTGAGTAGTGCTTAAGCTTTGTTGGAATTCGTCATGCCTAAGATAAAATTTGATATTGTCATACCACTCCTTAGGAGAAGCAATATGAATGACATCCAAAAAGGTATCCTCAATGTTCTATGTTATGGGAGTAGCATAGTTCACGCTTAAGGTGGAAAACTTGCTAAACACATCTAGCATCACACTAAGGGCTAATGTTGCAATTACATCAGCTATGATGTGTTTGTTTCAAGGTATGTGTTGGACATCAAGGTCTATGAATTATTGTAACAATTGCTTCCCTAGGTCAGAGTATGGATGTGAGTGTTTGGCTTTGCATGCATAGAATTCAGTTACTTGGTTAACCACAAGTTGTAAATTGCCTTTGATTGCTAAGCATATAATTCCTAGGTCACAAGCTACCATCAGCCCTCTGATCAAACTTTCATACTCCACTATGTTGTTGGTACATGGAAACTCAAAATGATAGGAAAAGAGTTGGATTTCACTAGATGGAGATGTTATGATGGCAGCAGCATTGGCCCCATGGCCAGTTGAAGCTTTGTCAAAGTTTATGACTTCCTCATAACCCTTAAGCACTTGGCTAACTACATTAATTTATTCATCAAGGAATTTAGGATCTATGGCTACTTGGTCATCAATAGGTGAAACTATGAATTGTACAACTATAGCTTGACCTTTTGTTGAGGATTGAGAGATGTAATGAAGGTCAAATTCCACAATTATGGCTTTCCATTAGGCTATACGGCTACTTTTGTAAATGTTTGTCATTATGGTTATGAGTATGTTGTCTTTACAAACGATGTTAACTTGGCTTCTGAAGAGGTAGTATATTCACTTCTTCCAAGAGAAGACTAGTGCTAGACAATACTTCTCCACTTTAATGTATCAGGTTTCATGGGCAACTAACATGTGGCTAATGTAGTATATAGGAATTTCTACTCCATCATCATGTTTTTGATAGAGTAGAGAGGCAATGGATGTATTAGAGATGGCAAGATAAATGTAAATTGGTTTACCCTCTTGTGGAGGATTGACTATTGGCAGTTGTGTTAGCTCTTGCTTAAGGTTTTCAAAGGCCTCTTAGCATTGAGCCATACACTCATAGTGAAATCCTTTCTTAAGCAAGTGTTGCATGGGTTGTAACTTATCCATAAGCATAGCAATAAACCTATGAATAAACTGAAATTTTCCTTGTAATCCCGAAAGCTTCATAAGGTTAGTAGGCATTGCTAATTTAGATATGGCCTTAACCTTATTAGGATCGATACATATCCCTAATTTGGAGACTACAAAGCCAAGCATCTTACTGGTATTGACACTGAATACACACTTCTTAGGGTTGAGCCTAAGCTCACATTTGAGGCATTGTTTAAGGACAAGATCTAGGTCATTAGCATGATCATTAGCCATCTTGGACTTAAAGGCTATGTCATCTACATAATCATTAAGAAAACTTAGCATGTAATCACTGAATATATAGGTCATGACTCATTGATAGGTTACTCAGGCATTCTAAAGGTCAAATGGAATCATAGTATAGAAAAAGGTACCCCATGGGGTCATAAAGGTCATGCTTAGTTGGTGCTCTAAGTTGATCCTAATTTGGTTATATATCAAGAATCCATCCATAAAGGACAACAAGGCATGTCCAGCAGTAGTATCGATAAGTTGATCAATACTAAACAAAGGGAAGCCATCCTTGATAGTTGCTTTATTTAGGTCTTTAAAATTGATGCAACTATGGATACTCCCATTTTTCTTAGGGACTACTACTATTTTGGACATCCATTCTATGTAATCGATGACCCTAATGAAACCTTCTTGGTAGATATTTGAGATTTCATCATGAACTACCAAGGCCAGATTAGGTTTTAATTTATGCATTTTTTGCTTAACTAGTCTAATTCTAGGATCTAGTATGATGTTGTGCTAGACTAAGCATGGGTCTAGACCTAGCATGTCTTCATATGACTAAGAAAAGGCTTTAATGTTACTTTGTAAGACTTTGGTGATGTCTTGAGCATATTGAGGCTCTAGTGAGGAACATAGTTTAAGGGTTTTTTCCTCACCACTATGTGTTGTGATAGGAAACTCAACTAGAGTCTTTGATTATGTCTCCTACTTCTAAATCAAGGGTTTTAACTAGGTTTTCAAGTTATTCTAGAGGTTTCTCTATCGAGGCTATGTGCTCTACAAGATTCTGAGGCTTAAGATCTAGGTAATCATGGTCAATATGTTGTTCAACATGACCGTGAGGTCCATGTAGATACAAAGGTATACTAACTTGCTCCCAAGTACTCATACTTTGATCCTACATGCCAACCAAAAGCATGTTGAGTGGCACTTGGGTAAAAGTAAATAAATAATGCTAAAATGCTATAAAATTATGCAAACACATGCAAATCTAATGTAATCAAGGCTATGCAAGGTTATTAATGAGGTAAAGACAATTCGACAAGGTGCCATAAAGGTCAAACAAGAGGAGATATAAGAAATTAGACAAAAAATGGTCAACAAAGACAAAAATTTTGCCTGTTTTAGGCCTTATTGGGCTATGATGCTAGTTTGGAGTCTTGGTGGACCATGATGCTAGTTTAAGGCCTTAGTAGGCCATGGTCACATGGTGTCAAAAAATGGTTAGAGAAGGTCAAGCCCAACTATTTGATACCATTTAAAGGCCAAAAAAGGTAAATAAATCTATAACAAGGCAAATAAAGAACACATAAGGTTGTATAAAGGCCATAGAAGGTTAACAAGGTTAACAAGGTAACACAAGTCTAAAAACTAGCCAAAACATTACATAATAAGGAAAAAATCCAGCAAAATAGGCTATATATGGTAAAATTTAGCTAATATAGGTAAAAAATGATTAGGTTTTGGAAATTTTATGCCTTAGTGGGCCATGTTGTAAGGCTATAAGGCCATTAGGTGAGTTCAAGCATCAATCAGGGCTAGTTTGACCTAAAAATCAAGTGTTTTTAGGCTTCCACACTAGGCTCAACATGGAAACAGGGACCCTTAGCATGGAAATGAAGGTAAATGGATTTTGTGGTGCTCAAAGACCTAAAATTAAGGTTTTGAGATCTTCCCAAGCTAGTTTAGGTTCAAATCCATCAAAATTAGGCATTTCAAAGGTTTGTAAAGGAAAAAAAGTAGGTCTTGAAGTCTTCCACCCTGTTTCCATGCTAGCTAGCCTAACAAAAAGGGGGCTTAGAATGGAAAACCAAAATTCAAGCCAAAATAAGATCAAACATGATCAAATAGGCAGATGGGACCCATATTTGGAGACTATGCATCTTTTAGCTACTTTTTGAGGAAATTTGAATTGATTTTGGGTGCCAAAACATGTCAAAATGGCTTTTCCCCATTTTTCCAAACTGAGCATAATATCCTCAACATGGAAGAATGGGGGACACTTTTTTTATGAATTCAGGATGGTTTAGGAGCACTTTGACTAGGTTTTTAGGCTCTTAAGACTATAGACTTTGATTCTACAAGTTTCTAGCTAATTTTGAGCACATTTAAAGGCTATTTAAGGGAACTTAAGGTATTCCCCCTTGTTTTCATGCTGAGGGAGTTACTTCAACATGGACGATTGGGGGGAATGGATTTTAAAGGTTGAAATGAGGTTAGACAAGTAAAATATTAAGGTTGTAAAGTCCTAGGCTTTGCTTGCATAGATCTTTGGCTTCTAAGAGTGTCATCTTGTAACCAAAACTAGAAAATTCATTTCCCCCTTGCTTCCATGATGGCATAGTTCCTCCAGAATGGAAGAAGTAAGAATTCTAATTCTAGGAAAATTTGGATCACAATTGACCATGCATGTTACCTTCCGAAGTTGCTAGGGCCAAGGGTTATGTCTCCATGTCAAAATTTGGTAGTTTTGAGTACTCCCAAGTGGTTTTTGAGCTTTCTCCCATTTTTCCATGCTGGGGCTAGGGAGATCAACATGGAAAACTAAGGAGAACCATATTTTGACCATCTAGGATCAATTTCTTAAGGTTTGAAGGCTTCAATTGCTCATGCTAAGGTTCTAGAGTGAATGTAGGATCATTTGATGTCGTTCTAAGGCATTTAGTAGATCCAAAAAAGTTTCCCCTTAAGTTTTCATGCTGGGGATACTATGCCCAGTATGGAAAAAGAGATCCCTAGTTTGGAAGAAGCATAAATCCTAGATTTTGGCTAGTTTTGGCCTCAATTGATCGTGCATGCATACTTCCAAGGTTGCTAGGGTCAAGGACTAGGGTTTGAGCTCAAGTTTGGCTAGTTTGGAGGTTTCCTAGAGGGTTTCTGAACTTCTCTATCTATTTCCATGCTAGGGATGGTATTCCCAACATGGAAAACTAGGAGAAAACAAAATTTTACCTTTGTGCATCATTTTTGGCCATGCATGTAAGTCTTCAAGGTTGCTAGTAATGATTATCAATGCTTGGTGTCAAAATTTCATTGTTTCTAAGGTTACCAAGTGGTGTTTGGGCTTTCCCCCATTTTTTCCACACTGGGGTTTCCATGCTTAGCATGGAAAATTAGGGAAAAATATTTTTTTACTTCTTCGAGTTGATTTTGACTAGTTTCAAGGTCTTAAGGTGTGCAGACGAGGTTCTAGGACATTAACAAGGCTTTCAATTGTTCATTCAAGGTCTCTAAAGGCTATTTTGGAGTTCCCCCAAAGGTTCCCCATTTCTTCCATGCTAGGTATCATGGAGGAAGTGGCTCTCAATGTGGAAGAACTAAGGAACCCTAATTTTTTCTTCTTTTTTCATCATTTCAGGCTATGCATGCAGGCTTCTAAGGTTGCTGGCATCAACTGTTGATACCTAAGGTCAAACTTTGGTTGGTTCAAGGGTTATTAAGTAGTTTTTGGGATACCTACCTTTTTCCATGCTGGGGCTTCCATGGTTAGTGTAAAAAATTTGGGAAAAGGGATTTTTAGATTTTATGGTCAAATCAGGTTATGCATGAGTGTCCATAGGTTTGCTGGTATTGGCCATTAGTGTCTAAGGTTAAAATTCAATCATTTTGAAGGTTGTGACAGGGTTTTCAATCTTCCCTCCTCTATTCACACTAAGGGTGGAAGGCTTAGCATGGAAGAGGTCTCGCTCAACCAAGAAAGTTAGATCTACGCTAGATCAGTAGTTAATCGACCATGCATGTTAACCTACAATGTTTTTGAGGTTGATAGTCAATGCTAGGTATTAAGATCCATCAATTTGGAGGCATCTAAGTGCCTCATGTAGTCTCCCCCTTTCTTCCACACTAGGCATGATGGTGCCATCATGGATTAGAGGGGTATGGTAATTTTGTGCCATATTTAACCACTGTTGGGGCTTTTGAAAGCTCCAGAGGGTTTTGACAGGGTCTAGGGGTCATCAGGCTTTAAAAAATGGCTACTAGGTAGTTAAGTTAGGTCATTTTTGGCTTCCCCATCCACCCACACTGAGGGTGAGATTCCAAGTATGGATGAAGCCTCCCTCAGCATGGAAACATCAAATCCTAATTTCTCAACTAGTTTTGACTATGATTGGTGAGATTCCAAGGCTACTCGAGATGCTTGGATGGGTTCTAGGTAATGTGGACATATTTTGAGGTCAAACATAGGTTAGATGAATGTTTGGGAGGAAATACTATGTGTTACATCCCATTTTTCCATGCTAGGCACTATTTCCCTAGCATGGAAACCCATGGTATCTATCTTTGCTTATGTCTCACCCACTTTTGAGAACCTAGGGTTGAAAAGGTAGGTTTGGTCAACGTTGATGTAATTTTTGGTCAAGAGAGAAGGCATAGGGTGGGGTCCATAATCCAAAAATTTAAAATTTGGAAAAGTGAAGTTGTTTCCCACCAAAAATCAACATGAACTAGACTTTCCTCCTTTTACACTTTAGTGCACTTGGAGTTATTGTGCACTAAACTAGCAATTGGGGTTTCAAGATGTGCGTTTAGATTTTAGATGTGATTTATATGTTTAGATTTTACAATTTTTGGTCATAGCTATCATTCTACAACAACAGTGCATTGGAGGAGAGCTTTGGGAGACTTTTTTTTGTAGAAGCAAGTTAACTTTCGTGTGTAAGCCTTCCATCCTTTCCATACTTAGCGTAGCACCTTCATCCTTCTTCTTTTCTAGCTACACTCAAAATTGAGCCTACCATGGCCTAAAAGCAACATGGAGAAAAGATTAGGAACCCTATGATCTAGAAGGTGGATGAACATTCAGCCTTCTTTTGTTGCTACTCCAAGGTAGGTAGTTCTACCTATTTTTGCCTTTGTTTTCTATTATTTTTCCAGTTTTTTTGTTTCCTATGTGTTAAAGCCATTTTTTCCAAATCTACTCTAGTGGAGGGATTAAAATGAAATTCTAATGAAATCTCACCTCCTATTTTGGTTACTTCCATGTAGATCTATAGCCGTTTTATTGCTTTAGCTTTTGTAGATTCAATTTTAAAAAGAGGGCTTGCTGTTTCATGTTTTTTTCCCAAAATTTTGGGGTGTGACCATTTTTTTCAAATATAGGCCTTAGGATTTGTTAAAATTAAATTTCAAAAAAATCCTACCCCATTATTTTAGTGTAAATTTTAATATGTTTCAATGTTTTTGACTATTTTGACTATCTTCATGGCTAAATAAAATCTAGGTTTTGAAGTTTTTGCAATTTTGACATGAAAAAGCAAGAAATATTGTGTAATTTTTCTTGGGAGAACGGCTTCATATTTGTGAAATTAAATATTATGAGTTTGTAGCCCTTCATTTATGCTTTCTAACAGATGTTGTCTCATTTAATTCAAATTCATAACAATGAAGTTATGACTATTTTTCTAATGTTATGCAATTAGGTTGTTTGTGCCACTTTTCTAATTTCATGTAATTTTGTGAATTTTTTTAAAGAAACAACACATTTTTTGGCCATTTTATGGTTATGGCTAAGTAGGATTTAGCTTTATCTTTCCAAGGGAGGTAGAATCACTCCAATTGGACTTAAAATGAATTTTCTACGAAATTTTTACTAAGCATCTGTAATAAGGAAGGTTGTGTTATTTTCAGATTATTGTTCATATTGACAATCTTTTCTTGCATAAATGGTAAATATTTTGAATTTTTGCTAAGCATGGATGCATAGGGCTTGATCTAAGCATTCAAAAAATGGTGAAATAACTCCATTTTTAGGTCAAATGAATTTTTTGCAAAATTTTTGACCAACCCTACATGAAAAAGGTGTAAATGTTGACAACTGCAATTTTGGCTAAATTTTGGTTATATTTTATGTAGATATGGTTACACATTTTTTGTTATAATGGTCATGGCTATAAGGTTCATAATTTTAGAATTATTTTTATGCTAGAATCACTAAAATCAGAGTCCAAATGAATTTATAATATATTTTTTTTTTGGCTATGGTTGTGTGAACAAGGAAAAATTATGGTTGTAGCACATTATCCATTTGGAAATGGAAGTGGTTGATATGTATAACTTATGTTTTTATTTTTTCAACATGTAAAACTAATGCTTAATTTTGTTTTCTAAGAAGAGTAAAACCTTTTTTCTATTTTTAGCAAGCTTTTATGATGGCTACATGGTTTTTTCTAAGTGTATGATGCTTTTTCTAAATTTGTGCATAACTTAGATGTTTTTTTTTTCCAAATTTATGCATGCTTTGCATAATTTAGATGTTTTTTCTAAAATTATGTTTGCTTCTTTTCTAAATTTGTGCATAGTTTAGATGTTTTTTTCCAAATTTATGCATGCTTGGAATAATTTAGATGTTTTTTATAAACTTATGCTTGCTTTTTCTAAATTTATGCATAACTTAGACCAAGGTTTATTTTTGGCTATAATGTTTTGGCTGTGATATTTTAGTTATAGTAATAATGCTTTTATGGAATTTTTAAAGCTAATTTAGATAAACATCTTAGAGATTTTTACATAGGCTAATTTCACCTCTAACTAGATGTTTTTTCTAAATTTGCTAAGTGTTTCCATAATGTAATGCTACATAAGGTTGTAATAACATTTTCTTGTGGAATTACTTAGACCAATTTAGAAAAAACACCTTAGAGCTTTTTACAGAGGCTAATTTCACCTTCAACTAGATGTTTTATCTAAAATTGCTAAGTAATTCTAATAGGTCACAATTATTTTTTCTGCATGAAGTGTCTTTTTGAGGTTTATCCTCATCATAGTGGAGTTGATTAATATCTTGTGCTACATTAGTCATCCCAAGACCAACACCCCACCACATGACATGCCTTTCAACAAGCTTTTATTGTGGTTGTAGCCTAGGGCAAGGGACTTTCTTACCTACATCCTTAGGAACTTCAATGTGATGCTATGGTTATACTTGTTCATAGATGTAGTTGGGATTATTGTGGAGACCTTGTTACCTCAGGCATCTAGCAATAATTGTCAGATTCATTACTAACAAGTTGCCTCCTAAGACAACAAGGGGACTAGCAAATGTCATAAGCCCATGTTACCTTTTGGAGATCTGGATGATGCTAGAGTATAGCCAGTATAATTCTAACAATACACTAATGGTGGCACATAGAGCTCATACATCATTCTAGAACCCACTTGGCACTGTGTATCATCTATAGGGGTAAGCATGGTTATTCTAATGCTTTTGTTCTTCTAGCTTGACTACCTTTCCTAACTTCATTGGTTTTATAACTTCTTGTAGGTACATGGTCAATGATCATGGTTTGATCATCAATGATCAAATCTTGGCAATGGCTCAAACTGCTTTAGACGAATTCACCAAGAGCCCTCAAATTAGAACTATTGTGTATCAATAGTTAAGAGGGGACTTTGATGCATATGTCACTAGGTTTAACCATGTATATAAGAAGTCTAAGGATGATGAGAAAATGCACAATTGGTGGGTAAATTTTGACAACTCCGTGGACTAGACCCTTGTAGTTGGAACCTTCACACTGAAGAAGAAAAGGAAAGGTAAACATAAAGACTATATTTTTTAGTGTTTCATGGCTTTAAATATTCTATTGCTTCACCTAGTTGTTAAAATTGCTCATGTTGATGCTAAAATTTTGGTTGTTTCTTCGCAGGACCTTCCACCTCAACTAATGTTATTATACCACTTTCAAGTTCACATCATGAGGATACCCTCATCCTAAAGTTTTTTGAGGTGACATTAGCATAGGATTGGCTAAAGGGATAGGCACCTAAGTACATTCAAGCAAAAATATAGTATGCAAGTTTGCTCAATGCATTCATGGCACCTATCCCTTCCATTCTTGCTATGGAGATGTTGCATGTCATTGACTCCTTTGATGAGAAGATTGGTCATTTTAGCACCATCATCTAAGGTGTGAAGGTGAACATGGACATAGTGTAGGCATTTTCTGTGACTTGTTTAGTGTCCCTACTAATGGGGCAAAGGTTTCCACAAGGATAGTAAAGGAAGCAAGCATTGCAACGAAGTTCTAGACTGTCTTGGTGTTAACATGGGCCACTCTGGAATTTCAATGGGAAACTTCACAAGCCCTAATGCAAAGGAATCATATCCTTTTCTTACGTCTTGTGCGTTTCCTAAACTGTTATCGCAAAAGAAGGTAATCAGTCTAGCATAAGGATGGACCTTTAAGAAGGTCTTGATGAAGGACATTAATTTGATTGGGTAACTACTTTGGCTACTAGGCTTCAAGAGGAGATCCTTAAACTCTGTGCTAACACCTCTATGATAATCCATATGCACTTTGCATTTTCTGCAGGTCATCTTAAGAGGTTTGTAGAGTTTTTGGTAGTGTACAGGAATGGATGATGGATTTCCCAAGACCTAAGCCAACTTTTTAGCTCTTAGATAAAGCATATTTATCCAATAGTGCAGGTCCAAAACCCGCTAGAGGGGATGGATGATATGCTATCCATCATCACTAAAAATATTGATGTTAGGTAATATGAGTCTCTTGATAATACTGATGACAATGAGCCTCTCACATTTACTGCTAGTGTCCAAGATGCCAAATAATGATGTATGGAGGTTGAAGGGGTAGCTAGAGAAAAACTCAAGAGGCCTATGAACGAGGTACCTCCAACGTTAGACCAACCTTCCCTAAAGAAGCTTAAGTTTAAGCTTAGGCCATCACAGCAAGCAGTTACAAGTATGCTTTGTTTAAATCTGGCTATTTCTTATTTTAAATTTTATGGTTACTTTATGATTTCATGTGTTACTAGTTTTCTATGTGCTATGATTGTAGATAAGCATCAAGTTATGGCAACCAAAGCTACTACAAAGGTGGAACAAAGGCATGTAGAAGAGGTACTCCTAAAGCAACCTATAGTTGAAGGATCTATTGATGTAGGTATAGATGATCTAGATACCTTGTTTGATGAGGCAGTACTAGGTACCTCTTCCATCATCATTCCAAAGGAGAAGGAGAAGGAGGAGGGGCCAAGTATGCCCATGCCTTAATATTTTCATTATATCTCATTATTTATATTTAGTTTTCATCCTAACCTTTTAATGATTGTTATGCTTATAGTAGTTTTTGAACCACCAGTGCAAGCTCATGTCCCTAAGTTTTGTGTGAAACCATGGGTAGATACTCCAGACAAAGTGTGGTTCATGCGTGGGACAGCTAAAAACATCATTGATCAGTTGCATCAGGTTGCCCCCAAAATAGGTAAGGATTTTGTTTTATGTGGTTCATTCATAGGCTTTGCTTGCATTATGGCTATCTTCAGTTGTGCATTATGTTTTATGGTTGTATTTTATGCTTGTGTAGTGCCTTCTATGGAGTGAGATCCCAACAAAGACATGGAGATAGACTCCTTGCCTAAGCTTTCCTTTGATGTATCTAGTGTACCTGTGAAGTTGTATGAGACTACTACTAATTTAGTAATGTTGTGTGCAAAAAATTCATGGGAGCTAGAGAGGTCCAACAAAATTCTATGGGAGGAAGTTATGACCATAAGGGAAAAGACTCAATAGTAGGAGGATACGATTAGAGATCTCTAAGATCGTAAGCCCTTTGTGGAAGCCCAAGTGGCTAACTCAAGGAAAGTGTGGACTAAGGAGATCATGTGGGCCCACTATTGGCATGTCATTTAGGAGAAAGTAGTGATCCTATAAGAGATTGTGGAATAATGTATTCAAATGAACCTCATTTTCCAAAAGGTTAAGGATTGAAAGGATCACTGTGCTTGGGTCCTGGAGTGTGGCAAGACATAAAAGGCCCATAAGAAATGGTACAAGGTGGATTGTGGGGCCTACCTAAAGTGGCTAAAGGAGGATTTGATTAAATGGTGCAAGAGAGAGCTATTCATCTAGGGGATCCAAGTAGAGAGTGCATATCAACTTTTTGAAAGTACTCTCAAGGTGGAGAAATCTTCCACACTTCAAATTACCACTGCTTTAGGTGAGACCTCTATAACTACTACTACCTAGGAGCCTCCTACTTGGACTCCTATAAATAGGATTGGCATTCTCTCTAGGATTGATCTTGGGGATGTTAACTGGGTTAACAACATGGAGGACCAGGTCATCCATCATTTGGAGGAAGGCCTTTCCCATCTACCCCTAGAAGTAATCGAGCTAGAATCTCCACATGTTTGATATATTTTATATTTTAGTTATTTATTTTAAGTCATGATATTGGCTATGGATTACTAATTGGCTATATGTTGTTACATTCTAGGCCTCAAGAGACCTTGGCGTCCCTGGCCATGAGGGTGGGAATGACCCACCATTTCCTCCTTTGGATGTCGCTCAGTAACCTCCATCAGTTTAGCTTGTTGACTAGTTGTTTTTATTTTCATGTTGATGGCTATAATTAGCCAAGACTATGTTATAGATGGTTGTTATTCATTAACATTCTTTCCACACATCATGGCCATGGCTATGTATGTTATGGACATTTTAACTTTAAATTTAATTTTTGGTTTTATTTTTGGCTATATGTATCTATAGTAAATGTTGTAAACATTGAAAATTCCCATGTTGACATTTTGGTTATAATATTAAATAGCTAATCAATATGAAAATAGGCCAAGTAAAGAGAGATATAATAATAAAAGGGACATTTGCTAGTTTTAGACCATCGTGGGCACAGGTTATATAGTTTTGTCAGTTTAAGGCCATGGAGGGCCATGATGCGTTCAGGTTACTTTTGCTAGTTTAGGACCATGGTAGGCCATGTTTCATTGTTTTGATAAATGTTTCTAGTTTAAGGCCATGGCAAGCTATCATGCTAGTTTAAGGTCTTAGTGGACCAAAATGCTAGTTTAATGTCTTAAAGGACAAGCTATGAAAAAGACATATACTTACAAGGCTTTATTAATGTTTACAACATAAGTAAAAATAAAGAAAGGTTGTAATAAATAAGTAAAAATGAAAATGAACTTAGGCTATGTGCATAAAGAGAAAAACAATAAATGCATAAAAAGATATGATAAACTATAAAGAAAAAGTAAGGCTACATGGCTATCGGTGCATCTGGCCATAAGGGCATGGGAAGGTTAATGTGAACTTCACTTGTGTAGATTCTTCCTAATCTTTGCAAGATTAGGGAGTGATTAAGGCCCATCCTACACAAGCTTATATTTTCCATCTCCTTCACTTACGATGTTAAAAGGAAGTTCATCCCCTAATGTATCTTGTTGCTTATCATTGTCATCATTGGATTTCTTGGGTTGTTGCTCTTCATGGCTAGGAGCTTCTTCTTGAAGCACTACTTTGGATCCCTACTCTATGTCTATGCTGTTGATAGATAGGGGAACCACATTATCACCATGAATGATGATTTTACCTCCCTCGTAAGGAAGGTGAATTTCTTGATGGATGGGAGAAGAAAACTTGTAATTGAGCCAACCAAGATCTTCCTAGGATTAGGTTGAATCTTGGTATCTCTTCCATCACTAAGAAGTTGGCAATTGTGGGGAATTACTCTCTAGCTATAAAATCCAAGGAGATAAATTCATTGATGGAAACTCTTAATCCATTGAAGGACTTAAGAGCTACGATGATTGTAGGTTATATGTACTCAGTTAAGGCTAAGAATTCAACAATGGTGCATGGGATGGCATTGGTTACAGCTCCATCATCAACATGCACCTGATGTATTTTAAATTATCCTTTACATATGGTTATGAATAAAGGGGCTATAGTTACTTCATCATTTCTGGGATTAACTTTAATTTTGGTATCATAAAATAAAAAGTGTATTGACTTTTCCTCCTTTGATGAGGGAGGAATCATCATTACATGGATGGATTCCTTGTTAGCAAAAATATCCTTACTAATAGGGATGGAGATCAACATTTTGGCTAACACCTTACGATATGTGGTAGAAGTCATGATCAAGTGATATAAGCCTAGAGTTATGTTATTTTTACTTGAGGAATTACCTTACTTGGTCCATTACACTAAGGAATGTTTTGTCATTAGCCATGAGTTTGTCACCTTGGTTATGCTTCACTTCCTCCATGTGTCCCAAAATGCTAACTTTGGCTTTAGGTTGTGGTTGTTGTGTATTCTGATTGTGGGCATTTTGGTCCTCTTATCACTTGCTAGTTGAAGGGGTTAGAGAAGATGAGGTTATGCATATAGACAAAATGGGAGTGGGCTTCGGTGAACCCACTTCCTTTTGTGCCTCTGTCTGCATGTCACTATTGCTGACAAACTTTTGCTTATGCTTCTTCCTTTGTTTGGACAAATTTTTTTGGTAGTTAGCCATTAGTTGTGAGGAACACGGAGTAGCATTGGCCATCACAGGGGGTTGTTGTGTAGTTTTTTGGACTACAGTTGGTTTTGTTGTGTTACTCTAGAGAACCTTGATAACAAAAGGTTCCCTAGAAGGCATTTTTGATGGTATTCTTATGACAACGAGGGATCTTGAGCTGTGGAAGGCTAAAGAAGCCCTTTCATTGTAGAGGGCTACTTGAATCATGAATGGTTCTCTTGCAGGTTTCTGATCATCATTAATGTTGAATGCTAAAATAACATAGGGGCTATCATTAACATTCAGTGGGTCTTTGTAGACCTACATCGATTGATTTTGTGATTGCACTAGATTGGAAGCATCTAAGAATAGCTCCCCCTTATCTATCATCCTATGTAGGTCATCCTTCAATGGGAGGTAGAAGTCTATGTCATGACCCAATAGTTGGTGATAATGGAAAAAACAATCTAGTTTAAAGTACCTAGGTAGTTGGGGATCATCCTTCATTTCTTAAGGGGGTCTTTGGCTATTTCACATAACATGTTTCTTTTGAGTGGCTTTGGTCATTTGATTATGTTTCATGTGCCCACTCTTTAATAGTTTCATAGGTAAGGTAGTGTATTTGGACCTATCCTTTCTTTCAAAGTTAGATATGGTTGTTCTCAATGTAGTAGCCCTAGAGGTTGATGGTTGGTTATTGTGGCCATTAGTAGGGGTTTTGGGTGGATTGGGCTTTGGCCTCTAGTTTGTAGTCTTTGTTTTTTTTTCACAGTTGCTACAGTTGTGTTGTTTTATTTTCTCTTTTCTTTGTCTCTCCAAGTGTGTTGGTTTTTATATGCTATATAGGCTAGATCATGACTAGCCTCTGCAACATCCTCTATATTTTTAGTTTAAGAGAATGCTTGGCTGAGAGACCACAGGTCAAGGTAGTAGAGTTTACACTTGATAAAGTCATTCATTACCCTCATAAATATGGCTAACAAGTGGGCTTTGACTATAGGCTCTGGAATATTGTTGAGTAGTCCATTCCATCTCTGGATGAACTTTTGTATGGGTTCTAAGAGGCCCTACTTGATCTTCATGAGTTGATCAAGTGTGGTGTTGGGCTTCAATTTATACTTGAAGTGGTTGACAAACTAGGCAACCAAGTCCTCCAAAGAGGATATGGATCCCCTAGGTAATGCATAATACCAATCAAGTGCTTTCCTAGTTAAAGACATAGGGAAAATACTCATGATGGTATGAGTCCATGGCTGCAAGTGCAAGCATTCAGATTGAAAGGTAATAAGGTGAGCAGTAAGATCACCTTCTTTATTATATTTGCTAAATTGGGGAATAGGGACACTAGGAGCAAGTGTCAAGGGTGGAACTATAGGACTTATGGGATCATCCTAGTAAAAGTTCATAATCTTGATAGTTTGTGAGGTAGGGGCTTTAATCCTTTTCAACTCCTCCATGAGGTCCTGGATCATCTAGAAGGCTAGATCTAGATCCTATGATGTCCCTATTGGTTATGGAGTTTGCACATATGGTTGTGGCATTTTTTATGAGGCTTATGGCGTCACTATGGATTGCAAGATGGAAGAAATAGGTTGTGTCATGGTCGTAGCTTGCAAGCCAAACAAAGAAAAAGATGTATATGTTGATATTTAAGGCACAAATAGGATAAAGGGGGTTTGTCACCCCTATGTCACTCAGGGTCCCATGGTGGATCCCACATGAATAGTTAATGGATTTGTGGTGGTAAAACCCACCATCGATGATTTTATATATTGAGACTATGTTGTAAATGGTATTAATGTGTTATAGTTTATTGTTTTTGGCATTAGCTGAGTTTGATGTATGGCTATAACCAACATGACATCCATCATAGTAGGGTAGGAAGGAGTGGAAGATGGTGGCACCATGCCCATGGAGAAAACAAAGCATTAGAGGAAGGTGATATGACCTTGGGGGATGTTTGTTAGAATAATCCTCCTAAGATGTTTTTAGGCTTAGATTTTATCTTAAATTCATCCTCATTTTCCTACAATTCCTCAAAGCTATGCTTGTCATCTTCCTCTTCCATGACAATCAATTATGCTAGGATTCTAGCATATATGTCATTAAGGAGAATTTGGTCACACAATGAAGGGATGTACTTCTTCGCACTCCTATGTATGAGCTCAAAATCCCCTTTGGCCTCTACTTTCATACGTGGAATTAGCATGCTTGCATGTATTTTAGCATAAATGAAGTTATAACAATCTTCATTTATGGTTGCAAAATGGTAGGGTCTTTGGGGTCATAGATCCTCATGGCTTATTAGCTAGGACCTTCACCAGTGAGGGTGAAGGGTAATTTTGTGGATTGTTAGAAAGACATGGCTATAGTGTTGAGAATGGCTTAAAATAGGCTATAAATGGTAAAATAGAAGTAAATTCTATTGAATGGAATTCAAAAACTTTTAAATGAAATGAAAATGGAAAAAATGAGGTACTTACTATATTTAGTAAGTGGGGGATAAAAGGGGTTTATTCCTTTACCAAGAATTAAAAGTTGGAAATGTTGGTATTAAGCATCATCCAAGTTGGCCTCCCAACTACCTCTACACTGGGTATGGTAGGGAGGAAAGAAGGGGAATGCGATAATGAAAATCTCGCACCTTCTAACTGAACATTGATGAGAGGGAATGCTAAAAACCAAAGTGGAAAGTTTGGGGTTCCTTGCTAAAAATTGGTTTTAGCAGGATG
>MNCI01036132.1:780990-807502 GCA_015680685.1 Gnetum montanum | reverse complement strand
CAAAAGGGCTACATCACCCACTTTAGAAACTAAAAGAAAATTGGCAGTAAAAAATCAAAAGGAAGGAGAGGCTTCAATGCTAGGCTTGGAGGAAAAAATTCACACCAAATGTTGTGAAAAGTTACCACCCAACCACCTACAACCTCCACACTATAGTTTTGGTCAAGGGGAGCAAAGGGTAGCATTGATCTTCTTGAAGGTCTTGGTGGGATACAAATGTTGGCCTTGAAATTCATTGCAACTTTTGTGAAAATCTTAGAAACCCAAACACCTGCAACTTCTATGCTAGGCTTTGATTACATGGGGGAATGGGTTACAACATTGGATTTTGAGAATTTTTATGGGAAAAATTTAAAAGGCTTGTAACTTGTAATGGAGAAAAAAATAGATTTGATTTTTTAGTTGGTGTTAAGCTTCTTCCATGCTAGCCTTCCAAATGCCTCTATCCTAGGTATGGTAGTGGGGAAAAGAAGGGAAGTGAAATGATGAAAATCTTACACCTTCTAATCCAACATTGGAGAGAAGGAAGGAAAATTTGAAGGCCAAAATGGAAACTTGAAAGTTTTCAAAAAATATTTTTCAAAAGCTTTTGATTCTTACCACAAAGGAGGGGAAAGTAGGTTTGGTTAATGTTGAAACCAACATTAGTTTTATGGAAAAAAAATGTGGCAGGAAAAATTGGATGGTTGTTAAGGCTTCCATGCTAGTTTTGAAAATTCATAGTAGATGTTATGAAATTTCAACACCCAAACCACCTACAACGTCCACACTAAGGTTTCTGCATGGGGGGAAGAGGGGATAAGCAAAATGTTATATTTCAAAGGTTTCGGCTGCAAAAATGTAGGTTTATTACTAAGGGACAATGTTGGCAATATGGCTAACAAATTTTTAGCATAGAATTTGGACAGAGGCCCTCCTTCTAGTGCCAAGAAAAACTATTATGACTAAAAACCTTGGTCACTAGAAAAATTGAAGATTCTTGGTGCAATAGTTCATCAACCCACAAATCCCCAAGGCCTCTAGAAAAAAAAAGGGATTCAAGGTACCCTAGTCAGTTTGATAGATCAACCAGGGTCTTATGGAATGCAAAGCATGGTGAAAAAAATGCAAAAATAATAGTAGATATGAATGATGAACAAATAATAAACAAATGTATTTTGTACATAAAACCCAAAACTTAAAAATTTATTAAGAAAAAATATAGAATAAGTTAGAGAAATGTGTACAAATGGTGCCTAAATGAACAACCAAAGGGGGGGGGGGGTGTGGTTCACTAGTGCAGAAGTTCAAAGCTCAATGAAGCCAATGCAATCTACTCCATGTTCCAGGTGCTAAGCTACTCCTAATGCTTTTGAACCTTTCTTAGTTGCAACCTTAGATCTGTAATGTTGGCTATGGTGGGGGTTCAAAAGTGTGAAAAATTTAAGTTTCCCAAATGCTCTATCTTGGAAGTTAGAAATCCTAGGAGTGCACTATGGAGATTGATAATTGACAAACCCAAAAGGTGGTTATAAGGCCATAAGGTCATAGGGTATCTACACTAGGTTCAAGAGAATACAAGTGTAGAAACTTGTTTAAAAAAACTCTTGAGTGCTTGAGAATTTCCAACTATAGAACTATGAATAATTTTGTGTGTAAGTGTGTGTGTAAGTGTCAAAGTCTTTGAATACCAAAGGTTGCTGAATTTTTTTTTTGAAAATTGTTGAACCTATAAATTATGTTTGAGACTAGTTTTTGTATGTCTTGGGCAATGAATGGGGCTGAAAATTGGGTATACATTGGCTATAAATTGGTTGCCAAATTCAAGTGAGATAGATTCCCAATTTGCTTTTGGGAGGGNGGGGGTGGGTGCTGCGGGATTACTATACATAGTAAGTGCTTCCCCCATGGCCATTCCATTTACTATAAATATTAATTGGGGCACACCTTCCACATTGGAGATGAATCTTCCATGCTGAGCTCTCCACCATGCTTGCTAAAGTGGTTGGTCAACATTAAAGTGCATGAAGTGTTGAAATCTAACTATTGTGGGTTCCACACTAGGGGATGCAATTTTCAACATTGAGGGTGAAGACTCCACACTAGGGGGAAACTTCCACATTGAGGAGGAAGTTTTCTAGGCCCAAATATAGATACTAGGTGACATTTTTTACTTGGGGAATGAGGCATTTTTTAGTAATTGACCACTTATGAAGCATTTTTTAGTCCCAAAAGCATAAAGTATGTGAAATTGGCCACTATGAATTATAATTTTCACATTTACAATGAAGTTTTGCCTTGGGTTTTATGGGGTCAAAGCTACATGATGAAGATTGTCTATAACATGCAAATTTTTGTGGTGTTTTACCATTGTATTCCTCCACCATTATTTTGGGTTGTCAACTATAGTATCCATAGGTAATTAAAAGTCTTTGATCCTTCAATTGTTTCTCGACATGTTTTCCATAGGAGTTAGCAGTCAAGATTCCTACTATGACTTGAAGACTAAGAACTTAGAAGAAGGTTTGAATATGTTTTTCAATTCAAAAACCCCAAGATAATCAAAATTGCACATAAATTTGCATGATTATCCTACTTAGATATTTTCACACTCAAAGGGTAGAATCTTTTCATATCTATGAACTTTTTTCCTTCAAATAGTGATTTAAAAGACACCATAACTATTATAATGTTTGAGCTTTGCCCAAATTTTTTTGTCACTGCAAAAACACTCAATCCCATAAGGTCCCAGCAAGCTCAAAATTTGGTTTTAAGAATCCCAAAACCTTTATAAAGATGTAAGCTTTTATCAGAGTGTTTTCACACTTGAAACACACTCAACCATGCAAGGTCCCCAACAAGCTTACAAGATGTCTTCCCGTAAGAAGCACATCAATTCTACAAGGCTATAACGAAAGAAAAAGAACCAAGGAGAGAGTATAACTAACTTTACAAATTCCTTGCACTTAGGCACACATACAATAATTCGCAACAATTCACAAATGATAACAACAATGAGGAATAAAGCCAATTTACTTAATGTAGATAATGATATATATTTTAATGAATAGTACTTCTTATTTTTTCAAGAATTCCACTTTGTTTTATAGCCTTTTACTTTCCAAAAACTCATCAAAATGTATGCAATAGCTAGGAAATGACTAGTTCAGATGTCCCATTCATGCTTGGGATGTTTATCTAAAAAAGGCCTTCATTTAGGTGGGATGTCCCACTAAAAATTGGGACATCTCACTTGGTACATCCCAGCTAGGATGTCCAAGTAGCAATTGGGATGTCTACTATTAATTTGGAACATCTAGCCTACAATTACACTTTGAACTCTTAAACATTCCTCGGACATTTAAGATGTCTTGGAAAATCTTGGAACACCTTATTTTGGCTTGTAAACTTCATTTTCTAATTGAGACTATGTATCATACCAAAACAACATCCCTACTCTCATTTTGTCATCCTAGCTCTTGTTTTATCATCTCATCTCTCATCTTGTCATCCTAGCTCTCATCTTGACAACTCAACTCTTGTTATCTTAATCTCATCTTGTCACTTTGAAACTCATGATTGTGATCTTGTCATATTCTTGCTTAGCCTTGCAACACAAGATCATACAAACACATTTTCCACATTCTTCATTTTCTAAGATTTTGACATACCAAAAGGTCAACAATCTCCCCCTTTTTGGTGATGTTCGAAACTTAAGAAAATGGATTATCACATTTCATAATATCATATGATTAAGTAATTAAAGCACAACTGTATGTATGTATGTATGTATATAATCCTATAAAGCATTAAACAAGTACATATCCATTCACTAAAATCACAAGAGGGCAACACAAGAAAATGTTAACATCATTATCCACATCTATCCATTTGAGCATAATACAATCATAAACCATATATAGTTTATATACACATCACAACCTATCATGAATATATATCACAAAAAATGCACATAGCATAGCATGACAACATGTCCATATACAACTGTCCACAACTATATCTCCATAAGTATACAAAAAACACAATTGCCTAATAGCCACACATATAGCCACAAAAATCCTTCTCCTTTTTGGACATCATCCAAAAGAAGGGAATCATGTAAAGCCTCTAACCACTAACCTCCATATCATCATCTTTATCAAAGTTAGAATCATCATAATGGAGCTAGAGGTCGACTACTCATCATCAGTAGAATAAGATATTGTGACAGGAACTCTTTAGAGATAAAGCTTTATCCAAAATCCCAACAATGAGGGGGGATGAAATGAAGCTTGCTGAGAAGATAAGGAAGCACTCTTCCTCTAGTAAGTTTTGGGAGCTACTTGCTTCCAATGAGTTGGATCACCAAAGATGCTCTTCATTGCCAATTGCTCAAAAGTTTGAGGAACATCCTCCTATACAAAGGTACTTAGTCCAAGCCACTTAGGATCAAGAATAGGCTTTCCCTGGAGATATGAAGGTTATGATATCCTATTCCTAGATGTCATGACAAACATCAAATATATGTTATATTAGACATTATGGGTAAGAAGACAATATACCAAACATCAAATATATGTAACATTTGACATTATGCATAAAGAAAATAATAGGAAAAATGTAGAAGGAAAAAGGAAAGAATGATTTATTTATGTGGATTAGAGTATTTGGATCATGCTCTAAGAGTGTTCCTTGGGGTTTTCTTCCTTTGGCATGTATTCCTTAGAGGTAATCTAGCACTGCCACCATGGTTAGGCCTACAACCAACCAAAAGTATGGCCAATCCTCTTCCTATGACACTTTACTTGGCTCCCATGACTCATCTTTTTTTTACTCCACCACCCCATGCTGACAAAACCTCTATGCTTGGGTATATATGCCTTAGGTAAAACCCCCAAAGATTACCTTAAGAGGCATGTTCATTATTACAGTGTACCCTTTTAAGTCTCAATTATATCATGTCCTTTCAGGTTTTGTTATGATAACGATAACACTTGTTATGAAGAGGCACTATATTCATTATGCAATAGCATCATTTAAAAACAAGGATGTTATAATCTACCCCTCTTAGGTTTCATTCATCTTCAAATGAGTCTACATTCACTATCTTTTTCCAATTCCAATACTTCTATTATGTTCCTATGCTCTAATAATTTGATTTATCCTTTGAAGTTGAAGTTGTTTCTTACATATTATACAACCAAAATATATGAAAGAAGGATATATATAAGTATCAAATATTATTTTATTAATGCTTACCTCATTTTCTAAGATAATGACAAGAGATGAATTAAAGATCTACAAAACACCAATCACTAGTCCTAACTAGGGTCACACAAAGTGTAACTCATATATGGTTATCCAAGTTAAGGTAGGGCAAACCATTTATTCCTAGCTTCCATTACCTTCGATATTTTACTTATATAATTAAAATATAAATTAAATAATGAAGAAAATAATAAGATTTATCAATAAAATTAAGGGTGAGATACTTCCTGATCTTGATCAACCTTATAAACTAATGAGAGCAATTGTAATTCTACCATAAGTGCTATATGATTAGATGTCTTGTTTGGGATGAAAGGACTTGATCTTGATTCTTCTCCACTTCTTCTTTAAAAATCAACTCTAGTAACTTGGTAACTTGGAAGAATCGGACATCATAAAAAATATAATCTAGGGTCTTAATGAATAATGTTGTTAACCCATCCTAATTAATCATAGTAGAGTAATTGGTAAATTTTGGTTCTTGATGAGTGCTATCCATCAACATCATTTGTTTTTGAATTCGAAGATCTGATTTATCTATTGAAGATTCAAAGTAAGTAGAATATGCACTAGCTAATGGAATTGTATGTTGAATTGACGGTAACATCTTCTTCAAATTAGGTTCATCTTCTAAGGATTCTTTTACATATCCATATTTTAAGAATTGATAAACATTACTTCTAACTTTCGCATTGAAGTCTCCTCAAAGGATAATTGGCATTGGATTAGTATAGCTTAGGAATAAGTTATTCTTCAAACTTTCCTCTATTTCCTTAATCAAGTATGCATCTTGGCATAATATGATATCTATACATGTTTATTTGGAAATTAAATGTGTGTTAACCATGCATACACATATTCTTGATAACTAGATTTTTAGAATTATAGCCAAAGCTATGTGACCTTTCTGAAATCTTGATCATTCTTTCTTTCCCATTGCTTGAAGTTATGGAATTTTAGAAATCATATCTTCTAAACTCCATTCAAATCTTGGTACTGATTTAAACTTGGCTTCTTTATAAAAGATCATGCAACCATGCATGTTATGATTTCTATAATAGGATAATCTGTATAACTCGAAAGAAGAACTTTCCCAAGAACCTTTTTACTTATAAATACCTTTGTATCCCATCCTTTCTAAGTTTGCTTGGAATTGGTATAGAAATTCCCATGGAAAGACTTCTTGTAGGCATAACACATCAACATCCAACTCTTGTAACTCCATTAAAATGCATGGGTATCAATACTCATGCCAATCCAAGGCCCATGATGGACATAGCAGATGTTGTTTCTCTCTGGCTAAGGGATCTTGCAAGCATGTTGTATGTTGTAACTTTCATTCTTATTNTTAACGACCTTTCTATCCCATTTAAGAACACTAACTTTGGTAGTGTACTAATGATAAACTAGAGTTTTAGGAAGTTAAGATTATCTATATACATAGGTTAAATCCTTAATCTTAAGTTTTAAGAGGTTACATTAAGTATTAATAATTAAATTGGTAGGTGTAACATCCCCATTCCCAAATGATACTACTACATAATGAAGATGGTGCCTCTTCACAACAAGTGTTATCATTATCATAATAAAACCCAAAAAAGTATGTTGTAATTGAGACCTGAAAGGATGCATTCTAATAATGGACATGTCTCTTGAGGTAACCTTTGGGGGTTTGACCTAAGGCATTTATACCTAAGCTTGGAGGTCATGCCAACATGGAGTGGTGGAGTTGGTAAAGGCGAGTAGGTGTCAGGTGAAGTGGAATAGGAAGTGGACTAGCCATCCCTTCTGTTTACTAATAGGCATAACTATGATAGTAATGCTGGATTGTCTCTAAGGGGATAGATGCTAAAGGAAGAAAACACAAAGGAACAATCTCATCACATGATTCATATACAATATTCCATATCAATAAAGCAT
The DNA here is from genome assembly GCA_015680685.1 of Gnetum montanum. Classification (NCBI taxonomy): domain Eukaryota; kingdom Viridiplantae; phylum Streptophyta; class Gnetopsida; order Gnetales; family Gnetaceae; genus Gnetum; species Gnetum montanum. The sequence continues at coordinate 800,335 of MNCI01036132.1, read as the reverse complement.
CATTTTCTTTCTCTTTATGCGCTTTCTCTATTATTTTCTTTATACATAATGTTGAATGTTACATGTATTTGACATTTCGTATATTATCTTCTTATGCATAATGTCTAATATAACATAGATTTGATGATGGTCATGACATTCAGGTATGGGATGTCATAGTAGGTATGACTAGCTAATCTATGTTATGGCCTCTTAAGGCATAATTTAAGATGTTATTGAATTATTAGGTACATAGATGATAAATGTTTCCTCACCATTAAGTTTAGAAGGATGAAAAATGTTGGAAATGACTATTCATATGTTAAAAAAGGACATCATATTCTCTAGTTATGCTAAAATTATGCTTTTGGGGGTTCTTGAGGTACTGTGTTGGGCAAAGGATGAAAAATAATTCTTTATGATTTCATGAAGTAGATCTAACTTTACCATTGTGTGTGGAAGGTTGAAATTTGTAGGAAACAACTCTTCATTCACTAAAAAAGGCTTCTAAAATCAAAAGTTATGGCTTCTAAGGTCTAGAACCTCTAGTGCAAAAACACAAGACTTCCCAAGAGGTCACCCATCTCAGTACTACTCCAAGATAAGCATGCTTAATTTTGAAGTTTTTATCCCATTCCCTACTAGTACATCAATTTCTATTTTTGAAAATGCTTTTTCATGCTCCTAATTTTAAATTAACATTCCAACTAATAAAAATTTTGAATTGTTTTTCCATTGATAGGAAAATTCAAATTTCATGTTAGTTGATGGAAAGATTTTCGTATCACTAGGGCCTAGGATAGTTGCTAGGGAAAGGACAATGGTAGTCATTGTAGGGCATTGGAGTGATGAGTAAGGCACACCTAAAGAGCACAACAGTGGATAGGGGGTAGTAGGAGAGTGCAATGGGTAGGGTGACAATGAGCAACGATGGGCAATAGTGAGCGGTACATGATGAACAATGCTTGGTAGTGTGCAACCCTAACCAGGGCTAGCACAGCTCAGTTGAGTCTACACAACTCATGTAAGGGCTTGCATGGCCTAGGTGGGCCTACATGGCCCATGTAAGGGCTTGCATCACCCAAGTGGGCTTACATGACCCAAGCACACTTGCACAATCGAGGAGGGCCTATGCAACCCAAGTAGGTTTATGTGACCCATGCAAGGGCTTGTGCAGCCCAAGTGGGCCTATGTAGCCCACACAGGGGCATGAACAACCAACAAAAGGGCCTACATGGCCCAAGAAAGGGTCTATGTGGCCCTCACTAGGGCTTGCATAGCCCAACCAAGGCCTACATGGCTCTTACTAAGGCCTATGTGGCCTAGCCCAAGCCTATGTGGCCTCATGGGATGTTGCACTAGCTACTAGCAGTGATGCTGCTAATGGCATCAATGTAGACTTGGTCGTTGGAAGCACGTTCATCATGATGTACACATAGTGTAAGGATTTCTTGTAGCGGTGCTAAAGGAGGTGGCAATTTCTAGCACTAGTGATGTTTGCAGTGTGCAGGAAGGGATAGTGATTCTTAGCATTGATGATGTGCTAGAAGGGGTAGTGATTCTTGACATTGGTGGTGTCTATGGTGTGCTAGAAGGGGTAGCGATTCTCAATGCCGATGGTCACCACGATGCGTAGGAAGGAATAGTGATTTTTGATGCTAGTGGTGTCCATGGTGTGCTAGAAGGAACAATGGTTCTTGGCATTAGTAGTGTCTACAATGCATTGGAAGGGGTAGTGATTCTTGAAAATGGTGGTGTTTGTGGTATGCTAGAAGGAATAGTTATTTCCAATGTTGGTAGATAGTAGTGCCAATAGCAATAACATGGAAGTCAGGTGAGGGTATGTGCAACATGATGTAGGCAGATGATGGCAAGTAGCGAGCAACATGTGCAATGGCAAATGTCAGCACTACAACATATGATGGTGAGTAGTGGAAAAAAACAACATAGGTGGTAGAAAATGGTGTGGTGTCAATGTGCAGTGAGGGGGGTGGGACGAAGGGGGTACAATGATGGAACAACGTCCGCAAATGTGGAGTGGAAAGTGTAGGCAAGCATTGGGTGCATGGTTGCTTTGGTCAGCTATACGGTTAGCCTTTTAGCCTTGCCACATAGGTTGGCTTTTCAATGATAACCTCACTAGCTATAATACTACATAGCTAGGCCTTGTGGCCCTACCATGTAGTGGCACAATAGGCCTATGCCACCACTGGGTAGTGTAGGTCAACCATAGGCTCTAACTATTGGGGTTAGGGCCATGGCCCTAATAATTTTTAAAAAATTAAATTCTAAAAAAAATATTTTAAATCAAGAAGGGAAGGGAGGGGTGTAGGACTTGGTTTTCAACCCATGACCTCTTGCTCTTTCATTTTTTAATTATTTTGGCCAAAAGGCCAATATGCTTGGCATGATGGGGGGAAGGGGAGAGTGTATTTTGTCTCCTCCATGTTACATGCCACATAAGATCCCACAATGGAGGAAAATTCAATGGAAAAAATGAAAAAAAAAAAACATGATGTAAAGTCCACGCCATGGAAAAAAAACACTATGAGTCAAATTAATAGAACTTTTCACAAGAATTATTATTGAATAACATACAGTCATTTGAGATTTTATTAATTTGTAAAATATATATGATTCTCTCAACCAAATAATACATATATATTATAAATATATAGCTAAACTACTAATAATAAATTAATATTATTTTAATCCATGCATAACAAGAAACTTTAAACATCAATATCTCTTAAACTGTAAGTCTAATCAAGACAAAATTTGTACCTTTGGAATCATCTTGATGAGTACTATGCATTAGATATAGTCTTAAGATTCAAAAATGAATTTTGAATTTTAGACATTAAGAGGACCAAAATAGCATATTTCTTTGAGCTAACATTACTAGGCTGACATATGGGTAACTTGAGATCTTCTAGATTACTTGGAATTGATTGTAAATGATGTACCAATCCTAGGATAGGAATATAATATTTATACCTTATAATTTAACAACTATGATGATTATACCTTCTCATATCATGGTTATACCCTAATGAGGTATTGAGGAGAAGATTATGACAACATCATTTACAAAGTATTGATTTCCCTATGGAGATTAGACAATCTTATGGATGGGTTGATTCTTTTATCTTATCAATACCTAGGTCTTGGTATGGGGAATAATGCCAAGTTACAAGGGTTAAGCACTTTTAACAAAACAAGATCAATTTAGATCATGGTTACTAAATTTTTGGAAGAAACTTAATAATGATCTCAATCAATTAATATTTATTGTATTTATATGGATAAGAGTTACTTGCACCATTGTATCCTTGTCTTATCAACATCTCTTGCAATTGATGAATCTTGATGAGGCATAATCAGATCTTCATTGGTTAATGATATCCATAAAATAATTTTGTTAGTTGGTGGGATCAATAGCTTTTATAAATTTCTAATTCATTCTTCACAAAATCAATGGAAAGGTATCTTTGGCTTACATCTCAAACATATGGTGCATTTGGTAATGATCAATGACTTTCCCTATGTCATGTTTTCATGGTTCATCATCAGGTTCATGTTGTGGTCGGCCCATGATTCTGAATGGTCCTTGGATCATGATTGGCTCTGATACCAATTGTGACATCCCATTCTCAGATGTCATGAAAAATCTCAAATATATGTTGTATTAGAAATTATGTGTGAGAAGAAAATATACCACATGTCAAATATATGTAACATTCAACATTATGCGTAAAGAAAATAACAAGAAAAATGTAGAAGGAAAAAGGAAATAATGCTTTATTGATGTGGAATAGAGTATTTGGATCATGCTCTAAGAGTGTTACTTGGGGTTTTCTTCCTTCAAAATTTATCCCTTAGAGGCAAATTATCACTACCACCATGATTAGGCCTACAATTGGCCAAAAGGAATGGCCAGTCCTCTTCTTGTCCTACTTCACCTAGCTTCAACTTCAGCATTTAGGAATAGGTATGTTACACAAGTGGGGTAGCAATATTCTTAGAATCTGATGCATTTCCCAAATCATACCCTTGGGATGGTCCGACTACTATGGAATGTCTAGTTGGAATTGGACTATCCTCATTGTTATATAATACTAGAGGAGTAATCTCCTTAAACTACTATCCATGTAGAGGAAGTGGAATTCTTGCTGCATCAATTCTATTAGGAAAGTAAAAGAGATTTCATTCAATCATAGTTAAGGTTTTAACAAAGGATTTAAGTGCCTTTTTTAATAGTGACTTCACTTGTGCACTTACTAATTTTGATCTTCTAAGTTAAGAAGAGGCCTTAGTTAGAGATGTTGCCTACTTCCCTCTTGTATTTTGAGGTGAAGAAGCTACAACTTCAGAATCTACAAGTATGATGCTCCTCAATCTATAAAACTCCTCTTCTCCTTGAGAAGCGGCATATCAAAGTTAGGAACACCTACCTTTCAAATCAATAAGCTAATAATATGAGGGTATCTATAAACCCTCTCTCTGGTAAATAAACCTAGCATGTCTCTACAAAGAATGTGCCCCAAATCTCATGGGTACTTGGTTAGAAAAAAAGAAAACACAATGACATGTGTAGGGAATAGATAGTTATAGTTTCTATCTTTTACAATGATGTTATATAATATAATAAGTGAGAGGGTCGAAGCATCTTGGGACATTTGGCACCTATAAACATTTTCACTTCTAAGAGATAATGAATTTCCAAAAATGGCATAAAAAATTCATCATGAGAAATTGGAATTACAAAATTAATGAAAATATCACTCATGGAATGTATATTAATCCTATGTACTTCTAAGCTAGAAATCCTAAGAATAGCATTCACTACTTCGGGTGAAAGCTCAATCACAATTCCTGCAACAACAAAATTAAAAGCTCCAACAATAGCATTAGTAATAGCAATATTACAGTAGAATTATTTGATCAATATCATAGGTACATAATAATTCATAGAAGCCCAACTAATAGCTTGGAAGAATATCATTAATTCCTTTTAACAATGTTACTAAGAATTGAGATTCCTTTCAGAGACAATGGAGATAGAATGAGTTATGGTAAACTAATGCTAAGCATCTATTGAGGCTGATAAGTGTTTGTCTTGCTAGATGAAATTCCCTTTGTTATTTTGCCCTTACAAGGAGATGCTCTTAAAGTACCAATCTTCATATGTGCCATGGATTTAAGTAGGGATCACAAGAAATGTACCATAAATGTAGCTATGAAGAGATCCTTGTCATTTATGCTAGGATGTCCAAGGTTGAAGGGAATGAAATAAAGATTGGATTTATATAACCATCACTCTTGAGGGTTTTTCCTACAAATTAGAACATCCTAACTACAAGTGGGACCTCTTACCCATGATAGGCCTGTTATTAGTGGGACATCCAAGAAATGAATGCAACATCCCAAGTTGAATGTCTCATAAAAATATGGGACGTTCCAACATAAAGTTGGCTCTAAACAAGTAAGGGTGATTTAATAAGAATGATGATTCTAGGAAAAGCTACCAAAGATAACATTAATTAAAAAAATAAGATAAAAATGCAAGTCAAAGAAAATTCTTACAAATACTTGTACTTAACTTACTTTCTCTTAAGGGTGTGATGCTCATGTAGATTCAAAATGAGGTCATCTCCTTAGAGTTTCTCCTCTATGATCAGTGCAAATCTCTTGTATCTTGTATGTTTGATATCTTTTTGTAAATTTCTTTATTGTTTGATTTACAGTATGAACATATGTTCTTTTTTCCTTCTTCTTCTATTTGATTCTTCATACTTTTCTAACCTGCAAGGTATTCTTTCTAGGAGCCTTTATATAAGACCAAGGAGTCATATTATATGACCAAGTATTCATAAGATAATGTTTCATTTTCAAATGAAAATTCAATTACTTATGCCAAAACATACCACAATAATAACACTTAATTTTTCTTACTTGAGTAAGATGATCAAACCTTGGAATTAATCCCATTTGGATGAAGTGCTTGAGGATACCTTAGTTTGTTAATAACTTTCTAGTCCATTTTTATAATGTGGATCTCTTTCTTGTCCTAAGACTATTCTAAGGGTCTCCTTCGCTTTAACAAGTCTCTCATTTACAAGCTTTTTATTTGGAAGCTCTTTTACAATCTCCTCATATGAGAATGTTAGCTTTTGATTCTTACCCCTTAGGTTTGATTTTTCTTGTAAGAGATTCAAGTGTTTTTTTATTGAGTTGAGATAACTCTAAATTTTTATCATTTAAGGCCTTTTCAATTTAATGCATAGACTTTGAAAGAATAAAATCTCATTGCATAATAAGTCATACCTTTCTTCAATAGTTCCTTCAAGTTCTTTGGTTTCTATTATTGAATCATCATTAGCAAGGGTCATATAGATAAGATGTAATCTTGAGAAGGCATCATATATTTCTTCTTCACTTTGTCCATTGTCCTAGCTAGTATAGAAATTTTTCTTTCTCATATCTACTTTAAATTAGTCCTTCTTTGCAAACTTGCTAACACCTGAACATTTAGAGGCTACATGGCCTCTACCACCACAAACCCAACATTCTAAAGAGGATACATCAAGATTTAAACTTTTAAAATTCTTACCCCTTTCCTTACCTTTGGTGCTAGATTGATTAAATCTTTTACCTTTTCTTGCAAGTAATCTTTGTAGTCTCTTTAACAAGAAAGGTAATTTATCTTCTCTATTTGCTTCATGTTTAGCTAGCTCCTTCTCCTTTGATGAATTCTTGAAGGTAATGGGCTTTTCCTTAGTTGCACCTTTACTTATGAGATTCATCTCATATGCTATAAGTGCACTTTGTAGCTCTTGAAACTTCAAGTCTAAAAAATCCATAATTTTTTCCATGGTTGTTACCTTGGATTAAAGTTTGGGTTGCAAGGTTCTTATCATTTTGATGATCACATCACTTTTAGACAAATCTTTTTCTATCCCATGAATGACTACAAATAAATCATTTGCTCTAGAGAAATAATCCTTTATTTTCTCCCTCTTTTATTTTTAGTTTATCATACTCACTTTGTAATACTAGAAGTTTTGATTGTTTGATAATAGATGTATCTTCATATGTTTCTTCTAGTGTTTTCCAAATTTCTTTAGTGGTTTCACACCCAACTACTCTATTAAATTTAGATTTACTCAAAGCATAATAAAGACAATTCTTTACTTTTGAATCAAACATGAACCTATCTTTTTCATCTTGTTTCTATTTTCCTCTTGGGTTGGTAGCTCTGGTGATGCTATCGATGGTTGGTATGTAACCTTCAAGAATAGACTCCTAGACTTTGAAATCCATGGACTTGAAGAATCCTTGCATTCTAGCCTTCTAGTATGCAAAGTCAATCCCATCAAACATAGGTGGCTTGGTGTAGGATGTCACTTTCATCGTTCACTGTTAAGATGCTAAGCTCCAAAATTAAGAGTATTGGGCTTTGATATCACTTGAGGACTAAGAACTTAGAAGTGGGATTGAATAAGTTCCCCAATTCAAACAATCAAGATAACCAAAACTACAAACCAATTTACTTGGTCTCCAACTTGGGTATGTATATGCTCTAAGGATAGAATCCTTGCACATCTCCAGATTTTATTCCTTTAAAAAGTATTTTTAAAGGACACTAGAATATTTATAATGTTTGAGCTCTACTTGAAGTGTTTTTTTGTTGAAAAAATACTCAACCCCACAAGGTTCCAAAAATCTCAAAATGTAATTTCAAGGATCCCACAACCTTTACAAGGATGGAAGCCCCGCTCAAAGTGTTTTCACGTTGAAAACACACTTAACACCACAAAGTCCCAATAAGCTTACAAGATGTATTCTTGTAAGAAGCACATCAATCACATAGGGCTATAAAGAGAGAAAAAGAATCAAGGAGAGAGTGTAACTAACTTTTCAAATTCCTTACACTTAGGCACACATACAAAAATTCACAACAATTAACAAATGATGAAGATAATGAGGAACAAAGCTAATTCACTTGATATAGATAATGATATATATTTTAATGAACACTACTTTTTTCTAAGAATGTCACTTTTTATAATCTTTTACTTTCCAAAAATTCCTTGGAATTTATGTAATGGCTAGGAAATAGCTAGTTGGAATGTTTCATTCATGCTTAGGATGCCTATCTATAAATAACCTTGATTCAAGTGGAATGTCCCACTAAAAATTGGGATTTCTTACTTGGGACGTTCTAGCTAGGATGTCCTAACAGTAATTGAAACATCTACTATCACTTTGGGATGTTTGACCTGCAACTAGACTTTGAACTCTTGAACATTCCTTTGACATTTGGGATGTCTTGGCAGATCTTGGAACATCTTCTTTTGGCTTTTAGACTTTATTTTCTAATTAAGACTTTGTATCATCTCAAATTGGCATCCTAGCTCTCGTTTTTCATCCTAGCTCTTGTCTTATCATCCCAACTCTAGCCTTTACAACTTAGCTCTTGTTGTTCCAATCTCATTTTGTCACTTTGAAACTCATGATTGTGCTCTTATCATGTTATTTTTTAGCCTTGCGACATAAGATCATACAAATATTTTTTACACATTCTTCATTTTCTAAGGTTTTGACATACCAAAATGTCAACATGACTAAGCGTTGTGAACACTAATCATTGGAAGATCAAAGTTTACTTACGAATTATGTATAGTGAAGATTATATAAAATTCATGGTACTTTTTCTTTTGGTATATTCTCTTGACTAGTCTACACTATAATATCAAATAATAATAATTACTCTAATTAACCTAGGATAGGAACATATCCTAGATTAATTGGAGTGGGGAGTAGCTTTATACCATAGAAAATAATTAGGATAGTAGGATATAATCAACATGGAAGCTAATCCAAGATAAAGTTAGGGAATAAGTTTATTGAAATATATGCATCTCAAATCCTCAAAACATTGAAAAGGTAGAAACCTTGAGATTGTAGTCATCATTTCAATGAATGAAGCAAACCTTGCAAGGAGAATTTGTAGTTCAAATAATCCTATGTGGGCCTTTCTAACTGAGTGATATGTGAAATATTATCCTTTATAATAATGTCTAATGATAGAGACTAGAAGGAAAAGGTAATAAATTTATTCTTTTCATTCTTTAACCTATATCAATATTTATTTCAAGGTATGAATACTCATGATAGGAAAGTTTAATCTCTCAAGGAATATAACAAAATCGATGTCTATAGATACACAGGGAATTTGGAAACCCTTAGGGTTTTTAGCATATTGAGATACATCGATATCTCGATGTCTTAAGACATCAATTATTGAAGTATATCAATTTTGTAATGAAGATCAATATGGAAAAGAATTTACTTTCAGTTTATAAATAATAATATCAATTTAATCAATAAGGATCAATATTTAATTATATAATGATATTGATCCATATTGAGTAAATTGATCAAGTTTGATAGAAGAAATTTTTTCTCAAAATCATCACATATAAACAATGTGAATGCGGTGAACTTCGATATTTTATTATACACCAATATCAATCTACATTGAGTAAATCAACCAAGTTTGATGGAAGAAAAATTTTATTGAAATCCTCACATCTAAACAACACGACCCTAATGAAATTTGGTATTTAATTATTCAAATATATCAATTTACATAGATGCAGTGATGTGAATAGATACAAGAAATTATATACAAACATAGAATCATTACTGATTACGACCGTGATATGAATCAATCCTTTTTATATCAATGTATCTTAAGTTCTCAATGATGATTGATATGATAAAAAGTAAAAAGATACAATCTAATGATAAGGTGGTAGTCCAAAAATAAAAAGCCACCATCTAATGTAATAGATCTTATCCCCATGAACCCTTGTGCATAGTACACTAGGCCTCATCTGGTCACTTTCTTCTTCTTCTTTGCTATTCTACCATGTCCAAGCTCTAGCTAGGAAGGAACCTTGATTAGGGATCACGTCCATACAAGAATTGCCTCCTCTAGATGCTAGGTAAGCATCACTTTACTAAGTTAAGGGCACCTTGTTGTTTTGGGGATAAAAAATTATGCTTGCTTTACTTGCTTGATTAGGATTATAAATGGCAAAATATTTAACTACTAATTAGTAAGAGAAGGTATGTACGAGTATCATTGAAGAAATTGATGATAATTTCTATATGTTCAATTTTGTTATCCTTTTATAGGCACCTAAAAATGAAAGGGTTAATATCATCCCATACCATGCTGAAGTAGACTACATAGAGTGGTTTAATCACACTGATGTAATTGTTTGCTAGCATATTAGGATGATGGATTTTGAACCATTTATCAAACCTTCTATTTAGTGGTTTTACAAGGAAATTTTAGAATTTTATAAAATCTATAGCCCCATCTCACCAAGGTAGATCCTTCAAATGATATCCAGTTTCCTTGATGGGAAAAGTACAATGAAAATCACAGTAGCTCATCTTCAAGAGTGGTTTAGCCTACTTGCCAATGGTAAGGACATATTTAAACTAAAGTTTAGTATTGAGGAAAAGTATGATCTTTTCCATCAGTTCATATCAGAGTCTAATTCCAAAAAAATTTAGACCCAAGGAATTCACTTTCTAAATCTACATCTAGAGCATCACGTGATGGCAAGGATAACTGTTACTAATGTCCTACAATCAATGTACACCATTTATGTTCTCAACTCAATCCTTTGAATTATGAAGATCTTAAAATTTGGTGAGAAGGCCAACTTTGTGTACTTGTCAATTAGGTACATGGTATATCATTACAATGATGATGCACTTAAATTAGGTTTTTCTTTTATGATTTAAGCAATCTTGTGGAAGATTTGTATGTTATAGCCTTAAAAAAGCATGAAGGTTAACCTCATTATCTTGAAGAAGGACACTTTTGTGAGGTCCCTCAAAATCTACACCAAGTTTAGTCTTTTCATCAAGAAATCTGATGACCTAGGTTTCATGTTGATACCTCAAGCCAATGAGTGACAAGAGCTCTAGCAAGAAATGAGGACACAGCTACAAGAGGTATGATCTAGCCAGTGGAAGATCCTAATTTTGGAGAGGAGTAGTTCTATCCTCATAGCTCTTAATAATAGGATCATTAACATTGAGTGTAACATTCACTTGAAGATCTTGGATGATGATGTGCGGGTTGAACCCTCATACTTTGTGTCACATCCCCATTCCCAAATGATGCTACTGCCTAATAAAGATGATGCCTTTTCATAACAAGTGTTATTGTTATCTTAATAAAGATCCAAAAGGGCATGTTGTAATAATGGATGTCTCTTAAGATAACCTTTGGGGATTACCAAATGACTCCATTTGTAACATCCCCATTCTCAAATGGTGCTCCTGCACCATGAAGATAATGTCTCTTCATAACAAATGTTATCATTTAGCTTAACAATACTTAAAAAGGGTAGTTGTAATCAAGACTTAAAAGGGCATATTGTAATAAAGGACTTGTCTTTTGAGGTAACCTTTAAGTGCTTGACCTAATGCATTTATACTTGGGGTTAGAGATCGTGCCAGCATGGAGTGGCGAAGTCGGTACAGGCAAGTCACGGGAGTTGGGTGAAGCAAGACAAGAAGTGGACTAGCCATCCCTTCTGGTCAGGTTATAGGCCTAACCGTGGTGGCAATGCTAAATTGCCTCCAAGGGATAAATGCTAAAGGAAGAAAATTGTAAGGAACACTCTCAGATCATGATCCGAATATGCTATTCCATATCAATAAAGTATTATTTTCTTTCTCTTTCTACATTTTTCCTATTATTTCCTTTATACATAATGTTGAATATCATATATATTTCGCATTTGGTATATTTTCTTCATATGCATAATGTTTAATATATCATATATTTGATGTTTGCCATGACATCCAAGCACGAGATGTCACAATTGATATAAAAAAAACCATGATCCAAGGGCCATTCAAAACCATTGGCTGACTACAACATGAACCTAATGATAAACCTTGAAGTCACAACATAAGGAAAGCCATTGATCATCATCAAATGTACTATATGTCTATGATGTAAGTGAAAAGATACATTTCCATTGATTTCACAAATAATGGATTAGGCATCTAGATCCTAGCAACCAACAAAATTCTTTCATGGATATCATTAACCGATAAAGATCTGATCACACCTCATCAAGATTCATCAATTACAAGAGATGTTGGTAAGATGACACCGGTCTAGGTAACTCTTACCCATCTTAATACTATAATTATTAATTGATTAGGACCATTGTTAAATTTCTTTCAAGAAAGTTAGTAGCCATGAGCTAAATTGATATTGTTTTGTTGAAATTCACTATCCAAGTAGTTTAGAAGATTTCAAGTTACCAACTTAGAAATGTCAATTCAACAAAATGGGCTAGTTTGGTCCTTTTAATTTTTGGAAAATTAACTTTATTTGCGAACCATGAGACTACATTCAACGTGTAGTACTCATTGAGATGATTTCAACGATACAAATTTTATCTCAATCACACTTACGATTTGGGAGATATCATGGTTTTAAGTTTTTTGTTATGTGTACATTAAAATAATATTAAATTACTAAATCATTATTTATGATTTATTAAAAAAACCAAAGAAAAGTTTGAACAAGAAGTTATGGGTTCATGCCACATTGTATATGTATATTATTATTTAAATAAAAAAATTAAAAAAAATTAAGGAGGAGGTTGTGGGTTCAAACCCCAACCCCCCACTTTTCAAAAAATAAATGAATAAATAAAAATTTTGTAGACCACGTGGCCCTGGAAGGATGGCGATGGGCCTGCAAGTGCCATGCAGACCTATGCCTCTAGCTGCCCACGCCATTGTTTTGGCCAGAGCCGCTGCCATCTGCCCCTCTTCCCCTACTATACACTATTACTACTGCATCCCCTCCTACCATTCATTGCCACCGACGTGGCCAGGAAAGACATACGATGGCAACTCCATCATGAATACTGGCAAGCAAAAGCAGTTCACCATGAAGGCAGAGCAGCAAACGGCCATCAGCAGTAGAGCCTTTTCCATCCTACGCGGTCTTCTGCTCGCCACCACCTTCGCAGGTCAGGTACAAATGCCCCCCACCTGCGGCACCGCAGAAACCATTGTCGTCTGTAGACACTATAGATCAATACCTTCTTTACCCTCGGTGAACAGGAGATCATCGCTACCCCAATGAATTCCAAATTTCCATCGATTGACAAAAAATTCAAAATTTTGTTCAATATGAAAAATTTAAAATTCCCATTTTTAAGTCTTTAGTTCAAATTTAAAATGTGCAAAGATCATTTTCACAAATAAAATTTAGCTTACATTAGCAACTTAGATAAAAATTCCATAATTAAGAATACTTGTTTTGGAGTAGAATTGGGATAGGTGACTTCTCGAAAAGTCTCGTTTTTTGTGCCAAAGTTCCTTCGTTCCAAAAACCATAACTTTTGATTTTGAAAGTCTTTTTCGGCAAACTAAGAGTTGTTTCCTATAATTTTCAGCTTTTCGAACACAATGGTGAAATCAAATTCGTCTTAGGAGACCCTCAAAGTTTAATTTTAGCATAACTTGAGCATACAATGTTTATAGTCATTTCCAACATTTTTCATCCTTCTGAAGTCAATGGTGAGGTCAAATTTATCATCCAAACACTTGATAATTTGATGATATCATAAATTCAACTTTTTAAGCTTTAAGATTTAGTACATAACCCTTGCAAATAATCTTAAGATCACTATGGCATGTCATTAGTTACATTATCAAAGTTAATGTCTTTAAAGGGGGTAAAAGGACATTAAGAATTAGATGATGTAATTATATATTACTAAATTAGTTGAAGAATGTTTCAGTATCAATTAATTATCAGTTGGTGAATCAATTGGTGAATCAATTGGTGTATCAGTTGATGAAACAAAATGGTTTTTAGCAATCAGAAAGATATGTATAATTTGTCCAACAAGCAAACCATATGATAGAATAACATGGAAAGTCATAATCTTATTTCCACAAGGCATATGATACCCATGAAGAGAAATGATCCAAAGAAAATCCAAGAATGAGAATGAAAGTTGCAACATACAATGTGCTTGCAAGATCTCTAGTGAGTGAGAAACAACATTTGCTATGTCTAGCATGGGCCTTGGATTGGCACGAATATCGATATCCATGCATCTTATCAAAGTTAGAAGATTTGGATGCTAATTTCTTATGCCTACAAGTCTTACCATGGAAATATCTATACCAATTCTAACCAGACTTGAAAAAGATGGGATATAGAGGCATTTATAAGCAAAAAGGTTCTTGTGGAAGTTCTTTTTTTGTGTTGTACAGATTAGCATATTGTAGAAATCATAACATGGATGGTTGTGCGATCTTTTATCAAGAAGCCAAGTTTGAATTAGTACAAATATTTGAATAGAGTTTAGAAAATATGATTTTTGAAATTCTAGAACTTCAAGTGATGGAAAAGAAAGAACAGTTAAGATTTCAAAAAATTCACATTACCTTGGTAGTAATTTTTAAAATCTAGTTACAAGAAGATGTGTATGTGTGGTTGACATAGATTTAATTGTCAAACCAACATGTTCAGATGTTAGATTATGTCAAGGAGTGTACTTGATTAAACAAATAGAGGAAGTTTGAAGAATAAATTATTCCTGAGTTATACTGATCCAGTTCCATTTATTCTTTGTGGAGATTTCAATGCAAAAATTGAAAGTGGTGTTTGTCAATTCTTAAAATATGGATGTGTAAAGGAATCTTTGGAAGATGAACTTGATTTGAAAAAGATGTTTCCATCAATTCAACATGCAATTCCATTGTCCAATGCATATTCTACTTACTTTGAATCTTTAATTGATAAATGAGATTCCAGAATTCAAGAATAGATGATGTTGATGGATAGTACTCATCAAGAATCATAATTTACCAATTATTTTACAATGACTAATGAGGATAGATCAATAACATTCTTCATTGAGACTTTGAAATATATTTGGTATGATGTCAGATTCTTTCTAGTTATCAAGTTACTATTGTTGATTTCTAAAGAAGAAGTTTAGAAAAATCAAGATCAAGCCTTTCCATCCCGAACAAGACCATTCGATCACATACCACTTATGGTAGAATTACAATTACTTTCATTAGTTCATAAGGTTGATCAAGATTAAGAAGTATCTCACCCTTACTTTTATTGATGATCTTATTATTTTATTCATTGGTTAATTTATATTTTAATCATATAAGTAAAATATATAATGTAATGAAAGTTGGGAATAAAGAATTTGCCCTACCTTTACTAGGGTAAGCAAATACAAGTTGTACTTTGTGTGACCTTGGTAAGGAGTCATGAGTGGTGGTTGGTATATCTTTAATTTACCTCTTGTCATTATCTTAGAAAATGAGATAAGTATTAAGAAAGTAATATTTAATTTTCCATATATTTTTCTCACATATATTTTGTTTACAAAATAAGCAAGAAACAATTTCAAGTTCAAAGAAGAAATCAAATTATTGAAGTATAGGATCATGAAAGAAAGCATTGGAGCTGAAAAAGATAGAGAACGTTGACTTGTTCGAGGATGAATGAAACCTAAGGGGGGGTAGATTATCACATCCCCATTTCCAAATGATACTACTGCCTAATGAAGATGGTGCCTTTTCATAACAAATGTTATTGTTATCTTAACAAAGACCCAAAAGGACATGTTGTAATAATGGACATGTCTCTTAAGGTAATCTTTGAGGGTTTGACTTAAGGCATTTATACTTGGGGTTAGAGGTTGTGCCAACATGGAATAGCAAATCCAATATAGGCAAGTCATGGGAGCTAGGTGAAGTGGGACAAGAAGTGGACTGGCCATTCCTTTTGTCTAGGTTATAAGCCTAACCATGGTAGTAGTGCTAGATTGCCTCTAAGGGATAAATGCCAAAGGAAGAAAACCCCAAGGAACACTCTCAGAGCATGATTCAGATATGCTATTCCATATCAATAATGCATTCTTTTCTTTCTATTTTTGCATTTTTCCTATTATTTCTTTTATACATAATATTGAATATCATATATATTTCGCATTTGATATATTTTCTTTGTATGCATAATGTTTAATATATTGTATATTTGACATTTTCCATGACATTTGTGGATGGGTTGTCACACTTCAAGGAAGATATGGAAGTGAAAGGAGGATATGATTTGATCCTTATGTGTTATTTAGCTATTTTGGGGCTATAGAGGTCATTTTGTGTTTTAAATTAGAGCTTGAACATGTTCTAATTTTTGTTCATATGTATATACGATGCTTTTTGTGATAAACTCAGATTTTATGGTGGCCAATAGATATTTAAGCACTAAGTTTTTTTTATTTTTATTATGAACATTATTGTAAATGTGAAAGAATTGGAATGAAATATTTTTTTTAGTTTTAATCACTATTTTGGAGATTGAATCAAATTATAAATTGAGATTTCTTAGTATCATTTTCACAATTAGGCTTGGTAATATTTAAAGCATTACATGGACCATGAGATGACATTATTGATGTTGTAATTTTAATTTAAAAATAATCAATATAACATATATATATATTGCATACTTATGCATACTTTAATGATATTGTTCACCTTTGTTGGTCATGCATTGGCGAAATGTTAGTAGAAAGCTATGATGAACCCCCAACTATCTTCAATTTCAATAAAAAGTAGCTTAAATTTTTATTTTTTATTATCTTACTATATCGATGTACATCAAATCTCTCAATGGTATGCATTAAGTACTAATCACTTTATTGAGTTTGTGCATCACAGGATATAGCAATAGTGATAGGTATTGATGCATATCGATTTGCATAGCAAACTTTAGTAGATATTGGGGGCACACATATCAATCTACTTTACCAAAATTGACTTGTATCAACCAAAATTTTACCGATTTGTATAGAGTTTGTGATAGGTATCAATAACATTGCAACTAAGGAGATCTAGGACTCTTGAATGAAGATATTAATCTAGGTTGTGGATGTGGTGAAGATTGATAAATTTAGAAACTGAAGGACATAGCAATCATGATTTAGATCAATAAGTAAAGACTATACCCATAATAGTATCAATCCATATTGATTTCCTCAATATAAATTGTTATGTCCATCTAGCTAATGTTTTCCAAATTAAGATGTAAGCCCTTCTAATATAAAGGGAGTCATCTTACTCAAGTTAGGGGGGTTTGATACCCAGGAGAACCCATGTCAATTTGAACTCATTTTCTTATTTTTGTTAAAAATTGTTAAATGAGGATCAATTAAACCTTGTAGAAACTATAGACCATTGGAGTTTACCGGTAATCTGTTGAGGTTACTATATCATGAAACAGTAAGGCAGAATCACAGATTAGATTATGTATCTTTTGTGATCCTCAGGATTCATGATTTGTACTTAATAGCTTCAAAATTGATTAAATAATAAATTTTCATTCTTGAACTTAAAGTTAAATGTTAACATGAAAATTTATTATTTAGCTTAATAGATTGATGATTTCTTTGACTTTCAACTATTCCTCCTTGGATATGATTCATGGGCTAGTCATGGATGAGATGACATTCTAAGAAACTCTAGCACATAATTTTTGCTAGCTCATAAAGAGGATTATGTTATTGGAGCCTAAGATGACTTCTTTTATTTTTTGCCTCTCATCTTATATCCTAAGATATCTATATAAATGAATAGATTTATGCTATGCTAGTTTTCCTATGCTATGTACAAAAATAATTTAGCTAAAAACTCATATTAGCAGTACCATGTCATTTAGCAAGAAATCCTATCCTTTGAATAATCAAAATAGTCTCAAATATTTCTTTTATTGGTCTTTGTTTGGGATAGATAGTATAACATTCTAGTTACACTCGACCAGAGAGGGATAAAGGGATGGATCTTTTATTTGCTCTTATCTTTCTTCATATGAAACTAAATGAACAACTTGCCTTGCTTTGAAAGCCATTAATGAACTAATGAATTCATTCCAAGATAAACATAAACTAGATGAAGGTGGTAAAAACGAAATTAATTACTTCAATAATAGGTCATTAAGAAACCTTAATCCTTGATCATTTCTTTTTTCTTTCTTAGGCATTCTAATGGAATAAAAATAATCCAATTGGAATTTCTAGAAAAATCCTCATTTCTCTTACTATCCTATCTAATCTAAGGGATTGAATCAAATCTAGTTCATTAGAGTGGTAGACCACGTCAATGGAATTGATTTGGTTGGCTCTAGCTTGAAACAATAGGAGTCTTCTTATGCTTTGCACTATAAATCTTATTCAAATTAGATATCAAATAAAGATGTTAGATGAGATGTAAATAGAAACAAACATGGTGAGTTACTCTAACCATGGTTCTTTATCTAACTATCACTAGTTTAGTTCTTCTTTTTCATGCTTTAGTTGATCTTGATTTAGTGAATAGTTTAATGACCTCTTCTTGTTTAGTATGATTTACTTTTGAACATGCATCAATTATCAATTATGGGGTCTCCATACTAGATTGGATTCATCAAAGTTTTCTATCATTAAATATTAAAGCACCTAAAGGGAATTAATTGCTTGCAATTATAAAGTTAAAAAAATCATCACATACATATTTGAATGATTGCATAGTGCTAGCACCAGCTCAGGGTGGATCAAGTAGAAGCTTTAACATTACAAAAGATTATTATCAATTTATAACTAGGATTCTCTTTGCTTGGTTAACTTATTTGATCTACTTAAAACATGTGAAGCCCTTGATTTAGAACCAGTTTAAAAATTAGTTCTATATTCTATAGTTACTTCTATTTCTTCACTAGTAGAAGAGCTTTAATTGTTGATTTTATAGTTATTGCTCATTTAGTTAGCCTATGAGGTAATAAATAAGTCATTTTCCACTTTGCCACTCACTATGTTTGTGTTTCATTTTTTGGACAACGGCAAAGAACCCTACTAGTGTTAGTGCGAAGGTAGATAGGAAGACAATCCTGCTCATTA
This sequence comes from Gnetum montanum, assembly GCA_015680685.1. Classification (NCBI taxonomy): domain Eukaryota; kingdom Viridiplantae; phylum Streptophyta; class Gnetopsida; order Gnetales; family Gnetaceae; genus Gnetum; species Gnetum montanum. The sequence goes on along the minus strand of MNCI01036132.1, from coordinate 781,325 downwards.
TCTTATTATATAAATGCTAACTAGGCTTAATGGAAATTAAGCCTAATGGCTTGATGATTATAGATCCTAGTATGCTAGTAAAAATATCTATCTATTGGATGCATATAGACTAGACACTACATAATAATAGTATCTCCTAGGGCAAAAGTATCTCCTTGGATATGAACAAAATCATTTGCCTCTAGACTCTTATGCTAGGATTCCATCTAAGACTATAGGCTTAATATATTATCTACCTCATATGGGACTTAGAAAATGAGCCTATCTCCATTTATGCATTGGTTGTTGATGAGACGCGATATCGTGGTCCGCTGCCATATCTATAAATAAGAGGC
>MNCI01036132.1:738485-756367 GCA_015680685.1 Gnetum montanum | reverse complement strand
TGTTGTAAAGAACTTGTTCCTCCTCTTCTTCACTCAAGGACGAGTTTTCATTCAATCATGGAGGTATGATGAACCATCAATTTTTGTTGGTTTCGATGTTGGGTACATGACATCACGTACGCAACATCAAGGTCTTGATGCAATGTCATGTAAGCGACGTTAGAGCATCTACCCTAGATCTATAAATACCATGTCTAGGCTCCCATTTAGAGTCAGTTTTTAGTCATTCTTAGTCAGAGTAGCAAAGCTCTTGTAGTTTATTTTCCTTAGAGTTCGAATATTTTCTAAGTGCCCACAAAAGGAGTCTAAGTGTGTACAGTTCTTTGTTCAAGCACTGATGTACCTAAGCACAGTAGTGTGATGGGAATAAAATGAACTCTTTTGAAAATCTTTGCAGCACTAAGAATATCTTAATGTTTTCTTTATTACATTTTACTTTCATGCTCTTTACTTTAATGCACTTGAATTAAGCGATTTATTTCCAATTGTTAATGAACATGAGCATGACCACTTTGAGCATTCATATAGTACTTGATAACCAACAATGCTTAACATTTGGTAGCCCAGCAGTGCTATATGTGTTCAGGATGTGTCTAGGAAAGTGGGACGGGTTACTTGTGTTAGCTAGATAGGCAGTAAACAAGTTAGATTTTAAGTTACTCTGCTCTTCATTCTTGTTGTAGGCAATTACATCTATAAAACATAAAATGATAAAAATCATATACCTTAATTACACTTAAACCATACTCTTTAACCTCACAAGTGTAGTTGGGAAGACAATGAACGTTCTCAACACCCATTACACTTTCTATAAGAGCTAGTGCATTAGATAACTATAGGTCCATGGAATTCAACCAAATCGTGCATAACGCCTTAGTGATTCATATGGTTGGGCATAGGGGTACCTTGCGATCATCACCACACCTAGAAATGAGTTTCTTGTAGATTCTTTGTACTATGCTTACTAAGTCTTCTAATTTAGATCTAGATCTTCGACTTGCAACACTTAGTGAACTAATATATCTAAGTAGATAAAAAATTGACAATCAACTAAGATCCATTAGTAGTAGTGAGTAAAAGTAGATTAGGTAATAAGCATCAATTTTAGGAACTAGAACATAGTTAGAGATGAAAACCTAAGAACAATAAGGTACAAGGATGTAAAAGAGGAATGAACATTTCATCATTTATGCTTCAATTTCATTTCTTTGACGTAAAATGACTAGTCACACCATGCAGAATAATTAATTACCCTAATTAGCCCTAGTAAGTTACAAAAATATGTTACATAAGGTTGATGAACCTTTCTTGGTAACTTATGATTACTGCATTGAAGAATCTTACTTAGCAAGTATCCTTACACCTTACACATTTTCAATAGGATAGAAAGGAATAGGTTGAAATCCTTGGATAAATAACATGATAGCCTTGTACCCTACATGCTTTGATGCATGTATGTGTAGAATGGATGAGCTACCCTACCGTAATGATCATGTTCTCAATAAAGCTTATCATTTGGCTACTATTAATCAAATGGGTAGTCATAGCCAAATGGGTTAGCTCACAATATGGGTAGGGTAAATTCTAGTAATCATAGGAATAGGTATCTAAAGATTATATGCAAGCTTAAGCCTTGTGTAGCTTATGGGAAACCACCCTCATTAGCCAGCCAAGTATTTCTTAATTACCCACAACTAATAAATATCATTAGGAAAAGGTGATAAGAACTCAATTATTAGAAGTACCAAAAACAACTTGAAATCCAAGGTAAGTAATTATTTGAAGATATTAAAGGACATTCCCTATCCTATTGAAGCCCTTTCAACTATAATGGTATACCTTTTGCATATGGGTTAATGAATAAATGCTCATAGTGACTTAGGCCATTAAGTGCATGCATGTCATCTACCTGTGAGTATTTAACCAAAAATAGATCAATTTAGTCATGAGTAGATTGAAGAAAGCTTTAATAGGTCTTTCAAGATTAAACTCATATATGTGTCAATATATGGCAATGACTTATGAATAGAGGTGAAAGGTCAACCAAGGTTAGAGATAGCTAGTTTTTGTGAAATTTGTTTTAGTAAAGCATAGTCTAGATAATGGCCTAGGGTAGAGCACTATTAGGGGCTAGTATGATTCAAAGCCTAACTAGCTTCTTGTAAACTCCAGGTACATGCTTGTTTTACCACTATGGTGATGAAAAGTCATTAAGTATATCTAGGCTTTGGATGCAAAGATCTAGAGTAGATCATATGCTAAGGTCCTAAAGTAATCAATTAGTAAAAAAGATTACCAATGCCCACTACCTTCAAGAGCCTAACATAACACCCATGATGTAACTAACATTCTCCACTTAGGCTTACTTACTAGTACTCTGCATTTATTAATCTACTTACTAATTTCATTCCCCACTCTCATCATTTTGGGACCTAAAGAACCTTACTACTATTATCATAAGCTTAGGATTAAGATTATGCTAATCTATTTATCTTTCATGGATTATGGTTAAGTATGTTCATGTGTATGTTGGCCCAGAGCCATGGTGGGCTAGGTTCGGTTGAGACACAAGCAAAGATAACTAGGACATAGACCTAGATGTAACCATCCTTCAAAGAAAGAATAATAGATCACTAGTCTAGGTTCATGGCACCAAAAATGGTTTGGGATTAAAGTGATCTACTATTTCAATGAGAGCTTATTTGTACCAATCAAGTGTTAGTATTGGGATGCTCTATAAACAAAGAATAAAAGGTATTATCAATAGATGTAGCCACTTATGATAAATGGTTTATATCTATGATAGATAATATTAGACGTGTTCCATGTTGACATGAGTAATGTTTCTAATATGATTGTTTAAGGATTTCTACATTTAGTTCTTCTATGTAGAGTCAATTAGTTGTTGCATGAGCTTTATTGCTTTAAGAAGGTCCTAGATCCCTAAGGAATCCTTAAAAATGCTAGTAATGGGTATACAAAAGTGATGAAGTTGATCTAACTACTAAAATAAATCATACATGTCATGAGGAGTTACAGTGAGAATCCCTTTGATGGACCCTTTGGGTGAGGATTGATAATGATTCTAAAATTACCTAGAGTTATCCCAGTGATGTTTCATAGGATTGGGCTTTGTTGGAATCATTGTTGTGCCTCCCTTAGAGTTATAAGTAACTAACATTACATATAATAACCTATCATGCTTCAACTTACATTACTCCTTATGCCTCATCTATGTGATATTTAATTAATCAAGGCTTAAGTGTAATTTTGTTATGGCCTTCTAAAAATTACTTAGAATTGAAAGGAAAATCATTTTAGTGAACCAACTGTGTTCCAAACCAACATGAATGAATAAGTGCAATATACTAGAATGCTTGAAAAAATCATGTTAAATTAACTCGACCAAATAACGCTATAACTTTGGGAGAAAATGTGCTCTTCCACGCTTGATGATGTCCCTATGTCTATCTAGGAATGACTATCATGCTTTAACTTTGGGTTCTTGATGTCACATTCTTAGGAAAGTGATACATACTAGGGGCTAGTAACTATTTCTTAGAAACGTAGAACTCTACTAGATGATAACATGATGTATAGAGTTTGACATGTACTTAGTGTTAGAAGTTTAAAAGTAGAAGTGCTCTAATTCAATTTGACACCTCAGTAATGATGGTAGTAACTCTAACTATCCTAGGAAAGTAAAATTCCTTATTACATAAGTATTGACTTATTCAAATGATGTCACAATTGTTCCACTATCTTTGACATGGACTTAGTAAAATTGAATTATCTATGAAGATGTCGAGTATTAATAAGTATGAAGATGTCGAGTATTAATGAGTAGATGGTAAGACCCCATGCATCTTGACTATAGCTTCATAGTGATAACCTTAATTGAATGTGTTGAATAGGTAAAAGGTAGTACCTGATTAAGAATAAAGCATTACATAAATTTTCTTCTTGCATTGCAAGCCCTAGAATACCACTCTTTCATCTAGGGATGCCTAATTATAGCTAAGTCCAAGAAGATACAAGAAGGCCAAGTCCAATTGACAAGTGTTAACCATTCATTTGGTAGACCATTAGGTCAATGAGGACCAACATGCATTTATTTGAAGAATGAGATTACCAACTAATATCATGCACTCATCAATTAACTTATCCTTTAATATCAATTCATAGGCTTTTAGGTTATAAGTGAGATACTACAAGGTGGATAGTTTCTCTTGGGTAGATTCCTCCTAAAGAGTAATGAAAGTGTATGATGGTAGAATTTTACATAATGATCTAAGCCTCCTAAACTATGAAACTTACTAGTTGAATAGAGACAAAAGTTAGCCACAGTGATCTTGGAGTTTTCTGTGAAAGGGCTCTCACTTAAGAGATCAAAGGTACATTGGGGATAATAGGCTAATGAATTCCATGAGTGGATATTGATGGGATTATTTGGCACCTTAATGTTAACTCATCACATCCTGGAATTGAAAAAGGTATTAAGGATTCAATTATTTAGCAATAAAAGTCACATGTGAGTTGGATTTAGAATGTTGTGACATAATCCAGTTTATATCTACTATTGGTGTTGAAGAGAAAAATATGAGGACACTGCTTTCTAGTATGAGAGGACTAGGTTGGACCAACCTAGGATGCACTAATTATACAATAGTAACATTGGGAAGCTAAGTTCGTATGGAAGAATGTCTATTAACTGGAAATATGCCTCTAGATAAGTTCTCACAATAGGTAGTAGAACACCACTTAGGTGTAAACATTGGTGAATACCATAGTGAAATCCTTAAAGTGAGCTTACTATAACCTCTCCCTATTTTCTAAGTAAGTACCTATAGTAGGGTGTGGTGGGTGTGGTGGATTATGATCTTGTGCAAATACTACAAGTTTTTTAGCCAAGGTGTACTAATACTAATACTATTACTCTACCTTACTAAGAATCTTTTTTATAATCTTTATCTTTTTGTGGATCAAAATAAAGGATGAGATCTTAAAATAACCCCTGAATTTCAAGACAAAAAATGAATAGTTCTATAAAAATAACTAAAGATACTAAGTTTTTATATTTCTTTTTCACTATATTAACATGTAGGAAATATCTTGTGGTCAATTCCTACTTTGTAAAGTAACTCACTTTGTGAGTTCCTTGCTCCAGTTATCAATATGTTCATGTCTCATTAGTTTGGACCCTATTTAAAGAAGTAATGTCTAGGGTAGAGCCATTTGATAGCTCATAAGGTTTATAACCTTGACGTCACATGTTCAAATCCTATTTGTGCTAGACAAGTGTAAAGAAGGATTGTGTAATTAATCATGGCATCATGTCTAACTCTAAATCTGATGTTACGTTATTTAACATAACCCAATCATGAATTATGTGTGTGTGACATGATCTTAGACATGGATTTTTCCTATGAAACCTTCCATAATAATTAGTTCATCATGTCCAACTTTGTGATTTTGTGAAACTTGATCTAGTTCCATTTTCTTTAGTAATATTTCTCCTAGCAACACAAATCAATTATGTGTAAAATGACATTTTGATTAGGGAATTTGTTCAAAAATGGTTAGCTCAATCTACACTAACTAGTGAAATTTTGTTATTATAGTCTTTATCTAAGGAACAAAGGAAATCTTGGCACAGGATCCCCCTTCAACTAGCTATACCAGATAGAGATGTAAAAATAGAAATAGAATTACAAACATCAACCTTATATATCTAAACACTTAGATTGGATTAGCCTTACATTAGATTCATTTTTATGCTTTTTTTTCCGGATGTTTCATGTTTCCTATGAATTTTCCATAGCTGATGATTGGACTTCCTTTCTTATTTGGTGGAGTTAGAGAAGCTTCCTTCTATGCTTCAATGACCTATATTGGTTATGCTTGTGTGAGTAATTGATTGATGCTGCCTATTCTTTTTCCTCTAGAAATGCTTCTATCTATTCTTTTCCTTACTTTTAAAATAGATTCTCATGTTATGCAAGGATGGGAGTAGGGCCTTACCTTGCAAAGCCATAGAAGAATGATTTTCATATTTATGATTGAAATCAGATTCTCGTTGTGTGCTAATTTGAAGAATGAACTTATTCTTTAACCTTCATTACCATTGTTCTTCATTTCTTAGCTAGTAAGAGATCATAATAACTATTATGATGATCTGATCCTTCTTTTTCCTATCTACAAGAACTGCCTATGCACTATATGGACATGCATTAATGATTAGTAATTTTCTATCTCATGATCAGCAAATGCATCTACTATTAAAGACAATCATATCAAGTATGCTCTTGTAAGTATAATGTTAGGGAGTAGTCTATTTCAAGATTTTCTCAGGAAGAATCCTATTAAATGTCATGTTATAGAGATTCCTATCCATCATTGTTATGATTTACTTGTGATTATTATGTGGATGGCTTATAAGAAAGAAGCTAGCATTTGTGCTAGGGGGATTCTTATTTCCTAGGCATAGAGGATTGATGACCTATATTTTTCTCACTAGTTAGCATGGGAGCTAGTTAGCACATGATGTCATTTATGGTATGTTACTTTTAGATGTAGAGGCTTGGATTCCTATCACTAGTAGCTCCTAGGTATTGTTAAAGTAGCGTTGCTCACCCTACCTAGGATGCGTTTTAGAGAAGTTATAAACTTAATTATTTCATTAGTAGGCTCTTATAACTTATAAAAAAAATATGACTAGTTGATTGTACTAGGGTTCTTACTGTAAATAATGTTGTTGTTGTAGCCTATTATCAGAGTTACTATTATGGTCTATGGACCACTTCAACTTTTAGTTTCATGTGTAGTAACATTCATGTCTTATCCCTTTGGATTCCTATTATATTATATTATATTATTCTATATATTAATATTTCTATTATATATGATGAATGATGTTCGGCTAGTGATAGTTAGTTAGTTAAGTTTTTCTCTTTTTATTTTTTAGTGATGTAGAGAGAATGAGATGAGATAAGGGGTAAGGGTAAGGTTAAGGGTAAGCTTTTTATTCTTTTCATTAAATTTTCTTTTTTTTAGCTTTTTATTATTAAATCCATGCATCATATTTTTTAAAGTGATATATAGGTAGGGGATTGACCAAGTCAAGTCATAGTCAGAATAATAATAACATGATTCTTGATTCGTTGGGTGAGTGTGGCTCACCAATACTAGTTTACAATAGCATCAGTAAAGTAAATGGGTGTTCTTTACCTCTATTAGGTCATCTAGTGGCATTTTCTAAGTGGATTATAAGTCCTAGATTTGGGAATTATTTCATGTATCTTGTGTTTATGATTTTCACATACATGGTTGAGGTTTCTACCTCCCAAGGTCACATCCTAGCCTTGCATTTCATAGTTGTAGGATTGGTGCATGTTTTGAAATTTCTAGGATGTTTTTTACCTTGTTTAGAGATATTTGAAATTTCCTACATGTTTCCTAGCATCCTAGCTTTCATCTAAAAAAGTGAGTAACGTGTGTAAAGCAAGAATATGCTAACTACCTTGTGTCAATGTAAGGGTGATGACACACCCTTCCTTATTGGCCTAGTTTAGTGCTTTGCTTATTGGTCCTTTTTGGTGTATTCCTAGAATGTATAGGCTATGCCAATAGGCATCTATTAATGCATGGACATTAGCAAATCCCTATCAGTATGTTGAAAAAACTATAAATATTAAGGATGCATTCTCATAAAAAATAACTTCATTTTTAAGAATTTCCATTTAGCTTTGAGCATCTGGTTTGTATGAAGAGGTCTTCCTCCCTTGGATAAGTTGATTTCTTTCCTATTTTATATGTGTTTTTGAGTTTTCACTTTCACCAATATAAATAGACACTATCAAAGTGCTACCATGCTTACAGAGTCTAGAACCATTTGACTATTGTAGAGTTCAATATTTGCATAGTGAATAAAGCTCATGATTTTCCTTATTCTACCATGATGTCTTATATATTAAAATACCAAAAACATTAGAAAATATTAATACCATAAAAATATCTATTTAATTCTCATTTTCATAAGCTACGATGATTCAACCCTATCTAAAGAGGTCATAACTAGACACCATGATGTTAGACAATCAAGGTTGTGACTAAGAGCCATTTTATTTGCATTTCATATGTGGTTTTGTACCTATCTATAAGAGGGATTGCAACATGAGCATTACACTTGTGCCCAATAGGGATTGCAATACATGTGTGTTTATTATCATTTTGTTTTTTATAATTGAAAAAATCATAAAAATTATAAAACATAAAATTTTAAATATTTTTTTCTCTCTCACTATGGTGACATGGATTCTAACTATATCATATGTATTATAATATATTTTATATTTATTGAACATAATGATATACACGTATTCATGGTAATTCAATTAACATCATCCTCAAAGCTTACGATCAAATTGCACTATTATTTGTATGATAAATATGATTGATTCAAAATTGGAAGGGCCCCTATCATTGGGACTATTTCCAAGAAGGATGTTGGTGAATTGTCTAGAAATACTTGTACATTCTTCATTTTAACTTTTATTTATATTAAGTGTGTGTTTTTAGTATTTTGTGTGTGTAGATTATGATCACAAACAAGATGATAGATGATACTAAGAGTCCATCAAAGACCTCTAGTAATGCATCAAAAAGATAAAGAGATTTTTTCATATTTGAGACTCAAGGGATAAGACAATTCCACCAATTATGCTAGCTTATCATCAATATAAACAAGAAAGGTGGAGAGATGCTCATGACTAGTTCTGTAGGGACATGATTGTGGTTACACTGGATGATCTAAAAGATGCCCTAATCAACATGGGGCAAGAGGATAAATGCATGTTGTACAAAGCTCATGAAATTATGTTCAATGATAATGAGCCTTTGTGCATGCAAGATCTTTGGGATTGAATGATGAAAGAAGAAGTTGATCTCAACTTTTCATCTAATTATCTAGATGAGGAGTAGGAAGCTAAATTATATAAGAAGGAAGGACCATTCTACCATAAAGGCCCATGGTCAAGTACCTTCACTTTGTGTGTAAGCTAAAATTAAAATAATGACCTCATATTCAAGTTCTAGTAGTTGCATTTATCTAGACCTATCAGTGCTAATGATGATTCTCCTTCATTTGACTAGGATGATTATCCTGAGTTAACTAAAGTTGTACATATTCCAAGGAAGCCTATTCATGACAATAGAATCAAAATGATCAACATGAAAAATTTACCAACATATGAAAGGTATACTAATGATGATCCCCAACTTCATATGCAAGTCTTTAATAGTGCTTGCTACCTCGAAGGGATCATGAGCACTTGACAAAAGTTTCAGTTATTTTCCCACACCTTCATTGAGCATGCAAAAACCTGGTATAAATCCTTACCTCCTAGATTAATCTAGAGATGGGTAGATATGGATCACATATTCTATATAAAATATTAGACCTATGCTAGAATTTCAAAATCTAGAAGAATATGGCTTGATGAAAGCAAGAAGCCTATGAACCTCTTGACATTACCATGAAGAGGTACTTGAAAATTTCTCATCATCATTTGAACCATGATTTTAGCCAAGGAGGATAGTTAATGCATATTGTAAAAGGTCTAAGGTAGGATACAAGAGAACACATGGACATATATGCAATGGACCATATGTATAAAAAGCCCATGTTCCAAATCAAGATGCTCTTAGAAATCATTAGTAGCATGGAAGAGAAGTGGTGGAAGTAACAATCAATTGAGGAGAATAATCATGACCTAGCATGTAGAAGAAAGGCCAATAACATCAAAGGTACTACTAAATCTTCCATTATAGTTGAGACCGTAGTGCAAGATTAGGTTAGAATGAATATGACCTTGACAGATGATGAGTCATGAATTTGTTGGCTGTGATATCACCACCGTGATATCCAAGTGGCTGTGATATCACAGCCGGGATATCACACCCGTGATATCGCATGGACTATGATATCACATACGCGATATCGCGTATGCGATGTATCGTACGCGATATCGCATCTTTTCCAGCGATATCGCGTCGCATCGCCAAATCTATAAATAAGAGGTGGCTTTCCTAGTTTTGGGATCCCAGTTTTAGAGTAGCGAAGCTCTAGTAGTTTGATCCCTCCAGAGTTAGATTTTTTTTCGTGTATGCCTGCAGTGTGGTGAATGTAATTGTATGGTGTCTTTATTCGAGTGTGTCATACTTGGACACACACATGACCGGCAATAAAGATCAAGATTACTTCATCATTGCAGCATTCACTTTGTTATTTTTTTATTTGTTATTTATTTAATGTTATTTACTATTTTCTCTCTCTCACCCTTAAACTCCTAGAACGTGGAACGAGTACGACTTGATTACGAGCATTTAAGTGTGACTGCTTGGCAGCCCAGTGGTGTAGCTAGGATCTACGCTTGGTAACCCAATGGTGTATCTAAGATCTACACTTGGTAATCCCAGTGGCATACCTAGGATCTATGCTTGGTAGTCCCAGTGGTAGTCATGCACGAGGTCCAAGATGTGTACAGTTGATCAAGGAATCGGTTGCTCGTCTCACTTAGGCTAGATTAGATTCTCTTACCATTTTCCTCCTAGTTTAGCTTAGTTAAATATTATTTTCCACTGCCTTCAGGAGTAGCATAGATTAGGAACACATCATACACCTCACACTGGACTAAACCATACGTGACAAATATACAATACTAGTCCAGGTGGGAAGACAGCGAACTGCAACCTAAGGATAACTGTCTAGGTGCCACAACTAGTCCATCTACGGAGTTCAACCGGATCGCGCGTGCGATGCTCGTTTCGTATGGTTGAGTGTAGGGGTACCTCGCCACTCATCAACAGACTTGGCTCATCATGTGAACCAAGTTTGAAACATGATGTATGAAAAGATTATCACTATTCTCAAGGACATTAAGGATAAGTTGGTTATAGTTATAACCAAAATAGTTTTACTACATGAGAACATTGAAAGAAGTATAATGGTAATGGTAAAGGAAAATATTTCATTCTAAGATCATTTAAAAAGATTCAAATAAGGCTTCCTCATCCTTTGCTGATGAGGGTCCCTACGAATATTTCATAGACTCTCATGATTCTCAATGCTATCTAGTCATGTCTCATATGATTGATGAGATGGAATGATTTGGGGTATCTTTGGATCCCATACTTTTCAAGAGGCAAACAAGGAAGGCTCCATACCTAGGCCATTGATACTGTCATGGTGGTGCATATTTGTAGCCCATGCAATAGCACCTATAGTGACAAGCTTTAAATCTTTGTGGGGCTGCTCCAGAAAATCTTCCAACTCCAATGTAGCAATAGGTAGATGTACCTCTACCTAGTTCTTACTTTCATGATGTTCAGGTAGATGCTTATCTATCCCCATTGATGATACCTTAACGGTACCTACCTGCTCCAAGCAATCTTGCTAACCAAGCTTCCTAGTAACAACATCAATAGCTTTTACTTTCTAGTTTCATGTAAGGTTGAATACTCAATTAGTTGTAACCAAGACAAGAAAAATCATGTAATATTACCTACTATAATGATCCTACTTCTATCCATGCATCTAGACATTATTACCAATCATCTATCCATTTGGTTGTTGGTGAAATTTATATGTCTCACAGTAGGAAATTTTATTGCAAGAATAGATGAGAGAACCAAGGGACTAGATCTACATCACCCTCTTCATCTTGTGGAGAGTACAATCATTCAAATCAAATAGAAGCCTACATTTAAGAAGTCTTGATAAAATTTTCTGTCCATAATCAAGTTGCAATATCTACTTTAGGAAGAAGTTCCATTACTATGTCTAATAGAGATAATATGATGATATTTGATGATGACTAATGAGCTTTCCCTTTTTCTCTAGTATTGTTGTAGCTCTAGTAGTCTTTATTGATCCAGTAGCTCATGTTGTTGGTATTATTGCTATTTCAAAATCTCTTATTGTTGTTTTTCCTTATTATCTTTTATACTTTCAACCCTTATATTTCTAGCTACCTTAACCTTTACCTACTTAGCTCCATTTAGAGGTGTTAGCACATTTTGACTATTTCATGGAATAGACTTTACAAGGTCGTACCACAGGAAAATAAATTATCAAAAATAAAAGAGAATTGATGGTTCTTAGGGATCTTCACATCCTTAAACAGGCTTGCGTGATGAAGTTGGTTAAAGGAAAAAGAGTGGGTTATAACATCATTAAAATTACAAGATAGTCGTATACCTGCATGCTATAACCAAGTATTCAATTGCTATCCCATTAGATGGAAAATGATGTTGTATGTTTTGCCAAATTTCTAGGAGTTCATCAACTAGATTGATCTTGGAATCCACGTGGGCCAATTTTCTAATCAACTTTACCATTTATACGTTGGGTAGCCACATAATTGGTTCATGTTTGTACCTATTTGGGCTTTAGAGAGTAAATCAATGCTTATGGAATGCTTATAAGAGTGCACAAAATATTCACTATGATACCTACATGGGTTTTATTGATTGTAGTAGTGAAGAGAAAATTTTTTTTTTAATGATCTAACGGACAACTTGGCAAAATAATTCCAAGTGGATTGTTTCCAAGGAACTAGTGTACAGATGTTCACTTATGGGATTTACCAGAACTGCTGTTGAAACTATATTGATTCTTTTGCTGGAAAGGGCTCAAATGCTAAATCTGGTCAACTGCACGTGGAAAACAAAAAACTCAGAACGACTCAAATAATCAAACAAGGCACACCTCCATGATACGCACTCGCGAATGGCCCAAACGGATTGAATGTTCATGTAATGGAGTCAAAATTAGGGCTGAAACATTGTGCAATGGAATCGAGATTACGGTGTCTGTGTGTGACCTTGGCTATTACCGTGGCAAGCACTCTGAAACAGGTTCTAGGCCAGTGCGGCAGGCAGTGTGATTTGGCTCTGGTTTACTGTAATGTCTCGCAGAACACAAATATCACTGACATCTAGGGCTTGTTCGACAATAGAACGTGGGTCGAGGATATTTCAAGCTACAATCCCATGAATCCACCAACTAGCTACAATTACATTCAGGCCGGCGTCAGGATTCAAATTTCGTTGTTGTATCGTAGCTGCCGGTGACTGCCCGATGACGGCCAACACAATTCCTGCCACTTCGCTGCAGCCCAACAATGTGCACAATATCAGCATCAATTGCTCCTGCGGGGACCCAAAAAATTAGCGAAAATTCATGGCCTGCATCAAGCCCTAGCAACACCAACAACGGCAACGACACTGAATCTTAAGCCGCGTCGTCAGTGACAGTTACGGCAACGATGGCGATGGTGTGGAAGAGGCACGTTCTTCCATTCATACACTCTTCACAAACAACGAATTTCTTGGAGATGATATTAACAGAAACATGTGTGACATATTGCGCATGAACGCGGAGCATCCAGGAATTATCTCTAATGACGACGGCAACGGCAGAAGAACTGGTGTAGCAGCATGACGAGCAGGCACGTGGTGTAGGAAATCATGGCGGCACTGATGGGTTTGTTCATCTGCCACCCCGGGAAACACGACAAGCTCCTCCCACGCGGAATATTCATCTTCTGTTTTTCAATAATGTATGTTGTGCCACCGTCGTCCAGCCTTTCTCAGCATCATTGTCGTCCGCAGACGCTGCAGGAGTGGTGGGTAGAAAGGCTTTGACGCGGCAAGGTTTCACCAAATTTCTTCTCAGGAAACACCAGAGAAATGAATGGGAAAGGTCCTTTGAAAACAGGGCATGAAAGACAAAGTTTCCACACAATCCGGGACAGGTGGAAATAGAGAAAACGCCAAATCACTACCATCAAAAAGCAATAGCACAGAAAGTAATGGTATGGTCAGAGTGGCTGGTAATGTTGCTGTACAATCCTAAGCACATAACGTTAATATGGGACATGAAGATGGGTAAGCTGTGAGAACGTTGGGAGTTCATGTTATCTGACTGATTTCTAGGATGATGGATATGCGTGGAAGTTTATTTTGGGGTGAATTACCTTGTTTTATTAGAACCCGTAATTTGAGGTTCATCAATATGGTTCATTATGTTTAGAATTCAAAAATTTATGGGGACAAGTGTTAACTATAGCATTAATTTCTAAGGAAATTGTAACTTCTTGTGGTAGTTATAACTAAACTACCTTAATGGTTGCGACTACCAAACGCTTGTCAAGTATAGCATTTAACTCTATGGTGGTTATAACGAGTTCCCATAATGTTTGTAACTTACCTCAATGATGATTGTAACTACCCCAAAGTCACTATAAAAGAGGCTTTAAGGGTAGATTAATGGGGATTTTGGGGGGATTTGGAAAAAGCAACTTTGAAGAAAATTAAAGATTTCTTGTAAAGCATGGCTTATTAAAGACATCAATTCAGCTACTTTGTTTTAATCTTGTGAGTTCATTTCATCACATTTTGTCTTAGTTACTTAGCTAATGGTTTAGATAGTATCATGCTTGGCATTAGTTTTGGGATTTTTCTATGTTGTAACTTTGTTTTTGTGCAATATTAGACTTCTATTAAGGATTGCCATTTAAGAGCTTATGTTGTAGAAAAGAATCTTGAGCAAATTAAGAGTAATGTCCAAAAGAAATTGTTTGTTTGGGTTTAGGAAATCTAGAAAGTCATTAATACTTTGAGATGACTAAAATAGCTTCTTTATTTTTAAAATTTGTTGCCTTAATATTGCAATCTTAAAATTGTCAACTTTTTCAAGAAGTTCTATTGTTTGTAATTCTTGACCAATTTTCACTTTCCAAATAGAAGCTTGTAGTTTGTCATTTACAAAACATTTTGGTAGTTAAATAGAGTGTCTTTTATGAAATTTCTTATTGAGCTCAGAAGTTTAAAACAATTTGTAATAAATTGAATCTGAATAGCTTTATTGCGAAATGTTTCCTCATGTCAATTTATCTTGCTTAAATGTTTAAGATTTCACACAAATCTCCTTTCTTTTCTTCTCTCTTTCTAAAACCCATTGAATCTCACTCTATTTCTACTTTCCTTGTAGAATTTTATCTCTAGGGGAAATTAGGAGTAGATTGGCAGAATTATGTTCAAACATTTTTGGGAAAGTTTATTTGTTATAGGTAATGTACTATAGGGACTATGATGGGACGCGATATCGCAGTCTGCCGTAATGTCTATAAATTAGAAGTGGCTCTCCCTTGTTTAGACATTAGTTTAGTTCCTTAGTGAAACTTTGGCAGTTTGATCCCTCCAGAGATAGAATTATTTTCCCATGTCTGCCCGCAGTGTGGTGAATGTAATTGTACGGCATCCTTTATTCGAGTGTGACGTACTTGGACACACACATGACTAGCAATAAAGATCGAGATTACTTCATCATTGCAACATTCACTTTGTTTATTTATTTATTTAATTGTTATTTACTACTTTCCTAGTTAATGATCTCTCACCCTTAAACTCCTAGAAATGCGGAATGAGTACGACTTGATTACGAGCATTTAAGTGTGACTACTTGGTAACCCAATGGTGTACCTAGGATCTGTGCTTGGTAATCCCAGTTGTAGTCATGCACGAAGTTCAAGATGTGTACAAATGATCAAGGAACGGATGCTCATTGCACTTGGGCTAGATTAGATTCTCTTACCCTTTTCCTCCTAGCTTAGTTAATTATTACTTTCTATCGCCTTCAGGAGTAGCCGTTAGATTAGGAACACATCATACACCTCACTCTGGACTAAACCATACGTGACAAATATAATACTAGTCCAAGTGGGAAGATAGCGAACTGTGACCTAAGGATAACTGTCTAGGTACCACAACTAGTCCGTCTGCGGAGTTCAACCAGATTGCACGTGAGAACGCTCGTATTCGTATGGTTAAGTGTAGGGGTATCTCGCCACTCATCATTGGCACCGTTGCCGGGGATGGGGCTAGTTATCTAGATTAATTATATCATACAAGGTCGTTGCATAGAACTTAATGATATATCTCTTAGGAAGAAGAAATAATTATTAAAAGTCACACGTAAATTCACACACAAGTTCACAACCATGCCTCTTCTACAAGACGATAATAATGCCACACTTAGTGAGGAAGTTCATTAGAGAACCAATGAACTATATGACGATGAAGATTGGAGCATACAACCTGAAGTGGGGGTTTCTTATAATCATGAATGAAAACAACGTCATCCCAACACATAAAAACCTAACTTACCCAATGACAATGAACCCCCATTGGCCACTAGAAGCTTAACGCAAATACAAGAGGCTATTCGAACCTCACATAGGCATCGTAAAGAGAGCTGTCTACCCAGGCTTGATTTAAACAACTTCCCTAAATTTTCAGGAGGCTATGACTTAGATCTGCATCAACATTTACAAACCTTCTACGATGCCTACACATGGAACAACATTGATAACGGGTGGCAAAAACTTAAGCTCTTTCACATGACACTCATTGACCAAGCAAAAGTATGGTATCAATCGTTAAAACCAAATTCGATACAACGCTGGTCAAAAATGATAGAAGTCTGTAACGAAAAATATCAAACCTACACAAGAGTGTCAACCNGTATGCCCAAGGTCAACTATACGAACTACGAACCCATCAAATCCAGGAGCTTATTAAGTGGGTAGCAAAAGAAGAAGGAGAATTGGCTTGATGGGAGAGTGTTGAAAAACATCAACGGGACCAAAATCTCAACTTAACAAAGGTCCATGATCATAAAAAGGAGAAATCAACCAATCACAAGGAGAAAGAATCATCTTTGCCAATACAACAAACATTAGAAGAAGCTGAGACAAAGATCAATAAGATGTTGGTATGGATGTTTCAAAAGTGTGGAGAATTTATCAACCTCATTGGAGATAAAGTTTTAACAACCCAAGAAGCAGGGCAAAATAGTAGACAATTGGAAAGAAGGGATAAGAAAAATAAGAGCTCAACTGCCAACCATATGTATGAATGCAACATATGTTTGTACGATCATCCCAAGGGCAATGCCCAATATTGTTACATCTATAGGAGCATTAGGGAAATACGCTACATCCAAAGTTCATACAGAGATACTGTGTTCGATCACAGTGGCAACAATCCCAGTCATGGGGGAGACCACCCTTAGACTGGAAACACCCTTCATATCATTCGAATCCAAACACTTATCTTGTTCAACATCCTGTGTCTCCAACTGAGCCAATACACTTTATCTCATCACAATACTATTCTCCACAATACTATCAAACCATGCCTCCAACACAACCACCACCTTCTGCACCTTATACTCCTCCTAACTTTCAACATTCTCATCCTTTCCCTCCTTCCACAGTTCCACCAACTGTTCCTAAGATGCCTGCACCACAACAACAACCCTCAAACGCTACTTGTGCTCTTGTTTCCAACAACAGTGAGAAGCCTCCTCAACATCAAAAGCGTCCTTTCTTTAAACATGACTGTAATAAGGGACAACACAACTCCGAGGCCACTGCATCTTCCAACCCAGCACAAGTCCCACACTGTGGTGCACCCTTACCTTCGAACCCAGTGCCTCATGTTACTTCATTAGGGCCACCAACTCACACTCCAACAATAATGCGACCCAATGAACACAAACATGGAGAGTGACAACCCAATCCTTGCATACCATCTAAAGATCTCAAACATCATAGTGGGTCAACTTGTTATTTGAGAACTACATTGTATAAGGTGCTCCACTATACTTACTACAATCAAGTGTGTGAACCCCGAGGGGATAAGTATGACCAAGCCTCAGTACTTCCAACATGCAAGGATCCTCATCTTCCATTTATTAATCCTTGCCATCCTTAACCGTTTAGTTATGGGGGATATCCCCCATTCTAATAACAAGAAGG
>MNCI01036132.1:720639-737247 GCA_015680685.1 Gnetum montanum | reverse complement strand
ACATAGCTCACACACACCATTTCTTACCCTCAGCTTAATTTTCAATTGATTTTCTTTCCCTATTATTATCCCTCTAAATTTAATGTTCCAATGTACCATTCCATACCCTTTTTTCTTACCACCCAAGGTTTTATTGATAAAATCCACACCATTATCATTAATTGTGCCTTTTGAATTAATGAAATTGCCCTAGAACATTTTGATCATAGCTAATGTCCTCAATTTCCAACATTAATTTCGAAAAAATCATTAAAAAAAGTCGGTATTTTCATGGTGTCTCACATCACAAGGGACAAGATATTGTGTACGTAATATCACGTCCCACGCGATATTGCGTACGCGATGTATTGTACACAATATCACATCCCCATCTGCCTATAAATAGGTACCCCTTCCACAACACTTAGCATCATTTTGTCATTCACATGAGGGGATTTTTTGAAATTTTTCTCTATGACTTGCAATTGCGTGACCCTTGCTTTTCTCACTATATCTCGCTTGCTGGTACTCCGATTTTAATTCCGTTTGAACCTGTTTGAACCCGGAGTGTTTAGCTTAGCAGTGGGGGAGAGACACTTGCTGAAAAGTGCCTAACTTTTTTGAAATTTACCATCACCCAAAGGACATCAATTAGGGTAATTAACTTTAACACTTAGAATAATTGTGCCTAAAGATCATATAACCCTTAGGTATACCAGGAAATTAAACATGGAAACCACCTAAGTCACAGGACCCATTATTACAAACTTTCGGGTACTATCACACGTGATAACATAAGATCTTTAATTAAGGTAAGCAGTAAGGTATAACTTAACTCTAAAAACAACCTTACTAACGCTTGGCCCGTGTGATTGCAGATGGCCCTGAAACGTGGACAATAGGAGGGTCCTACCCAAGGTGGAAGCAAACGAGCTCGGAGAGGTGGAAGACAAAGACCTATCGGACAACATGCAGAATAGGAGAAGCAATCATTTAGCATCCATCAAGATGAACCTCCTACCGGAGGGTCTGGGCAGGCAGAAGCAGGAGCTGCTGCTGCGCCTAAACTAGGACAAGAACTCATGTTGCCCCAAGAGTGTGTTCAGGCTATCCATGAGAAGTCCACATTCACTGCAGTGATTGTGGAGTTAAACTTCAAATATTTTGCAGATTTTGCTCCTAAGGCTATTAGGGATCACCTCAAAGGGTCTCCCTTATGGCCTATCCTCTTCGAAAGCGATGCCTAGTACCTAGGAGAAACATACCAATTTTGGCACAATAGGGAGCAAAGCACCACTATTAACATTTGCGGTGTGCCAGTTGACTTCTTTGCGTAGGCTATTTTAGAAGTGTTAAACCTTCTTAATACAGGGCCCTAGGTTGCTCGGTTATCTACCCGTTCATATCCTGATGCGCGAAAGTATTGGTTGGAGAAGGCTGATGGCAGAGATAAAGCATTTGGTGAATTGATGATGGAAGAGAGAGTTTATTTCAAAATCGGAACATATCACCTCTTCCCCACAAAGGGCTTAAAAAGGATATTGATGTATGGGGCTAGAGGATGTGTAGTGTTGATAGGAAAGGTTAATGCTAACCTACCCCATCTATATTTGACAGAGATCCTGAGGCAGTTCGAAGAACGGAAGATAAGGAAGATGGTGTTGCCTTTCCCTTGTCTCATCAAAAAGATTTGCCAACGTGCTGGTATCCAGGGGTACACCAATGATGTTCTCTAAAAAGTCCAAACTTCTTCATATACTGAATTACTAAAAGCGCAGCTCCAAGAAAAAGCACTGGCAAAGAGCTAGGACCAAAATAAGAAGAAGAATAGGTGGTTGGACCCAGTAAACCTCCAGCCATGGGTCCCAACCAACAACAGGAAGCAGGGCCCAGCATAGGCCAAGATTAGTCGCCACCACCGCAAGACTACAGACCGTCGATGAGCCATCTTAGGGCCATCGCTGAGATGGTCAGTTGGGGAAGTCGTGATGACGCAAACCTCTTCTGCATCATCAATGATGCTAGGCAGCCTGCTATTTCGTTAGATCGCACAAGGGATGAAGTGTCTATTCAAACAGGAGGAGGGGACAGTAGATGGTCACAACAGATCTCAGGAAACACGACATCTTTTTAGGTACAGTTAGAGACTAGTGAAGGGGCCACTATGGTGGTCATGCAACACCAAAATGTCACGAGAGCTGCAGATGTGATCACAAACCACATCAAAGAATACTTCAATGTACCTATTGTACCACCGATAGATCTCACAGGAGCACGGGATGCTCAAACTCTAGTTGGAACCTCAATGACTCCTGCGGAACATGAGGACGTTTTTGATAGATTGCTTCAAACAGGGTAAGTAATGACATCCCTAATTGACATCCCTCAGGATGTAACAGCAATTCAATCAAACCTCATTTCCACAAAGGGGAAGCTGGTCATATCCAAAGTGAGGGTCGAGCATGCTGAAGCTGAAGTGTAGAAACTACAAGAGCAGCTCGTGGCCTTACAAGCAGTACAACGGGATCCTCTACAATTTATTCCCGCAGACCAGCTAGAAAATTTTAGAATGGAGCAACTAACAAAATTAATAGTAGAGAATAAAAAGGTGATGGAAGAAAAGGAGACAGCTGTTTGGGATGCCTCCGTAGCACAGGCGCAAACTCATGTGCATCTTAAGGCACTCAAGGCCTTAGAAGAAGAAAACAAGCAGCTGGTTGCAGATAATCTTTGGTTGACCACTGTAGAAAAGCAAAAAAATGTTCTCGATGAACACTTTCATCAATTATGAAAACAATTCATCCAGGTCAACTGAGACATGAGCCGTTTAGCCAGAGAAAATTGAACCCTCTCAATGGAGGAGGTACACGCTATTCACCAAAAGTCAGCAATTGAGATAAGCACGTGGAAAAATGAGGCTAAACGACATGAGAAGCTAAAGGAGCACTTCTGCGATCAAGTGGTGATGTACAAACAAATCTTGGAGGATGAGATCCATATGGCCAAGGCCCAAATCAACACTATCAGTGCTCAACACACTGATTGGAGGGCCATACTAGACACCTACGCCTTTACCCACCAAACAGAAGTTAAGAACCAGGACCTACAGATTCAGGATTTGACAAAGTACATGGAGTTGGAAAACCTCAAATATGCCAACTTTGTCATGTTAATAGCAGGACGCTCGAGAATAGAGCTCAAGCAGTAGGTAGCTTCCACCCACATTAAATATGAAGTAGAATTTGCACAGTGCAAGAAGCTGGCAGAAAAACTGGATGTTGCAAATTCTGAACTTGAGGTGGTGAAAGCTAGCTACTAAGGGGAAAAAGATGTCACAAAAAACTTGGCTTACTAGCTAACAGATCTTCATGAATACAAGGATAAAGCTAGAGCCTATGAGGAGGAACGACAGGTGTTCGCGGCTTAGTACGTCAAGGCCAACCAGATGTTTCCACAACTACCCTATCCGTGGGAAGTGTCGACTCCATCAAACATTGGAACACTAGCATGGATGGCACAAGATCCTCGGACTGAAGAGGAGAAGCTCCAGGCCATACTTCAACACCATCAAGCCTCAAAGCTTGGAGCACTAGACAAAGGGAAAGTGTCGATGGAGGAGCCACCACCACCAGGAACTACATGAGTTCCAATTTTTGTACTTATAGTATTTGTGTGTTATGTTTTCTTCCCACACTACGACATTGTCCCATTTCTTTTTCCATCAATAATCCCATACCTATCCACTGTGTAATCACTGTAACTCAAGGATGAGTTTTTATTCAGTCGTGGGGGTATGATGGGACGTGATATCGCATGGGCCACAATATCGCATACGCGATATCACGTCTTCCCCTGCGATATCGCGTATACGATATCACAGTCCACTACAATGTCTATAAATAAGAAGCAGGTCTCCCTTGTTTAGGCATTAGTTTAGTTCCTTAGTGAAACTCTGGCAGTTTGATCCCTCTAGAGATAGAATTATTTTCCCGTGTCTACCCACAGTGTGGTGAATGTAATTGTACGACATCCTTTATTCAAGTGTGACGTACTCGGACATGCACAGGACTGGCAATAAAGATCGATATTACTTCATAATTGCAGCATGCACTTTGTTTATTTATTTATGTAATTGTTATTTACTACTTTCCTAGTTAATGATCTCTCACCCTTAAACTCCTAGAAAAGCAGAATGAGTACAACTTGATTATGAGCATTTAAGTGTGACTACTTGGTAACCCAATGGCGTACCTAGGATCTACGCTTGGTAATCCTAGTGGTAGTCGTGCACGAAGTCCAAGATGTGTACGAATGATCAAGGAACAAATGCTCATCGCACTTAGGCTAGATTAGATTCTTTTACCCTTTTCCTCCTAGCTTAGTTAATTATTACTTTCTATCGCCTTCAGGAGTAGCCGTTAGATTAGGAACACATCATACACCTCACTCTGGACTAAACCATACGTGACAAATATAATACTAGTTCAGGTGGAAAGACAGCGAACTTCAACCTAAGGATAACTATCTAGGTCCCACAACTAGTCCGTCTGCGGAGTTCGACCAGATCGCGCGTGAGAATGCTTGTATTCATATGGTTGAGTGTAGGGGTATCTCGCCACTCATCAAACTATATAAGCTCTGTGACTTGACAAAATAGGAACCTTTGACAACTTATAGTATTTGACAAATTTAGCTAAATTTCTTTTCAGATCCAATTACAAATTGATACATAACCCAACCATTCTAACATTCACAACAACAAATACATTCTCACGTTTAGTTCGTTTCATAACTACTGAGTCTATTTGAAGGTATCTAGGCCTTGATGTTGCTAGAGACAAGTAAGTACCTAAACCCTGTTTGAAGTACACCTTTGTTTTCCATGACCTTGATCACAAGAGCAAAGGTCCAATGTTAGTGGTTTTAAATGGTCGCCAATAGTTTTTTTGGTGCTAGAAGAAGGGAAATTTGCCATCTAAGTTCATAAGCCTAATAGTCTTAGCACGCTAATAATTCTTTTGGCACTAAAAGAAGGGCAATTTGTCACCTAAGTTTGTAAGCCAAATAGTCCTAGCACGCCAACAGTTCTTTTGGCACTAGAAGGAGGTTAGGAAAATTTATCACCTACATTCCTAAGTAAACAATTTAGTCAAGAAAGCTTTATATTCCTAGCACACCAACAATACTTTTTTTTGCTCGGAGAGCTTGAAAGAATTAGCTAAGTATTTTGATTTAATAATCACACAAACTAGTAGTTTGGAAGGTTTTGAAAGTCCTAAGGAATTTTCTGATTATAAAATTAACTATTCATTTGAATAAGAGCATAAAAAAGTTCTTGAGTTTCGAATAAGTAATGAAGTAAAGACCAAAAGGATAAGAAGATCAACCCTTCTATTTGGTTTATTAGTTTATAAGAGAAAGTCAAAGAGATATAAGAGTTCAATAATCAAAAGGACTTCTAGTAAGATGCCAAATCCACAACCAATGAATCCTTGGCAAAGAGTTACGCCATTAGGATTTGAAAACTGTAACAATATTCCTAAGGCAATTTATAAATATTTGCCTGAGTCTTTTATTCCTATAAAAACTTACTTGGCTAAAGAGTATATTCATGTATTTGAGTTAGCGTTAGCTCATGCAAATATTCAACATCAAGACCAAGCTTGTAGATTTTTTGTAGAAAAATTTAAAAGATATGACTCAAATTTGGTATTCAAACTTGCCAAGCAATAGTATCACTAGTTGGGATGATATGAAGATTCTTTTCTTGGCCCAATTTGGCAATCAATTGGATCAACAACAACTGTACTATGGGTTAGTACAAGTTAAGCAATGAGTTAAGGAGTCTATTAGAGATTTCAATATTAAATTTCAACAAATTTGTGGGCTCTTTCAAAGACAATATAGACCATCAGATGAAATGCTTAGAGATACTTATCTTAAGGCTGTGAATCCTAATATTTCAATTTGATTAAGGAGAACTTCAAAGTTGCTAACATTGAATGACTACTTTAGTGAAGCTATATAATTAGAAAAACAATTGAACTTGAATCACTAAGAAAATATCACAGCTTAGAAAAGAGATGAAAAGATTATGATTCTTGTGCAAGATTTTATTCAACTTAAAGCATTATTGAGGTCATCTTGTATTAAGATAGAGCAAGAGTCAAAAAGTAGAGAATCTAAAAAAGGATAGTTAATCAAAGACTTATCCAACAAAATAGTGAAACTAGCAAAAGTTGTGGCAAAGGTTAAAAACAAGGAAGAAAAGAAAAATAGAAAACATAAGCATCAAGATACTAAGGTATTAGAAAATGAGGATGAGAGTGATGTTGTTATATCCAACTTCCTTGATATTGAATTTAATAATGAGCTATCTAGTGTTCATTTTGCAATAAAATTTTCTAAGAATGGATCTAGTGATACATCTTCTCTATCAAGTTCTAAATAAGATATATTGTCAAATGAAGAGTGTAATAACAATGAAGAAAATGGATATAATCTTTGATCAAAGAAAAGATTAACTCCTTCTAGGCCTCCAAACGTTATTTCTAATCCATCTACTAAAAGAAAGGTTTTTGAACCAAGTAGAAGAAAAAGGAATAAAAGTAAAGAAGATCAAATAGAGCAAAGTACTCAAAATTACACTTTTAATAAATGGATGAAGAAACCAGGCTTTTATGGTGATGGAGAATATGATTTAGTTAAGGATCTTAAACATTTCAAGGTCAACATTAATATTTATCAATTGTTACAGTTAGGAGACCACCAGTAAAGAAAGGATTTAGAGTTCATTAAAGGCAAAAGGAGAGTTGGAGAGTCAAAATTAAGCTATGTGTCTAATGTTCATAAGACAAAAAAAAGCTAGCTATGATTGTATTCATGACAAAGAAGCTCCTCCTTTTCTTTTGACAATGAAGTTAAAAGATAAATATCTTCACAACTATCTAGTTGATTCTAGAGCTACATCTACTATAATGTCATTGTCTATATGCAAAAAACTTTGTTTGACTCCTAAAAAATCCAAGAAAAATATTGTTCAAGTGGACAAAAGTAAAGTGAAGATTGTGGGTCAACTACCCAATGTTCTATTAGAAATTGCTTTTGAACCTTGTATACAGAGTAAAGTAGCTATTCAAGTGGCAAATATTCCAAATTCACATAATCTTTTGTTAAGTAGAAGTTCGAGTAAAAATTTTTCAGGTTACATATCAATAGATTACTCACATATGTGGCTACCTTGGAAAGGGGTACCAAATTAAATGTGTATATATAGTGAACCTTTGATGATGGAAAATGTTACCTCAAATGGGAAAAACAAAGTTGATGAAGCAAGCTCTTTTGAATCCAAAATTTGCACACTTCAAGAAGTTTATAACTTGGAAAAAGAGGAATCTCAAGATAATAGTAAGTGGGAGCTATACTTCGATGGTTTTTATAACTTCAAAAGTACACAAGCTAGAGTAGTTCTAGAAAAAGAAGATTCCCCAAAAATTTTCAAGACTATTCTTCTATCTTTCCCTTGTACTAACAACAAGGCTAAACATGAAACTTTGAATATTGGAATTGTAATAACATTTGAAAACTAGAAAGAGATACTTTCCAGAAATAATATTGCAAAGGATAACATCGGCGCAAAAGAAGTGGGAACACTAATAAAACAAGAGGAAGAAAAGAAAGCTTGAGTTACATTAGAAATTAAGTATGATAAAACCCAAGACAACAGTATTTCTAAGAGGGTCACTTTGACTACCCTCATCCCTTATGCTGAGTAGCTGATGCTATGACTTCATTTGTACAGTTTTCATTTCTATTTCTTAAGAATGAAGTTTTTATACCACTAAACCTTAAGTTTGATGGAAATTTTCCTCCAAAAAGATTTATCATTTTCTACTATAAAAATTTCAATAAAGGCTTCAATTACAGTTTAGTTTAAAATGGAGCTTGCACAAATTTCTTGAAGTATTTTAAGGAGGGTAGAAATGTTAGTACATTTTGGCCATTTCATGGAACAAACTTTACAAGGTCATGGCACTGGAAATAAATTATTGGAAATAAAAGAGAATTGATCGTTCTTGGGGATCTTCACATCCTTCAACAAGCTTGCATGATGAAGTTGGTTAAGAAAAAAAGAGAGGGTTATAACATCATTAAAATTACAAGATAGTCGCATCAATGTTAAAATTCCTCCCTATATACCCCTACATGCTATAACCAAGTAGTCAATTGTTATCCCTCCGAATGAGATAATGATGTTGTATGTTTTGCCAAATTTCCAAGATTTCAACTAGATTGATCTTTGAATATGTGGGCCAATTTTCTAATCAACTTTTCCATTTTTATGTTGGATAGTCATGTAATTGGTTCATGTTGGTACCTATTTGGGCTTCGAAAGTAAATCAATGCTTATGGAATGCTTGCAAGAGTGCAAGAAATATTCATTATGATACTTGCATGGATTTTATTGATTGTGGTAGTGGAGAGAAAAAATTTCTCTAATGATCTAGAATGGCCAATTTGGCAAAATAATTCACAGGCCATGGATTGTTTCCAAGGAACTAGTGCACAAACGCTCACTTTTGGGATTTACAAGATCTGCTGTTAGAAACTATATTGACTCTTTTGCTGGAAAGGGCTCAGATGTTGAATCTGGTCAACTACACGTGGAAAACAAAAAACCCAGAACGACTACTCAAATAATCAAACAAGGCACACCACCATGATACACACTTGCAAATGGCCCAAATGTATTGAATGTTCATGTAATGGAGTCAAAATTAGGGCTGAAACATTATGTAGTGGAATCGAGATTACGGTGTCTGTGTGTGACCTTGGCTATTACCATGACAAGCACTCTGCCACAGGTTCTAGGCCAGTGCGGCAGGCAATGTGACTTGGCTCTAGTTTACTTCAATGTCTCGTAGAACATAAATATGACTTACATTTGGGGCCTGTTGGACAATATAACGTCGATCGAAGATATTTCAAGCTAAAATCCCATGAATCTGCCAACTAACCAGAATTACATTCAGGCTGGTGTCAAAATTCAAATTCCGTTACAGTATTGTAGCTGCTGGAGACCACCGGATGAGAGCCAACATAATTACTGCCACTTCACTATAGCCCTACAAGGTGCTCAATATCAGCATCAATTTCTCCTACAGGGATCCAAAAAATTAGCGAAAATTCATGGCCTGCATCAAGCCCTAGCAACAAACACCAACGGCAACGACAATAAATCTTAAGCGACGTCGTCGTCGGAGGCAGCCCAGATGTGGGTGGCCATCCACAGCAACAGTTACAACAACAACAACAATGGCGATGGCATGGAAGGGGCACGTTCTTTCACTCTACAAAAAGCCAATCTGTTGCAGAAACATGTGTGACCTGCTGCACATGAACATGGAGCATCCCCAAATCATCTCCAATGACGACTGCAAAGCTGGCGTAGCAAAGTGACGAGCAAACACGTGGTGTACCAAATGATGGTGGCACTGATGGATTTGTTCATCTGCCACCCCGCCAAACGTGACAACCTCCCACTTGGAAACGCATCCCCTTAGGACGGCCATGGCATCTCCACCCTGGCCAACATCCACCTGTGGGTGAACTACTCCACGCATGCTGTCTTGATTAGGACAATTGTCAAGTATACCACTTAACTTTATGGTGGTTATAACCAACCCCATGATGTTTGTAACTTATCTCAATGATGATTGTGACTACTGCACTGTAAAAGGGGCATTAAGGGTAAAATAATGAGGATTTTGAGGGGATTTGCAAAAAGCAACTTTGAAAAATATTGAAGATTTCTTGTAAAGCATGGCTTGTTAAAGGCATTGATTCAACTACTTTGTTTTAATCTTGTGAGTTCATTTCTCTCCATTTTGTCTTAGTTACTTAACTAATGGTTTAGATAATATCGTGCTTGGCATTTAATTTTGGGATTTTTCTAAATTGCTTTTATAGCTCTGTTTTTTTTTGTAATATTAGACTTCTATTAAGGATTGCCATATAAGAGCTTATGCTGTAAAAAGGCATCCTCAGCAAATTAATAGTAAGTCTTAAAGAAATTGCCTGTTTGAGTTTAGGAAATCTAGAAAGTTTTTGATACTTTGAGATGAGTGAAATAGCTTATTTATTTTTAAAGTTTATTGCCTTAATATTGCAATCTTGAAATTGTCAAATTTTCCTAGAAGTTCTATTATTTGCAATTCTTGACCAATTTTAACTAGCCAAATAGAAGTTTGTACTCTGTCA
Organism: Gnetum montanum; assembly: GCA_015680685.1. NCBI lineage: Eukaryota > Viridiplantae > Streptophyta > Gnetopsida > Gnetales > Gnetaceae > Gnetum > Gnetum montanum. Next base: position 727,008 of record MNCI01036132.1, on the reverse strand, counting down.
TTTACAAAGCGTTTTGGTAGTTAAATAGAGTGTTTGTTATGAAATTGCTTGTTGAGCTTAGAAGGTTTAGACCATTCCTAATATATTGAATCAGAATATCTTTATTACGAAGTGTTTCCTCATATCAATTTATCTTGCTTAAATGTTTAAAATTTCACACAAATCTCCTTTCTTTTCTTTTTTCTTTTTAAAACCCATTGAATCTCGCTCTATTTCTAGTTGTGGAAATTAGGAGTAGATTGGCATAATTGTGCTCAAAAATTTATGGGAAATTTTATTTATTACAAGTAACGTACTATAGGGACTATATAGACTAAGTGACTTGACAAAATAAGAACCTTTGACAACTCATAGTATTTGACAAAGTTAGCTAAATTTCTTTTATGATAGCTAATTACAGTTTCATACATAACCCAACCATTCTAACATTCACAATAGCAAACACATATTCACGTTTAGTTCATTTCATAACCATTGAGTCAACTTAGAGGTATTTGGACCTTGGTGTTGCCAGAGACCACCAAGCACCTAAACCCTATTTGAAGAACACCTTCATTTCTTGTGACCTTGGTTGTGACACCAAAGGCCCAACATTGGTGGTCCAAAACGATTGCCAACAAGTTGGAATCTTTTATTGGGCATGGCCTCTTTTGGGTCCTATAGCCTCAATAAGATATAATTTTCTTTTATTAAAGCTAAGTATTCATAAAGAAAATATCTAGCCAAAGGATGATGTTTGTTTTTCATCCATCTGCACACTTCTATAACTACTTGACCATAAGCAAAGGTTGCGAGCTTCATAGACAAACTTCATTTCAACTCCTCTAGCACTTCATTGTTGGCTTGATTAACCTTCTTATCTATAGCTCTATGATAAATCACATCTATTTCATTACATGTCTTGATGAACCTTCCATGTCTTGATGGTTGAATAAATTCTCTTTAGAGCTAAAGGAAAATCATGTTTCTCTTTATATCTTTTGGGTATGCCTTTCAAATGTCATGCATTATTGAATTTTCAAAAGCTAAATTTCAAAGGAAAGACCTCTTTATACTTGTAATTATGTCTTAATGGGCTCTTCCACATTTGTTTTTCCACTTTTAATATTGCTTAATATGAAGCTACAAACCTTGGAAGCTTAAAAGCCTATCTCTTAAACCTTCCTATCAAAATTTAAGTATAATGAACATGTAGAAAATAGATCCATGATACTTGCTTGTTCTTTTATTATTAATTTGTTGATCTATTTGTGGTAATAAGGGTCCTAAAATGGACTTAAATAAATGAGAATATATATAGTTCATCAAAAATTCCAGGGCTTGACATCAAAATAGCTCTTTTGGTATATTACTAGGGAAAATCATAGTAGGGATCCTCAAGTCAAGCTCTTTATTATGGCACATAACTAGTAAAAGTTAGGCTTATGCTTTCAAGCTCAAGTATTTTACCTAATAAAAAAACCATTAAAATGAGCTTAAATTCAACTAAGCTCCATATTCCTTAATCTTTGCTACGCTATTTTGTAACACATCATTCATATATTGTACAAGGAAGAAATGTTTCTTATTTTCTAAAGCTAGATAAGCCTAAACATGATAATCAACAACTAGATTTATTTCATATCCTAAAAAATGCAAAGCTAAAATAAAAATTTTGTAAGGAAACCTATGCTCCATAGCTTTAAGAATGGCATTGTGATATCCCCAAGCTTTTGAAAGATTCATCAATGAGAGCTTAAAAACATTTTCCATTTCTACATATGTCAAAAACTTGTTGCTAACTACCTCCTCATTGTACTGGGGAGCTTTTACTTCTATTATGTTGGGCTCTATGAGAGCATAAAGCTCATAAACCTTTATAACCCTATTGTTGACATAGCGCTTAATATGTCCTCTAAAACGAAGTTGAACCTTATCATAAACAATTTTAGCTATTAAGTAATTTATGACTTTCCTTATAATGTTTTTTCTAGACCTAAAACTGAGCTTCTAGAGACCTATCTTTTTATAGATTTCCCTCTAATGTTCCACTGTTTCTATAGTGTGGAGCTCCATCTTTTCTTTCAGATAATGCTTCTCATCAAAGTAGAATAAATATTTTTCTTCTACTTCTAATTCTAGATGCCCAACATCAATCCATCATTAAAACTGATATATATTTGGTTTGAAATATTGCAAGTACTTAGAGAAGCTAAATATATCAGTATCTTAGACCTTTTAAGATGCTTCTACCTTCTCTTTGGAAGTCATTTTGAGCTAGGACTCAAAGGACTTTAGGAACCTCTTCTAAGTACTTAAGTGATAGTTGTTAGTCTAATTCAATGCTCAACTCTTTTACTACAAATGGCTCTATGTTTTAAAATGTGAAATAGGCTTGCCCATTAATATCTGAATCTTCATTTTTTATTCAATCACTTGGGAATAGATTGTTTAAATCAAGTATCGACACATGTCATAGATCTTGATTTTGCTAAGCTACTCTATCATCGCTATTAATAACTACAAGCTCAGTATCAAATGCTTGGCTCATCTTTTATTAATCTATCTTTTAATTATTTTTTAAGAATGATTAAGTTGATGCTTTATAAAACTCTTTTTTTTATTTTGCTAGCAAACGCTTTTAATCTTTTAATTCTACTAATGCTAACATGGGAGTTAAAAATCAAGTAACTACATGAGACTGCTCTCTTTCTTCTAATACCAATCTAGTTATTGAAGTAGAAAATCATATTTCTTTTTGGTTTTATAAAACCTCTACTGATGTGGCCTTTAATTAGGCTTCAATATTTCTTAATCCTCTTTTTTCTTATTTGTGACCTATTTAGCTAGATTGGGATTAAGCATATGTGAGTATTCAACAAGTTCCATATTTAAATTCTTGAATTAAATCTCTTTTTGTATCTTAATATAGCTTGTGAAACCAATTTGTAGAATTGCTTTTTGGTTCTACAAGTATTTTCCTTTAAGTTTGAGCTAACATGGTAGAATGGATTTGAAACTAGCCCATTGAATCAAATCATAGAACTACCTTTTGCTTCTACAAGCTCTTCTTCTATCTTGACCATACATGGCTTTTAAGTTCTATTTAAGTCCTTAAAAAAATTTTTATGTTAAGCTTAGCTGAACTAGATTAAAACTAAATTTAGCAATGTGAAAAATAATTCTTAGTACGTTCCATGTCTAAGCTCTTTACTTTGGACATTGAAATGGCTTAAATAGTCATTTCAAAGCTCACTTGTTGAACAAAATTTTGGTTCTGCAATATTGCACTATAGATATACTAATCTAGCTTGTAGAACCATTCTGGAGCTCATTCATATGATAAGATTTTGGTTCTATAAATCATGCCCCATAAGAGCTAACATTGTTCTACAAACTTTCTCTATTCAAAAGCTAACATGATAGAACCACTTTTTGAGCTTGCTTCTAGAACCATTTTTGATTCAACAAGCTATGTTATATTCCTTGGCTCCTTAATCTTCATTCATCTAATCCTTAACATGCTAATCTAGATTAGAAATCATAATAAGCATGTGTGCAATTTTGTTTGTAATCTTTTGTGGGTCCAATATAAAGCTCTTTTTACTTCTAACATTTATTGTAGAATAATCTTTGCTTTTGTTCATAGAACCAAATTTTGGTTCTACAAACCTATTGGTTGCTAGTGTTGATTTGATAAAGTCTCTCTAGAACCTCTTTGTAGAATCAATTTTTGGTTGTATGAGCTTGTTGACTTTTCCAAAGCTAACATGTTAGAACTAGAAATGAGTCTACTTGTATAACTAACTTTTGGTTCTACAAACTGAGCTTCTTTCTTTTCTTTTATAAATATCACTTCACAATGATGATGTGGCTTGTAGAACTATTTTTGGGCTTCCTTGTAGAATTGAATTTAGTTCTATGAGCTCGTACTATACAAAAGTTAGCGTGATTCTTAGAACCATTTTGGATCTTGTGCATAGAATTGAATTTTGATTCTACAAATTACACTATTTTTTATTTTTTATTTTTTTTGTAACAAAATGTGATCTTGCTTCAAATGTTGACTTAGTGGAACTAAAGATGAGCATGTTTTTAGAGTCTAATTTTGATTCTATGAACTCATTGACTTTTTGCACTCTATACTTAAATGATGATATGGCTTCCTTGTAGAACTAACTTATAGTTCTACAAGGCTATCCTATACAAAAGTTGATGTGGTAAAGCCAAAAACAAGCACTTTATGCCTTTTAAGAACTTCTTACATGGCTTTAGAATAGATTTATTTTTTGTTTATAGAACTAAATTTTGGTTCTAAAAATGTATTCCAAACTAAAATCTCACATGCCTCATAGAATTATTTCGAAGCTAATACATAAAAGTGAATTTTGGTTCGACAAAGCTCATCTTCTCTTTGAATATTACATAGTCAAAAAAAAAGCTTCTCTTAGTTAACCCTCTAACTTCTTGGGATATCAACTCTTTAAAACAAGCTTTCATTACTCAACTTACATCACACATGAGACTAACCCGTAAAGCTAAACTTGGATGTTCTCTTATAGAATCAAATCTTGTAATAACATGAAGCTAATCCTTTTGGCAAGCTAACATGGCAAAATATATTTAAAAGCTCTTATAAAACTACTTTTTGATTCTACATGGTTTCCTCTTTCAATTCTACTACATAACTGACCAAAAGTTAACATGGATTACAAAGCCATTTCAAAGTCTGATTCTAGACCTAATTCATAGAATCACTTTTTAATTATACAAACCTTCCATACTTCTTCAAGCTGACATGGCATATAGAGCTAATTTAGCCTTTCATTGTAAAATTTTCTTTTACTCCATAAATTTATTAGAGCTAATGTAGTTTGTAGAATTGTTTTAAAAGCTTTTTGTGAACCAAATTTCTAATTTTATAAACCCACTCTAACTTCACAAGCTGACATGGTTAAATAATATTAGCTTTCTTTTACAAAACTAAACTTATTCCTTCAAATCTTTATTTCTATAACCTTTATATAATAAATTTCAACTCAATGACCTATGATAAACTGTTTGTGCTAATGTTGATCCTATTTTGGGCTAAAACAAATTCGTTCAACTCCGCAAATTGATCTATATTGATCTAAATGCTAAGAAGGAATAACTGTTCAAATTATGTTATGCTGTCACAACCATTTTCCAATTATTTGATTAATATGTGCTTGATTATCAAATGTTATATTAGGAATTTTATATAATCAAATCCTACTTAAAATCCTACCTTTTCATGTCAATTCTCTAAAGCTTAACTAGTGAGCTTGAGTGTTTAACTATAAAATAATTTTTGAGCTACTACTATACTTAAAATTTCCATCATTTTCAAAACCTTCTGTTAAATTAAGCTAAATCCTTTATAAGTTTTGCAAACAATTTACCCTTGTAAGTTTCATCATAGGGCTTTTTAACTTTATGAATTCACATTCAAATGAATATAGCCTATGGATGAAAATCTAATATAAATCCACCAAATTTTATACTTGAGCTTTCTAAGAATATTCCTTATTTAAATGATGTAAGTGATTCATTCTAACCATATCATGTCAAATACTTGAGATTCTAAAAAAAAATTTATAAACCCAATAATTATTTTTTTAATTGTTTCGTAGTGATGGTGATTATTGTAACATTACCCAATGGGTATTATATCATCATTGGTTGTATCAACATTGTTTTATCTATCATTCACTGTACTTTACTAGTTTTGGTTCACCAAATAGGTAAACCTTTCTTGTACCAAATCATCATCATATTCATTGTCTTGATAGCTCTTCTTGGTGGCATCCCTACATCACATTTCCAAGAATACTTATAAAATCCTCAACATTAATCCCAACTTGTAACACCTCAAATAACCTAGGCTTAGGATAAAAAATAATTACTTAGAAAATAAATCTCAATGTAATAATGAGATGTTAGCTTATTGATGAAAGTCTTGACTTTATAACCCTAAGTTAGAGGTTCAATTCCACCATGTACCACTAAGTCATACAATAATTCTATTAAAATGAATTCTAAAACTAGTCCATTAGATCCAAGGGGTCTAAGTGGAGGTAAGTAAAAAATTTCAACTTTAGTTTCATAAAAATCAAGGAAAAGCAAGGAAATTTACAACTAAAGCAATAGTCATTCATAAAATAAGTGCCAAGGTACACCAAAAATTGAAGAATAAATTAAATATACAACCTACAATGCTAATAGTCCCTTGCATACAAAATCTAACCTATTCATGAATGATAGTTTAGAACTCCTAATATCCAAGAAAAAATGCACAATAATTGATGAGACGCAATATGCACAAGCCACGATATCGCGTACGCGATATCGCGTCGTCCCCTGTGATAT
>MNCI01036132.1:687594-711254 GCA_015680685.1 Gnetum montanum | reverse complement strand
TACGTGTGGTAATCCCAGTAATGATTAGCATTTGGTAGCCACAGTTGCACAGTTCAGGGTGTGTATGGCAAGTGGGAACGGATGCTGACGCTAGGACTTAGTGTTGTAGTTAGAGTTAGTTTTAGTCTCTCAACCCTTCACCCCTTAGCATAGGAGATAAACTAGAAAAGACCAAAAAATCATATACCTTGGACTTACTTAACCATACACTGTGACAACAACAAGTAAGTCTGGGAAGATAACGATTAATTAACCCCAAGTGTTCCTTGCGGCGTTTAGGCATTTAGTCTGCTGAGTTCGACCGAATCACGCGTGCTACGCTTGTTTCGTATGGTTGAGTGTAGGGGTACCTCGCCATTCATCAATAACTAAATAAAATTATAACAATAGAGTAAATAATATAACATTCAAATATTTAGCTCTAAAATAACATTATCAATCCCTAGCTTACATAAATAAAAAGGTAAACTTAGGCCTACACCAAAAATAGGTAAGTATAAAGTCTACAGATGTTAACCAAAGGACATACAAATTATGCAATACTAGTTGAACATTCCAATTTAGAAATTACATAAATTTCAAACTTTAACAAATGCTAGAAAATATCTAAATTCTAAAAATTTAAGTACTCCTCATTTCATATATTTATTTCTTCTAGTATGCAAAAACTAAGGGGAAAGATAGTTCACATGATTGAGTAGAAAAACTAACTCACAAGTACTCCCTTTAGGATTTTGGAATTAGGCATCAAGCTAGATAGTCATCATCTAAAAATGTTAGCACCAAAACATAAGTAAAAACATCCAAATTATCAAATAAATAATATCATATGGAAAAAATATCTAAATTGAATAACACCATCGTTCAATACTAAGTTTCATGGAAGCTAGCATCAAACTCTTACTATCCAAATGTCAAACTTCAGATTTTCACTTTTTGTGCATAACAAGATTTTATTTAAAGCCAAAACCATATATATATATATATATATATATGCTTGTAGGAATTATTTATGTTTTCATTCTAAAAGCATCTCATGGTCTACACCACATCACAAAAATATTTACCTTTTGGATGCTAAACATCAGATGAGGAATCAAGTCCAAAAATTCTAAGGTAAACTAAAAATCCTAACGAATCAATCCACAAATTTCATAGAATTCAAATTAGATTAAAACTAAAAAATTCATAACACAACATTGGCATGATAACAACAATGAAAATCCAAATCCAAATTGCAAAAATAAGCATATCAAATCCATTTACCAAACATATATCTTCAAATAAAATTATGCACTAATCAAAAAATCAAAATGATGAATATTGTAATAAACTTATCTACTTAATTAAAAATTTTGCTAATAGATATCCTTGCATTGTTGAGATCTCCTAAATATTCTTCAAACCTTAAGTTGATGTAAAATATGAATGATCAAATCCAAGTAAGATCTAAGTAAAAACATGAAAGGAAAGCACTTACGTATATCTAGAAGGTTGTTCAAGCTTAGCTATAACTCCTCTCCTATTTGATAGGATCTTCCTCTTTATCTCTATTTCCTAAATGTTGATGACGTAAAAGGATGATTTCTAACAAAAATGTTGCCAACTATTTATACTCACAATGGCATGCGAGGGTCAAGCCAACAGGTGATTTCTAACAAGTCACTAAAACTTCAAGGAAAATGCATATAACATAATTCTAATATTAAAATGTAATTAATGATTCTAAAAAGAATCTATACCTAACATTGATCCTCCAAGGCACTTCTAGGTATTTCCTAAAAGCTTATCCAAACTTCAAATACTAACTAAAGTTCAAATTCAAATATAATCATTTATGGGTACTATGACATACTCCCACTTTAGAATTAAAATACCAAAAAATATATTTATTATTTAGCAAATAATTACAAAATCATGTCATACATATACCAACTAAATAATACTACATGCTTGATCTAGAACCCCATCTGTTAATGACCCATCTAGTACCTAATACTTGCTTCCTCAAAACTCTAATAAAGGAGTTAGTATAAATATGATTAAAATAAATTAAAATTAAAATACCAAATATACCTTATAAATAAAATCATAAGGCACATAGCTTAACTATGTAAAAAATCTAAAAATAAACATAACTAATAAAGCATATCTAAATAGAAGGGTCAATCACAAAGCATAGGCTAGACAGATAACATATAAAAGTTTATAGTCATAAGACATACCAACTAGAAAGTGGTATCTAGAATTGGGATCCTGCAAAGGTGATCTCATATTCTTTCATTTTCCAAATGTTAAGACCATGAAATTTTCTCCTAATTGATAATCCCTCCTCATTGTTAGGAAGATCCTCAAAAAAGAAGTGTATTATCTTACAAGCTCTAAAGGGAATCAGTATCCACATCTATTAATCATCCTTATCTTAAGAAATATTACATCTAATGAGTAGCGAGGTACCCCTATGCCCAACCATATGAATCACAAAGCATTCATGCATGATCCAATCAAATTCTGTGGACTTTTCATCTCTGGTGCACTAGTCTTCTAGAAAGTGGATGTTCCCTTAAAGTCAATCATTATCTTCCCAATTACACTTGTGATGTACACTGGTATGGCTAAGTGTAATTGAGGCATCTAATTTTTATCATTTTTTTATGGTTTTAATGTTCAAGGGAAGATAAAGTGATTGGATTAACTAATTTAAATTTACTAAGTAACTAGCATCTAACTAATCCTAACATAAGCATTCGGTCCCACTTTTCGTACATGTCATGAACCCACGTATCAGTTGCTAGGTGACCAAGCGCTACGCTACTAGGTATACCACGTAATAACATTGCTGGGATTACCAAGTGAATGTGTGTTACACTCAAAGTGGTCATACTTATGTGTGTAATCTACCTTGCTTAATTGCCTCACCAACTTAATTTCTAGAAAACATTTAATAAATACTTAGAAACATTTAACAAATAATTGAGAACATTGAATGCACAAATAAAATATTTAATCTATCCAAAGTGCTACAAGGTTTATCAAAAAGCTCATCTTTATTTCCCGCACATACTATCATGCTTAAGTACAATAATGCTCAAATAAAAATCCGTACACTCAATAACTCCTGCTACGAGCACTCAAGAGACAAATTCTAACTTTCAAATGGAAAAAATGCAAAAGATTTGCTGCAACTAGAATCTATTATGCCATAAATGTGGCTGGTCGGCATGTATTTATAGCCAAAAACAAACACTACATCAATGAGGTGTCATCGATGCATGATACGATGCGTCGACGAGGCCTAGTCGACAAGGCCTTGTTGATGCAACCAACCAAATTGCAACTCATCATACCCCGACAACTAAATGAAAACTTGTCCTCAAGTTCTTTTATAAAATTGGGAAGGTTTGGGATTATTGACTAACTCTTTGCAAACAAAATAAACTGAGTAACTTGACAAAAAATTAAGTACCCAAATGTACAAATCAACACATTACAAAAAATGACAATGTTTAGGACACAAAATTGAAGGCCATGAAACAAATCTTTAAAATTGGATAGCATGTTCCTTGATGCCATGAAGTTGGATGGAGAAGATCATATGGTCCTAGGCAGTGGTGGCTCCTGAGGTTCCGATCGACCTTCACTGGCTTCATACATGGGTGGCGGTTGAGGTTGTTGTGATTGTCCTACTACTACTGCAACTTTAGGTAGGAGGTGAAAAGCATTCAATAGTGCTTTCATTTTCTCCTCCTTACTTCTGAGATTGTGCACCGTGCATGAAGCTTTGTCAATATGATTTGGAACAAACACATCCTAGGGACACAAGATTGCTGGAAACAACTCCTTAGCATTGATGAACCAGGAAACAAACTATTTGCATTTGATGCCAAACACCCTAACTGTGTTCTTTAGCTCCTGGTAGTCATTCATCTATTTGGCTAGGTTCATAGCAGTTGATCATTGGTCTATGAACCATGCTCTGAGAACTTTGAGTTCAGCATTTGTGGCTCAAGCTTTTGCTTAGCATCTTTGCAATGCTTGAACTTAGCCTCGTATAATAGATACGAGCTAGCCACTTTCTTTTCTAACTCTGACCGTGGTCGTTTGGTAGTCAACATTGCCAAGTTTGCATAACAAAGATTGAACAACTCCATATATTTTATCATTTCTTCAATTTGCAACTCCTTTAAGAGGATCTTTGCTTTCTTGTAGGTGTTGATCCCATCAACGATGGGTTGCCAAAATTCTCTTCCCTATTGGAGTTTTTGGAGGGCTTCATTCATTTTTTCCTTCACCATTCTTCACCATCTAAATGTGTTTTTTATTAACTTCCTTCAACAAGCCAATCTAGTCTCTGTAGTGATTCTTCACTTTTTCAAACTTGAGAGCCTCATTCTTCTAAGTGGTGATCTCAATGGCAAACTTCTAGCACAAGGCATACACTTTCTCAATTGAAAAATTTTGATTTTCTATAGCCAATCTCATTAATTTAATGTTCACTCTAGTAAGCTACTCCTTCTATTGATGAATAAATTCTTGAATTTTATCTTTCTAAGCATCAACATTACACAGGCGATGATTTTGTGCAATCAGGGTCTTGTTTTCTTAGAGCATCTGTGCCAAGTCCTTCTAAATTGAATACATTTTTGCTTTAGCTATGGAATTGTTGAAGATGGTCATTAATACCTCCTCCTCAACCTTCTAAAATTATTCCTAAATTTTATTAAAGGCTTCATCTCTTGTTATTGTTGGGCTAACGATCTCAAAATTAGCAAATCGAGCATGTAGTTTGGTAACTTCCATGGCCAAGCTTTGATTTCATTCTTGAGCTGTTTCAAGTTGCTATCCAAAATGATGCATTTGCCCCTTGCATTTAGCAGCTCTCATTGGGTTGTAGTGATGTCTTTTAGAAAATTGAAGATATCCAGAATCAGTTGCCTAGTCCCCACCAGTCGATCTAGCAATTCTTCATGCTAGGTTGCGTTTAACTTTTTCCCGACCATGCCTATGTACATCTGCATGTCTTGAAGTGTAGATACGTTTGGTATAGATTGCATAGATGCATTTAATGATTCAACGACATGGTCAGCAACAACTTTAGTTGTTGTTTCTTGCCCTTTATAACAATCAAAAACATCGGTGGCTGGAACACCGAGAGGTCAATGGGTGTATAGTCTAACCCTAAATCTGTGCAAGGGCTATGCTAGGAAATGAAAATGAGGTACCCTAAATGGTCTTGTCAATCAAACATAAAATTACGTGGTGTTAAAATGATCGTGTGTGAGAAGGGTTTATACTGCATTACGTGTCGGCATCAGGTCTGACTAACCTAAAGCGTAGCAGGGTGTCCCAGCTTGAGAACAATGATGTAAACATGCAAATACATAAGAAAAAGTAAGAAAATACAAGTGTTATATTAAATACCAAAGAGAAATTCTTGAAAAATGCAACAAAATTTGAGAAGAGAAGTGCACCACACCAAAAGGGGGAGCGTGGCTGATTCTAAAAAGGTCTCAAAAGGTACATAGTGTACAACAAGTGCAGTGGGAGCACAGTCACAGCCTCAGTGGTGTTGGGCTATGAAGTCTGGTACTTGCTATGAGGAACTATACCTACCAATTGGTCACCAAGGTGTACCATGCAATGTTCTATAAGGCTGCAACAAAGCTACAATGTACCGTGTGATGTAACTATGCCTCTCTGCTAGTGTGGTGTGCTCTGGGTCTCGTTCGCCCATGGAGCTAAGTGCCAAAATGCTAAAGTGTCAAATGCAAGTTCCAACTACCTCACTGGTAAAAAATGAAAACCAACCCCCTTAAACATTAGGCGCAAAGGTATTTATAAGGCTAGGGTGAGCCCAAAATGTGGATCAGGTGCCAAGTGGCAATGCAGTAGGTGGGACCACAAGAGAAATTTAGAAAATTTTCTAAGTCTAGAGGTGATCAAAAAAAGTTTAAAAATTTTCTAACTCTAGTTGCTACACTTATCCCATGTTACGTGCAAGACACAGGACACTGGCTACTACACTCATTATGCTCTAGAGTGTAGTTACAATTTAGGACAAATGGAGAGTGCAAGAGAAATGCCAATTGCTGATGTTGCTTGCCAAAGAAGTGCTAGAGCCAAGGTGAAGGTTGATGCCAAGCTCTAGAGGCTTTTGGAGGTTGTCGAAAGCTTTCCTCTAGTGTCAAGCTGGCTACGCTCTAGAGCATAACACAACACTTAGTGAAAATTTGCAAAATTTTAATGTTTCACACTGGTTATACTACCTACACTAGGGAACATAGCAGGGACACTTAGCCAAATTCTGATAAAATTTGCAATCTTATTTCATGGCACATTGGCTACGCTCTAGGGCGTAGCAAGATAGGCAGCCTCACAAGTTAGAAAATGTGCCAAATGTGTCTTCCATGTCGATCTAGCTTAACAGATTCTTGCTTAACACTTAGGTGAAACTAGCCACTGAAAAGTGTGCTAAGCTAGCTACACTCTAGAATGTAGTAGGCAAAGGGAGCATAGCGCAACACTTAGAAAGTTCTACAAAACTAGCCATTTGTGTGTTGGCTATGTTTTCTATGCTCTAGAATGTAGCAGTTACAGTGTTGAGCGTAACAGCTATAGTGCCAAGTATAGCACAACACTTAGAAAAATTTCTACAACTGCTATTGATACTTAGAAAATTTTGCAAAACATGCCTTCATGCATGCTACATTAGCTACGCTAGGCAGCGTAGCACCAACAGCTAGAAAAATTTGCTAGTTTTGACACTTAGACAAATTTGCAGAAAGTGCCATTGTATTAACACTTAGAAAAATTTTGCAAATCTGGTAATTGGAGCTGACTACACTTAGCACTTAGAAAAATTTGGCCAAAGTGCCACCATTTTGATGCTTAGCCAAATTTTTAGTTAAGATGTCAAGATCCAAAATTTTTTGGTGTTTCAACCTTAGTGTTGCATCACCAACATAGTTGCCCCTTTGCCTTCCTCCAAATACACTAAGAAGGTGGCAACATTCCCAGAGATTTTTAGGAATAAATGGTGTTGAGATAATGACACTATCACCTCCCAAGCATTGGGATATAACCTTGTGGACAGTTGCATTCGTTGGGTAGAGAAGATTGATCCACCCCTCTCTATCTAGCTAACCGTTTAGGCCAACTTGCTAAGGTAATACATCGCTAGTCGGTATAAAGATGGATCTTCCCCACTCATTCCTACATGTTTCTCTTGTTCACTTAAGAGCTATTCTTAGATTTTGTGCAAGCATTTAATGGTTGCATGGGCCTATGGCATTATTTCTTATGTGGGTGGTGGTGGTAGTTGGTCTTCTTCTTAGATTGTTGTTGGTTTCTTATCTTTCATGATCTCAAACCATGAGGCCAAAGAAGCATGCCTAATTGTGTCATTGGAGTAGTAGATGATGCTTGCCCTTTTGCAAAGTTTTTAGATTAGGCCTAGAAAGGGCAAGGTTTTTCTTCCACATTCATTTTCCTTAAAGAATTTCCCAATCTCTAAGTAGATTAGTTGTGGAAGGTTGATGGGAAATTTCTTGCTTAGAGTAATGCATGCTTAGGAGAAAAAAGTGGTTACCTTGCTTGGCCTCATCATTGGGTTCAGGTGATAGGCTAAAATTTTAAAATAGATGCACTCCGTCGATGTGAGAGTGTCATACTCCTTATAGTCAACCTGGTAGCATTACTGGGTCCACTTCCTCTTGGCTTCAAGATCATCTTTCGTGGATAGTTTAGCCAACTATGTCCTAGTATCAAGCAAAGCCTAGTCCTTGTGTGATAGCTTCTGCTATGTAGGACACTTAAATGTCCTTAATTTTGATGGTGGACCCTAGCCTTTGATTACTCCAAAAAAGATATGTCTCTCCCATGTACCATTTCCCACTGGATGTGATGATTGGCCACATGGGATAGGTTTGTAGCTGAGTCTTGACATCTATTGGAGCTTTCTCTAAGAATGGTCTAAAGTTAATTTCCTAAAGAACTGATCATTGAATTTCTTAGGACCTAATAATGTCAAGGCAAACTTAAGTCAAAGTGACCTCAAGCCTTGGCATAGGTCTAGGCACTTGTCCTCATTGTGATTGTTCTGTGGGCACTTCTTCTTCTGGAATCTATAGGATAGATTTAATTTTAGACTCCTCACGAAGAGGTCCCATTATATGGGTTGCTTCTGGTGGTTCTTAGGCTTGCTCTTGTTGGCCCCTTCTAGCTCTATATTGCTTCTCCCATGGTTGAGAGGGTTCTCTTTCCTGCAGGCATTTTTATTTTGGTGCCGTCTATATTCACAATGAGACCATGGATAAGCAATCATTGTGTAACCTTAAAGTAATTGAAATACCTTTATCTCTTAAGGATGGTTACACTTTGGCTAAGTTGTGATTATAGCTAATTTAATTATTCCAATTATTATTTTATTTATGTGTTATCATTCATAAATTATCTCAAAGGTTGTTAAAAGGGTTAACTGTCGAAAAAGATGATGTTTATATGTTATTAAGGTTATTAATCCTTAGGGAAGTTAGAAAAATTTTCAAAAAGTTTTATCGAAAAATTTAAAAGTTATGGCCCCCATGATAAAGAGCTTACCTCTGGAAAGTGCAAGCTTGAAAAATGGAATGATTTGGATGAACGATCAGAAAGTTATGAGCTCTGGAAGGTTTTGGGCTCTGAAATTTTGCAAAAACGCCTTGTGTATTATGAGGAAAATGTCAAAAATTCCTAAGTGCATGGTGGTATATATATAGGATGTAAGCACTGCATCAAAAAGGCCTTGTCGACATGGTCGGCTATGTCGACAAGGCCTCATCGACACAGCTGTGGACCACTGTTGACTTTGGTTAAACTTGCAAAATACAAGGAATTTTTGAATGAAATTAGGATCAAATGAAAGATCAAAAGGCCAAGAACAGTATGAAAACATGAGAAGAGGGTGTTGAAGCTTATAAATTTGAAAAAATGGAGAAAAATTAATTTAGAGGATGAATGAGATAAAAGGTTAAGGAGCACTAAGCGAAATACCCAATTGAATATGCGAAAGATAGGGTTGTGGAAATGTCAAAAGTAAGGGACCTTAACTAACCAATCCAAGAGCTATGCAAGTGGATCCTCCCCATAGCAAGCTCATGTCCTTGTTGCCCTTAGATAACCTCAACTACAAAGTCCATGGGTTCCATAGTCAATTTAATGATTATGAAAACTTAAGGACCAACCAAAAAGAATCTACTCAAGAATCCAAACACATCAGACCAAGACATAGAGCATAACATAGAACATGATAGTGAGGTGAGTTATGGCAGCATGGATGGATGATAGAAAAGATGGAATGGAATTTCGAATTGAGGTCATAAGAAGTCCCTTGTGGAATTTGTGTTTAAAATAACCTGGGAAGATCCATCCTTAGTCTAGACCAAAACTAGCCACTTTTAGTAACTTTGCATCATCACTCTAAGACTAATCCCCCCACTCAAGACACAAGCTTTCTTCCACAAAACAACCATCATTCCATAGGGAGAAGAAAAGAGAGAAGTAGGAAGTGAGAGTAGGCCTTAGTTACAAGGGACCTTCAAGCATAGGTGCATGTCTTTCTAGTCCCATAATTAGTGCTTATAGCCCATTTATTTGTCCAAGGGATATTTTTTGAATTCCTATTATTTTTTTCTTTTAGTTTTTGGATGGGAACCACACCATGCAAAGACTTTATTTGACTTACTATTAGTGGTTGGTATGGAACAATAAGAAGTCCATGAAAAACACTCAATCACTCAAGCAAGTAGAAGAGTACAAAGAGTATTGAGTCCCCTTGAAGTCACACCCTTTTCAAACCTTTGTATCCTTCCTAATTTTGGAACTACTAAGGTCATTGATTGATTAAAAGTTTCTTTAATGGAAAGGACCCCAAATTCCCATAACCAGGATAACCATAGAGTTTATTGGATGGGTGGATGACATGGTCTCACTGCCTATTACATGAAAAATAAACCATGTCAAAGTCATCAGACATTAGAATTCAAAAATAAAAACCAGACATTGATAATCACAACATTAAGCACAAACCATCATTAGTAAATAGTAACAACAGAACTGTGTCCTGTGGCAATAAAGCAATTTTATTAGCAAAAATAAGAAAATATCATACTTGAAAAAAACAAAATAAAGTAAAATATATAAGAAAGTGTAAAATAATCAAGAAATATTCAAAGGTACTAATGATGGTGTATAATTAGAAAAATTTGAAAATCTAAAAATTTGTACAATAAATAACTTGTAAAAGTAAAAACCTAGAAAATAAAAAGTAAAAAAAATAAGAAGCAATATGGATTGTTAGCACAGATGGCCATCTCCCCCATGACTAAGTTGGAAGGAGGAGATCAAAAAAATAAAAGGTGGTTGTCCATCCGTTGAGGTGGTAGTTGCACTGGCCTATCTGGTTCAAGGAAAGGTTTTACTTTTTTGATGTTCATGAACTGCTTTTTATTTGGTCTTTTAGGCTTGTAGATCAACATGGCCCCATAGGAAAAGGTTTGATCAATTATATAAGGTCCCTTCCATAATGTCTAAAATTTTTCCTTTTGGGATACATGTCTAGGGTTTCAATAGAGAACCTTATCTCCTGATTAAAGTTTTACTTTCCTGATTCTAAGGTCATGACATTGCTTGTTGAATGCCTTGTGCACCTCATTTAAGGATAATATTACTAATTGATTTTTATCTAGCACATTTAGTTTGATCAATCTTTCTTTCTATGCTAAACTTCGATCAAGATTCAGATCATAAGCTGTTGAAAGTGTACAGATCTCAGATTGAATCAAGAGCATTGGAAGTTTTCCGTACACTAACTCATAGGAAGAATAGCCAATAGGAAGTTTCTAAGTTGAATGATTAGCCTAGAGGACATCATTAAGTTTTTCACTCCAATCCTTACTATATTTTCTAATGGTCTACATTAATATTTTTGTGATCTCTTGATTGGTTACCTCTGCTTAACTATTGGCTTGAAGGTAATAAGGTGTTGTTAATTTATGTTCAACCCCCAAGCATTGCATCAATTTTCTAAAAGTGGCACCTATGAAATGAGTTCCATTATCAGAAATTAGTGAATGTGGCACCCCAAACCTATTCACAATATTTTGTTGTATGAATCTAGCAGCAATAGATGATGTACAATTAGTAACGGTTGCTACTTCTACCCACTTTGTGCAATAGTCAACTACTACTATAATATATGACTTTCCATTGGACATGGGTGTGATGGGACCCATGAACTTAACAACCCATATGCCAAAAGGTTCCAGTGGTTGAATCCACTATTGAGGATCTTCCATGCAAGTGGTCATCCCCCCATCTCATTGATAATGTTCACAATACTTGATGGACTAGTGGGCATCTCTAATGATTGTAGGCCAATGGTATCCTACCATTAGGATTTTTATAGCCATGCATCTCCTTGCATAGTACCCTCCACAAGGTCCATCGTGAGCATCTTGGAGAACAAAAAATTGATCTTTGTCAAGGACACACCAAAGAATCAGGCCATCTACACACACATTGTAGAGGTGTTCATTGATTCCCATAAAGTATTTGGCCAAATGAAGAAATTGTTACTTCTATCTAAAGTCAAGATCCTGTGGCATCTCCCAAGTGAGAAGATAAGTGGGGATGCCATTGTACCATGTTGTTTCTATGGGCATTTGTTCATTTATTGCTCTTGTGAAGAGGATTTCGTCTGGAAACTGATCAGAGAGTGGGCTCTCCTACCTTTTATTATCCCATCTTAAATGAGAGAGGTGGTCAATGACCACATTCTTAGTCCCTTTTCAATCTACCATTATGAGATCAAATTCCTGCAAGATCACAAGCCATTGTATGATACAAGGGTTCACCATTAGCAGATTACATTGTGGTTCATGTGCAAAAATACTTTGTAACCAAGCATGTATTGCTTGAACTTGTCCAGAGTGTACACCACTACCATTAGTTCTTTCTCTATGGTGGTGTAATTTAACTATGCTTAGACAATGCTTTGGCTTGCGTAGTGCATATGGTATGGGAATTTCTTATCGTCCATCTATGTGAGCACTACTCCCAAGGCATAGATACATCCATCATGATGTAGAAGGATCTAAACTAGTTTGATGCTTGCAGGATTAGTGTTTCTATGAGTTTCACTTTTAATTGTTGGAATGCATGTTCACATTCCTTGGTCTAGATGAAAGGTGCATCTTTCTTTGTGATCTCTACCAACGACTTTACAATCTTAGAGAAATTCTCTATGAAATGCTGGTAGTAGCTAGTGTGTCCAAGGAATGATCAAACATCTTTAATGATCTCTAGTTGGCATGTTATTCCTTAGATGACCCTTATCTTTTTTGGGTCTACCTCAATCCCTTTTTGCAAATCCGATGCCCTAACATAATGCCTTCTTGGACCATGAGATGGCTCTTTTACTAGTTGAGTCATAGATTTATTTCTACACATCTCTTGAATACTTGTTCAAGGTGGTCCAAGGCTTGCTCAAAGGTAGCTCCATAGGTGGAAAAGTCATCCATGAAGACTTCAACACCACTACTGATCTATTGTTGGAAGATACTAAGGACCAAACATTGAAATGTTGCAAGGGTATTGGATAGACCAAATGGCATCTTACAATATGAAAAAGTCCTCAAGGACTCGTGAATGTTGTCTTGGCATGATCTTTTGATGCAATTTGTATTTGGTTATAGCCACTATAACCATCCAAGAAGCTATAATAATAATGCCCAAATATGGTATCCAATGCTTGATCCACAAATGACAAAGGAAATGATCTTTAAATGTTTCCATATTCAATAGCCGAAAGTTGATGCAGACTTGTCATTTTTCATCTTTATTTGGCATAATTACGAATGGGCTAACCCACTCACTATCCACGATTGGATAGATGAACCCCACCTTGAGGAGTTTTTCAATTTCCTCTTTAACAATCTGCTTTAATTTGGAGTTCAGCCACCTCTATGACTACCTTCTAGGCTTCAAGGCTGGGTCAATGTAAATGTGATGCTAACATATCCTTGAATCGATTCCTGTTAGCTCTATATATAACCAAGCGAAGGTTGTTGACCACTTGTTAACGACCTTCAACAACTTTTCTTTTTGTTCAAGAGCAAGTTTGGCATTAATTATGATCGATTTACCATTGTTTAAAAATGCATATTCCATGCCGATCAGTAAATTTTTTAGCTCTAAGGGCTCCTACTTAAAGTTATCAAAGATTTTCTACTCTCTCCAAAAAGTATCATCATCTTCATCAGAGAGTTGGAAATGAACTTGTTCAATTTTGTCCATGCCTTCAACATAAGCACATGTTAGGCTCTCAGTTGACTCAATGCATAACATGCTGCTATTTAAGTCAGCTATCAGGCACCGGATGCCCTCCTATTTTGTGGTTGCTATGTACATACACCTTTGAATATTAATTTCTTATGAACACTAATTACATGCTTTAATGTATGTACTTTTGACTGACCAAATTCTTTGCACACAATTACACATGTTATCATTATACGTGATGCATGGAATACACTTCTTCTCTATCTTGCCTAATTTATCTTCTTTGGATATCTTTAGAAATAGGTCCCTTATGCCCATATGTGCATCGACTGTGCTTAATCAAGATCTTCCCATAATGATGGGGAAAGTCACTTTTGCAGTTATCAACCTTGATCACTAGAAAATTAGCAAGATAGGACCACCCAAAAACTATGGCCACAATGTCTTCTACTAACAATATTGATTTCTTATGAACACTAATTACATGCTTTAATGTATGTACTTTTGACTGACCAAATTCTTTGCACACAGTTACACATGTTATCATTATACGTGATGCATGGAATACACTTCTTCTCTATCTTGCCTAATTTATCTTCTTTGGATATCTTTAGAAATAGGTCCCTTATGCCCATATGCGCATCAACTATGCTTAATCAAGCTCTTCCCATAATGATGGGGAAAGTCACTTTTGCAGTTATCAACCTTGATCACTAGAAAATTAGCAAGATAGGACCACCCAAAAACTATGGCCACAATGTCTTCTAATAACCCTAGAGGAACAGTAATTGATTGATCTACCAACTCTAGATAGATGTTCCTCTTCTTAAGAGGTGGTAGGTTCCATGCCTTGTACATGTCATGGAAGATGATATTAACTCCGGAACTAGAGTTAAGAAGAGCCTTGCATGGCTCATGTCTAGCAATCTATAGATAAATGAGTAGACTCCCTAGGTCAAATCTTTTTGTGGGAAGATTACCAACCTTGATCTAGTGAAAAATAGCTTGAGTTAGCATCACAGTATGAATCTGAGGTAGCAATTGGTTTGAAGGGCAATCAAAGGTGTTTGATACAGAGGATGAGGGTGTTGAAGATGTAGGGAAATCAACCTAACTAGATTGTGAGGGTTGAAGAGGATTGCTGGGTTGGAACAAAGGTCTTTTTCTGGATTGATTATCTATACCACTCAGCTGGAAAGACAATTGTGAATGTACAACCCTGGTAGCATTTCATTGTTGTGGTTGTGAAGGAATCTCACCCTGCATGGATGACCAAGAGGTAACTGGGTTAAAGGTGGAGGTGTGTGTGTAGACGAATGTAGAGGATGGTATGAATATGGGTTTTTCCTTGAGTAGATGGTAAATGTGTTTAGTGGTAGTCTGGAGGGTAATAATGATGTTGAAATGAGGTATGACTTGCAAAGCTTCTTGGTGATATGAGCTGTTGAACATAGTACTCGTATGAATTTGGTTGCCTATAAGGGTACTAATGCCTTAGCAATGACATTCCCCATGATTGTGGTTAGTGCCATGATTGATATTGTTCATAAGGTTGTGGTGGAGCTCCACTTGGAGAGTAAGCTTGTTGTTGCTAGTAGAACTACCTTGGATTGCCTTAAGGATAAGGCAATCATCTAGGTGCCTTCCTACATGCCAGTTGAGGATTTAATTCATACACCATAGACTCTTGTAAGTGTAACACCATAGGGCAACATCACTTTGTATGTTCGTATTGACAAATTTCACAATTAGTTTCATCATCAGAGTCAGTTTCCTCAACTTCTTTTATGGCAGCAGTGGTACCCTTACCTATTTGGCAGGTACATTCAGCTTTTTTTCACCTCTTGCAATTATGATCACTATGTTTCTCTTTGGATTCTTTGGTGATCTGCATAATAGTTTAAAATTTTTCATCCAAAGAGTCTCATAATTTGTTAACCTTTGTTGAAATATCATAAATAGATTTTTAGATGGGCAAGGTTTTCCTATTCATCACTTCATAAAGTGGTGACTCCTCCTTGTCACAAAATCAAACCTCTCATTTTCTAATAGAAGGATCCCTATTATATCTTCTACACTCTTCCTTTTTTTTAGCTCACCTTATTTTTTTACTACTTGCACAATTAGCCTTTGAATCTAATGAGCTCTCAGTTTAGACAATTGTCCTTAGGCATACACCCCAAGGGTTCTTCTAGTTTCTGCTCTAAGCCCATTTATAATGTGGCAAAGTTGTTACCTCTAAGAATAACGATGGCCAGGGCATCAATGTAAGGGTGAATAGTATCTACCCATGGTGGCACCCAAGGGTTCATATGTTCCTTATTTCCAACCTTAAATTTTCCTTGGATTAGAAACTTTGAAGTACATCTGATATTTTTCATTAAATAACTCTAACATGGTACTCCATTTGTAAATAGATTCCAATTCCAAGGATTAGAATAGGCTTTCAGCTTCCTTGATGAATGTCCTTGGGAAAAGCTTGAGTTTATACCATTCATTTTCTATGTTCTGTAAGGCACATGCATCATGGAAAGCTTGTAGATGTGTCTGTGGATCAAAATTGTATCCCCCCTCAAATATTGAGATATTTTTCATGTCTAAGTACTTAATCTAATCATCTTTCATATGCTTGGCTGGAATCTTAACTACCTTCGCAATGTTGAGCTTACTTCGAGTTGCTAGTAAAGGTTCATCATCATCACTGCGTTGATGACACCAATGATGGTTTCAACCATCCCTTTGATCTTGGTAGCCTTCATAGTCATTATTTTCTCATTGATCACCTTCATCATGATTATTTCAATGACACTTTCTATGAGAATTGTTAGATAAAGAAGAATGTTCAAAATCAAATGAAGAGGATGAAGAGGAAGGTGGACCACCACTGCCACCGTCGTGTCTACCACCACTCTTTTGCTTATTATAACCATCATCTTTAGATCCCTTGCTATTGTGATGCTTGCTTGAGTCCCTAACTTGACTATCACTTTTTCCTAAACTTAGTTTATGAATAGTGAATTGCAAGTTCAGGTTCACACCCTCATCATCAATATCAGGGGGTGAAGAATCTTTGTGTTGAGAACCTTTAGTAGGAGGATCCTCATTATCATCTTGATTTAGTAGGAACAAGGGATTAATGTAATGTTTTCCCTTTATAGCCTCATTGAGATTCTCCTGATGTTAATCTCACTTGCATTGTGTTTCAATGAGATAGTAGTTTCGAGTGTCATATCCATCCACAACGTATTCTTCGTGAAGATTTGAGATGCCCAACTTCTTAACAGTTTTAACCAACATCCCTAGCATAGATTGATTGGGGGCAAGACAATGTTGCCCTCCATATCACACCATCGCAACTGTTCATCCTGATGTAGGATGAAGGTGAAGTTTGGTACATACTCATATGGATGAGTATATATCACTTTTTATTCTTGTGGAACCGATGATTTAACTTGTTCGCACATGTAAGAAGAAGAAGACATTTTGCAAAACAAAGTAAAATTATCAGTGTGCTTCTATAATTCTATGTATAGTGGGAATGATATTGACCTTGAGGTTCATACAACAATATTAATGATATTCACTTAAACCTAAATAGTGCACATTTCAACAAACAAAGTCCTCAACAGTAGCACCAATGATGAGCGACAAGGTACCCCTATGCCCAACCATATGAATCACAAAGCGTTCACACATGATCCTATTGAATTCCATGGACTTTATCATTTTTGGTGCACTAGTCTTCTAGGAAGTGAATCTTGCCTTAAGATCAATTATTGTCTTCCCAATTACACTTATGATGTACATTGGTATGGTTAAGTGTAATTGAGGCATCTGATTTTTATCATTTTGTGTTTTATGATTTTGGTATTCAAAGGAAGATAAAAGTGATTAGATTAACTAATTTAAATTAACTAAGTAACTAGCATCTAACTAATCCTAACATAAGCATTCGGTCCCACTTTCTGTACACATCTTGAACCCACGTATCTGCTATAGGGTGACCAAGCACTACGCTACTAGGCGTACCAAGCAATAACACTGCTATGATTACCAAGTGAATACGTGTTATGCTTGAAGTGGTTGTACTTATGTGTGTAATCTACCTTACTTAATTGCCTCATCAACTTAATTTCTAGAAAACATTTAATAAATACTTAGAAACATTTAACAAATTATTGAGAACATTGAATGCATAAATAAAATATTTAATCTATCCAAAGTGCTACAAGGTTTATCAGAAAGCTCATCTTTATTGCTACACACGTTGTCATGCTTAGGTACAACAATGCTGAAATAAAGATCCGTACACTCAATGACTCCTGCTACAAGCACTTGGGACGAAATCTCTAACTTTCAAATGGAAAAACTGTAAGAGCTTCGCTACAACTACAATCTCTTATGTCATAAATGCAACTGGTAGGTGTGTATTTATAGCTAAAAATAGACACTGGGTCGATGGGGCCTCTTCGATGCATGATACGATGCATCAACAGGGCCCAGTCGATGAGGCCTCATTGATGCAACCAACCAAATTGTGAATCATCAACATCTAATAAAAAAAATTACCATAGTTATCATCTAACTCTTTTCTCTATTAACTTTTTTGTATTAAATTCTATTTTTCTTTCTTTTCCCATTCTACTATTTATCTCTTCTCATCTTCCATATTCTATATTCTTAAGACCTTTTTCTACCTCATTGTACCATTTCATCTACCTTCCCTACTCTTACATTCCTCATTCTTCTTACATTTCCTTTAAAACACATCAATGATGACAATATTTATAAGCAATCTACTTCATGCAAAGAGATACAAGAGTTTCTTAGTAACATTCCATGTCAAGATATGATGAGATTGAGTGGCATATGAAGAGGATTATCAAATTTTCTAATTATTAAAATAATAAATATTGTTAGAGTGTTGGATTTAGCCATCTAAACATGGTATAGAGGCTATGTCCCTCATTTATTTCTTCATTTTATTAATTTCTTGGTTTCAAAATATCTACTATTCATCTATTCTCTTCTACTTTCTCTTCTCTTTCTCTAACTTTCTTCCTATCTAGTCATCTTTCTCTTGTTATTTTTAGCTCACTAGCAAGTATTGAGTGGATTTACTCTCATATAACAAGGCTATGTTAAGTCTATTGGAAATAGTATGATATGTGCTCTCTTCTGGACCATTTATGATGCTCTTAATTTCATGTTTCTTGCCATATTTTAAATTTGGAATCATTTTATTTTTTAAGTTTTAAAGTTAAGAGTCATTAGCTATTGGTTTTAATTTTCAAAGATTGAATTCTATGTTTTAATGTTAGTGTGTGTGCACACTTCATTTTTGTAAAGGATCAATGACTCCACATGTAATCATCATCAAAGTGAGGCATCCTTGAAAGCTATAAGGAGTCCTCTCCTTTATTGTAAACTTGATAAGAGCACTTTGAATCATTTGGAAGGTGAACAGAAGAAGGGAGTGTGCTATTGGTTTCCTAAGCTCTTTGTATATATTTTATTTTTCTTTCTCACATTCTTGCAACATGAATTTCCTACAATGATTTAAGATCCTCACAATTCTCTTATCTAATTCTCATAATGTTCTTGGAGATTTCTCACAATTGAATTTTCATAGTCTCATAAGTTTTCATAAATTCTCAGTTCTCACATTCTCAAAATTTATCTTACAAGTTTCAATTTATTATTCTCTTAATTTTTACCATGATTTTAATCATAAATGTTGTCTTATGTGTATTTTTATTTTAGAAGCATAATAGAAAACTATTTAATTTTTTAAATCTATAATTCTATTAAGAATTTGTTTTATTCCTTAGCTAGGAAGCTTTTCATGTTAATGATCTACAATTCTCAATCTTAGATCAATTTTTAGAAGCTCATTTATGGAGGTGTTTAAAGAACTTATTTGGATTTTTCACAATCTCTTCTTTTCTTACAATTTTAAAAGTATTTGAATGTAGTAAGCACAGTTTTCATTGAAGATTAATAGATCTTATCTTGCTACATAGTTCTAGATCATTAGCTTCTAGATCTAAATCCCTTCAAGGATTTAGTCATTGTTACTTTCTCTCATGTTTCATATTCTTCCATGTTTTGAAGCATATGTGATGAATCTATGATTGAATGTCCTATAAAATCTTGTTGCATGTATCAATTTGAAGGTTAAGTGTCTTATCTAGTCTTTTGTACCTCATTCCCCAAATTGGAGATGAATTGATATCGTTTTCCCCTTGAATCAAGCTTGCTTTTTTTTTGTGTTTATTGCAAAATAGGGCATCTCGCTAGGCATTGATTCTTGTGATTAGAATTGACATATTTATGAGAATAGAAATTCTCATCAATCCAACAAAGATTGATTCCACAATTCTTAAAAAAGATTAAGGACCTAACATTTTTCCACTCATTACTATCATAATGTCTAGTGATTCAGTTTTTTTTTTCTACCTCACATTGATCCAATGATCTAGGATGATAAACCTAGAAGATAATTATCACCATTTTAATCAAATAATTTGAAACAAAAAGAAGGATTTAAATCTTACTCCAAGTCATCCTAGGTAATGTTCAATGATATCCTTAAATTTTAGAGTTCTCAACTTATTTAAAAAGCCATTGAGATTTGATCCTAGGCCATTTTCATTTTAATCACCATCCTTCCATTGTGATCACTTGGATAGATTCTAAGTAGATAAGATAAGAATTTCATTAATACCATCCATTCATCCATTATGTGTACAAGATTTAGTTATGCCCTACTTTTGTGATCCAACACCATCCTCATGACTACTTGTATATGTTACTAGTGTATAGGTGATGTCCTAACTCTTCTTTCCGTGCCCCACTTGGCAAGTACATAATCACCATATTTCTTCTTCTTGATGGATTCTCCTTTGATATCTTAGCAACATCCATCAAGAGAGGGTAATGTTATACCCACTTTTTCAGGACTGCATTAGCCAACACAAGTTATAATATATCATTGTTCAAGCTTCATCCAAGCTAGGTCCTTAGTCTCTTTCCAAAGGTTAAAAATCTTGATTTCTCCTATCTCCATGCCTCCCACTTTACCTTCATCCTATGAGATTCATATTCAATGTGACTACCCTTTAATCATTGATCAATGTAACTCTTGGATGATTGAAAGCATTAGCGTCAATATCATGTACCAAGACATCATAAAACTTCAACTCATATACATCACTTCAAGCTCCACTGAATGACACTAATGACTTCATTTAATAGTATACGTGACCACCAACATTATCCTTAGACATCCAGAATTACCATTTCAAGTCTAAGTGACATCTAGGTAATGGCCAGCATCACCATTAGCATAACCTAGGATTTCATCATTAATCTAACTTTAACAAGACACAAACTCCTAATTTTCAATTTTGGATTTTTGATATTTTTAAGCATCTATAGCCTATCAATACAAGAATTTAATCCTTAGAATAAGCCACATTTTTTATATTTAGAGTATTTCTTTGAATTGAGAGAGAAAACAATAGCTTCATCATCATTGTCATTGAAAGCTCCTTCTTTCTTTGGTCATCAACTACCCTCAATAGTACTACATCAAGCAATTCTCAGCATCCATGCTAACCTCTATAGAATCCTCTATTATCGTCACTAATGGTAACATCCTTGAGTGACACCAGCATCACCATCTCTACTACCAATTGTATACCCATTAGAATTAGCACCATTTGATCATTATCATTGCATCTAGCTTTAACAACAAGGAAAATATTAGATCCATCAATTGTAAGAGCCCAAAATTTGCTATGTTGTATTAATTTTAACTCCAAAATATCAAGGTTTATCTTATTAATCATATCCATCTCTCTTAAATGATCATTCTCTCTACATAAGGATCATTCAAAGACAAAATATTCTTTCATTATGTGGGAAAGTGGATATCTATCCATTCTCATTCATCATTGTCTCATGTAGTGTGCTTACATTTTTCTTATTTTTTAGTTTTTATTATTATTTTTTCACCATATGCTATAATTACTCTACTTCATATTCTTAAGTTCGTATTTAATTAGCAAAATATGCTTCTTCATCTTGTTATCATCAATTTTCTAGGGCTATATTATTCTTAAGACCATTTATGACTATAAGTCAGGCAATTCTTATTTAATTCATGAAGGTGTTATTCATGGAATTGTAATTAAATAGTTGGCATATAATTTGTATCACATGAACTAATCACATAACATAAATAATCGTAAAAGCATCATCACTTCTTACAAAGATAGTGGTTAATGAGTTCACACAACATGACATAATTAACCTCACAATCACACCTTATCTAATGCCCAAGACACATAACATCTTAATAGTTATTGAACTCCATGCAATTTCCTCAAATTAACATCCATCACAAACTATACACATAAACTCACATTTTCTTGTTTTCTATCATTCATCACTTCATCAAATGATAATGATTTATTAAATAATTTTTCATTCTTTACTAGGTATTAAAACATTCATGAATTCACAATACAATTTATCAAGCATTAAAATTAGCATAAAAAATTCATCATTCTTATGTACAAATTCTTTCAACCACATCATCTCTATGAAAATATTAATCTCAAACCAACTGTAATTGATTGTGACCTAGCCATGACTCGTAGTAACTCACTTTCTTAAGGAGCATAAGTTGGGCATGAATTTTAGCATACTATTTCTTTGTAGCTATGACCAAAATATAACTCATAGTTCTTGGTCATGATCCTACTGTAACTTGTAGAAATTCTTGCCTACATGTATCAATTGTAGAATCCAAAAATCTATGGTGACTCCACCACAACCCTTAGTGAGCTTATGCTATCCATACTACAATTCCATCATGACTCATGATGTTAATAAATTTTTACATTCTAACTAACCATGAATCATAGATAGTAAAAATCCATTACAATACAAAAGTTAGCTTAAAAATTGCACACAAAGGATATCTTTGATTATTCAAACAATTGTAACTTGCACCACATTGTAACATTTTGGCCATTAATGAAGCAAGGCTTAATTCTTTGATCTCTACTTAATGAAGAATGGGTAATTAGATAAAGTAAATTGCTTTATTATAGATAAATTTGGTAATCCTTATATGTAGCTCAATTTAAGAAACGAGGGTTTTCATTTAGATCTTAAATCAACCTTATGAGCTTAACAGAGCCTAGTTGTCTATATTAGAGTTATATTCATATATCCCTGTTATGCTAGTTAAAATGGAAGCAACATAAAATCAACAAAATCTCTTCAATACCTCNTAAGAATTTCTACAAGTTACAGTAGGATCATGACCAAGAACTATGAGTTATATTTTGGTCATAGCTACAAAGAAATAGTATGCTAAAATTCATGCCCAACTTATGCTCCTTAAGAAAGTGAGTTACTACGAGTCATGGCTAGGTCACAATCAATTACAGTTNGAAAAAGAAGACATCTTAGTAGAATTGAAGGCAGCACAGGAGAAGACATCTCTAGAAAATAGTAGACATCATTTTGGAGAGAAAGGCATCTTTACTGAGAAGAAGATGTCTTTGTAGAATGAAGGCTTGATGTAGAAAGACATCTCAATCTTGAAGAAGATGTCTTTCTAGAATGAAGGTCCATTACAGAAAGATGTCTTAGTCTTGGAGAAGACATCTTCAGTGACCATTAACTAGCTATTGCATGTATTTCAAGGTGATTTTGGAAACATATTAGCTATAAGAAAATTCCATTCTCATTGGGAAAAGATCAAGCATTATTTACTTTCATTGTATTCATCAAGCACTCATTGAAATCATTGTTGTTTCTCATTGTACAATCTTTTTTCTATTGTAATTGGTCAAAGTTAGTTGTACCTCAAGGTGCAAGGATCAACAAACTTAGTTACATTCTTTCCTTGTGATTTTTGTTCTCTATTGTTGCCCTACAGGGTTGATGTCCTTCTTATAGGAAGGCATATTGCTTGAGCTTGTCAGGATCTTGCAAGATTGAGTATTAGTGTAGCGCCACAACACTCTGAAGTGGAGCTCAAGTTGTAAAGGTTGTAGGATCCTAGAAACCACATTCTAAGCTTGTCGAGACCTTGTGGGGTTAAGTGGATTCATAGCATCAAATCACACAGTTGTGGAGCTTAGAGCTTATACAGGGTATGGTATGCTTCAAACAACATTTGAGAGTAACACAAAGTCCAGAGGTGTACTTGTGAACTATCCTCTAAGCGTGGACTACCTAAGTTGGGGAACCACATTAATTTTGGTGTGTGCTTTACTTCAAATAATTTTTTTATTTGGGGAACTTATTCATTCCTTCCCCCA
>MNCI01036132.1:662127-687353 GCA_015680685.1 Gnetum montanum | reverse complement strand
GTCCAACAATCCTCACTAATGGTTTCCGATTTTAATATAGCTATATATTTACATCATAAAGAGACTTTGTATCTCAAAATAGTTCAAGACTCATGATTAAAGGAATGAAAAGCTCAAGCCTTAATTGTGATTTTAAGTTTTAATGATTTAAAGCCAAGTTTTTGGTGATAACTGTAGTATGAATGAAGCTTCAAAACTTAAGTTTGAAAGTTAAGCAAAAGACCCATGGATTGAAAGAACATATGAGAACTAAAAATGAGTGCAGAAATAATTTTTATATTTTCTTAGTATAGCAAATCTCAAATGGTTTAAGAGAGCTCTTCCGTTGTTGCAACATTAGCCACTTACATGGAATAGCAATGGATTCAAAGCATCAAGTTTACTTTTCTACATCTTACCTCACAGTTTTTTTAAAAAAATCATGATATACTCATATAATGAGATTGAGCTAAGATTTATCACATTGTATTTATCTACAAAGAATGAATCCCAAGAGGAGGTAAATATCAAGGGAAGTTTCTATGGAGATGTTGTAAGTCTTTATGATCAAATTTATTTTTGGGATAAAAGGTTTTAAAGCTAAAAGCAACCTCAAAATATTCTGATTTGTTGATCATATAAGCTCATGAGATTTCAATTAGTTTAAAAAGCTAGGATTTTGGATTCTATCAAATATCGCATGGAATAGTTACAAAGGTAAAACTTGTATGAGCTTAACGTAGCCTAGAGGAACACACTTTCTATTTGCTAGTTAAGATGAGACCATTGAAAATGGATTCACAAAGCATAAAAACCAGTTTCATCTATATATGGAATTAGCATTAGAATAAATAGTTAAGAATAGAAAGAAACCCTATCATTTCAAAAGAAAAAAAGGCTTGATCTGAGGCTGACTCAATTCTTTAGAATCATTCCAAGTAGAGAGGAATCTTAGAACTAAAGATTAGCTTTACAAAGGGTTTTGAAGACTAGCTAAAACGTAATCAATGGTGAACAGAGAGAATTCATTAAGTATGACTATCACATCAACTCATAGAAGAAGTTCATAGGACTAAAAATTGACTCTCCAAAATGGTGCTGCTTGACTTTGCTTTGTAGGATTAAAGCATAAGGAAAGATTGAAATTAGCTTTGTATATGTGAATCCCATTTGACACGTAAGCTATCTTGTGAAGTAG
The DNA here is from genome assembly GCA_015680685.1 of Gnetum montanum. Classification (NCBI taxonomy): domain Eukaryota; kingdom Viridiplantae; phylum Streptophyta; class Gnetopsida; order Gnetales; family Gnetaceae; genus Gnetum; species Gnetum montanum. Next base: position 686,176 of record MNCI01036132.1, on the reverse strand, counting down.
GTTAGTAGAACCAAGAACTGGTTCAATGAAAAAAACATGAAGAATGGTTATGGCAAGTGAGCTCTATTCAAATGCTAAGATTCATAAGCTTGAAAAATGGTTCTATGAAAGAGCTCTATAAACAAGCTCGTAAGTCATGTTCTACTCTGACAGGTTAGCAATCAAAGTAATGACACATAGAAGTTATATTATGTGCTTCATAATACCAAAATTTAATTTCATAAACTAGTACAAAAATTGGCCTCACCACATCAACTTCTACATAGAGTGGTTCTTTAGAACCTAGATTTAATTTTGCAAATTAGTCATACAAGCCACATCATTAGAATAAGCTATATGAAGAAGAAAAACTTCAGTCCTACAAGTAATTTCATTTTTTTACCTCTACCAAGTCAACTCTATTAAGATGGGAAGATTCATAAGATTAGAAAATGGATCTACAAGAAACATTCCTTTTGCCTCTACCATATCAACTTTGGAGAAAAATGCATCACTCATAAGCATAAAATTGACTTTGCCACATCATCTCCTTTATAGAATAATTATATAGAAGCTCATTTTATATCTATGAACAGGATCAAAATCATTTCTACAAGCCATGTCATTAGAGCATATTAAAATAAGCTTGTACATAGAACCAAAATTCAACTTTACAAGCAAGCACAAAAGTGGCTCTACCATGTTAGCTTTTATAGAGTATGAGCTTGTAAAACCAAAAACCAATTCTAAAATGCAGCTAAAAGATAGTTCTACAAGTCATCATCATGAAGCATAAAAAGAAAGAAGCCCAAGAATTATTCTTCCACATTAGTATTTTAGTAGGGTAGATTCATAGAACTGAAAATTGGTTCTATGAATGAGCTCTAAAATGGTTCTATGAGTCATGTTAGCTTATCTATAATGTAGGCTCATAGAATCAAAATACAAGCAAGCTCTAATATGATTCTACAAGCCACCTAAGCTCAAGATAGAAGAAAATCTCGTAGAACCAAAAATGCTTCTATGAATTATCTCTAAAAGCTAGCTACAACTTGTAGAGCAAGTTTGTAGAGCACAAAAATGGTTCTATGAATAAGCTTTGAAATGGTTCTTCAAGCCATGTTAGATCTCATCTTGGACTCACCAAGACTTATGCATGTGCATGCTATACTTTTAATCAAGTTTAGCAAGATATGAAGTAGAGGCAAAAGAGCATGACTCAACACATAGAACTGCAAATTGATTCTACAAACAAGCATAAACTCATTCTATGATGTCAACTCCCTTATAGAACAAGTTTGTAGAATACAAAAATGGTTCTACAAGTAGGCATTCAATCAGTTCTAAAAGTAACATTAGCTTGAAAAAGTTAATTACTTCATCAAGCTAGAAGAGTCAACTCTAAAAATAGGCTCTACAGAAAGCTTTATCACATCAGCTTTTATATTTAGCATAGGTTCATAGAATTGAACATTTTTTTCACAAGGAAAAGCTACATGGTTCTACAAGCCATGTTAGGATAAACAGATCTCATTTTGGACCAAAAAAAGAATAAAATTAACACAAATTCATGTTAAATTTTAATATAGCTCTGTATTTTGTGAGTAAGAAGCTAAAGGATATAACACAACTTCTAGAACCAAAATTTGATTCTATGAGAAAGCTCAAGAATCACTCTACCACATCAAGTCTTTTGTAAAATAGTTCATAGAACCAAAACTCAACTCTATAAGCAAGTCCAAAAATGGTTCAACAAGCTAACATCAAAACTAAGTAAAGGCTATATGAAAATAGAAGCTACATCAACAAGAATAGGTTGAGATGCTAAGCCTAAACTCTTAAGCTTTTAGAAATCAAAGCTCATGACATGTGGCAAGAACTGAGTCGAACAACCTATCTAGAAGCAAGTTAAAGAACAAAGGACAAATTCCAAGTAACAAAGCCATAGAAAAATAGAGCCAAGAACTAAAACAGAGCTAAGACTAGCATAGAGCTACCATTGAAGCACACTGGAATGTCTCCAAAGTTTTCATAAAATTTATAAGAAAAACAAGCCATATTTGTGTGGATGAACAAAAAGACACGAGAACTATTTGATTTAGCTATAACTAAGAGAGAACTATTACCTCAATGCAAATAGGATTATTTGGATATGATAATGGCAGTTACTGGGACCATGAATAAAACTACCAAGAATAAGCTGAAACTGGAACAAGTTTGTACCAACGTGAGAGTTACCTTAATAGAAATAATAAATTTGATAAATAAATTCAATTTGGGAGAAACAAGTGCTAAAGAAGTCTTAAAAAAGCTTACTAACACTAAACCAAATATAATGAATTAGGCTATTAAGGCTTTCTTAAGTCACGGGAGATTATCTTAATAGTTATTAGTTGAGGGACTTTAGATTCAAAGAATGATGAATTTATTTTGAAAAACTAAACAGTTATTAAGTGGTTTACATTTATACGAGGTGAACATGAGGAAGTTATGGCCTTAATTATTATAACATTTGTAACTGCCATAGACTAGTGTAAAAAGCCCAGAGAAAATTTGTTAAAAGGAGGAGGAGCTAGGAGGAACTGAGTCTTAGATATTGGAGGAATATTTTTGTACAATGACATTTTAAACTCAAACTTGATTCAATTCATTTACTTCTATTTAGTGAGTTATTTTTATTTTCTTTTTTATCATAGTTGCTTATCTAGTAGGCAAGATTATAGTGTGGCTTGCAACTCATTTCTTGGAATTGTTTAATTGATTATTTGAGTAAAGGGTTTAGTATTTTTGGTATTATTGATTATATAAATAGCTTTATTTTCCAAAGTAGTTACTCATGTCAATATTAGCATGTCTTCAATGTTTAAGATTTTATGCAATTTTACTATTTTATTTCTATCAATCCATTGAGTCTTGCTTTGTTTCTAGTTTTTCTCATGGAACTTTCTCTCTATGGAAGACTGGTAATAGATCTATTGAATTACACTTAAGCATATAATGAAAGGAAAATTAGTACATGTAGCATATGATCTATATTTTGTAGACTAAGTAGCTCTAATATAGCTAAAAATTCATTTGCTTACAGAAAAGAATAAAATGGTTGAATCTTTTCATAAAAGTACAATTTGTTGTTAAGCTCCCAAAATAGAATATTGTGAAATTTATACTAAATCTTAGTCCTAAACACATAGTTCTCTACAACCACTAAGTTTATTTGGAGGTATCTAGGCCTTGGTGTTTCTAGAAACTAGCAAACACCTAAGCTCACATTTTTGAAAGAGCTCTCAACATTGTGATTATCATTACAAAGAGGAGATAAGCATTGCCATTAAAAAAACCTTTGCCCCACCAATAGTTTCTTGTCACTAGGATAGGAATAAAGAATCATTGGTAACTCTAAGTTTGTGCCAACACACCACAAATAAACAAATTCTACATCATGCAACATCGATGCAAGTAGAAATCTTCAAGAGATAAACAAAAATCCAATTGATCCAAAATATTCAAGATCAAACCCTCACTTAGAAGATCATAGAAAATAAGATCGCATTACCCCAACATTAGCAATCTTATCATAGTAAATCCATAGCAATAATTATTTAAGCATCCTTTCATGTCAAATATAAAGAAATAATCTCAAAATCGATAATAAATCCAACACAATTATCCATCTTTTGTACAACATCATCAAAATCCATAAACTAGAAATTGCAATTCATCATTGTACAAAATCAATTAACATTACACCATTGACATCTCATCACTTAACATTACATAATCATTCACATCAACCTACTCAATTTGAATCAATAATGAAAACATAACAATAATCTCTAACTTGATCATCGATGAATTTGCACAAATTCTATACCAATTAATCCAAACCTTGTTACACATCAATAACCCTCATCTAAGACATAAAAGTCAATGAAAACTACCAAAACTAAAGGAAAAGAAATCCAACAATGGAATGTGAAATTTTGATAATTAAAGAAATGGACAACTTAACCACTACAAATTGACACACAAATGTACTCATGCATGTTACCTTGCCAAATGAATAGAGTCTTCCATTCCACTATTTATGAATGTCAAAGATGGAAATATGAATTACAAGTACTCAGTTTATATAGATATAGGAGAAAATCCAATAGTCATTATTAAATTAAGCATAGGGACAAAACTAGATAATACTTTTCTAAAGACTAATCATAAGCTTTCAATATATAAAAAATCAAAGACTACCAATAGGGGCTATAAGCATGTACAAGTTAGAAATGAAAAACTTACTAATAACCTATTACCCCTACATCAACATATCAACATATCTCTCAATCCGTAAATCTAATTTCAAAACCATCAAAACCAATAACTTTCTAAAAAAATGCTCTACTCAAAAAATCACTCAAAGTTGAGACTCACTTATCATTGAGCTATTATAAAAAGAAAAGCATAAAATACCAAATATTTAGTAAAACACAGTCATCATGTAAACTTAGCCATATACCCATGTCAAACACTCATCCAAATAATGATGCTTACCTCATGGTATAACAAGATTGATGTGAAATAAAAATAAAATGTCAATAATTCATAATCTAAAATCTCATAACATTCTAACTTATCAGCATGATAAATAAGGTCTCAAAGAAACACATACACCAATAGCATAGTGGCACATCACACATACATACCACAAGACCAAAACCACAACTTACTCGTATATCAAGAATGACAAAAAAGGAGATTACCTATGAGGATGTTATATTTGATTAACTAGAAATTATGATGGCACAGTAATAAATGGTAGTAAAATTACAAATCAAAATAACAATGGTTAAAAATCTAAACCCTAAATCAAAGAAAAAAACTCTATGATATGATTGCTAGATATAAAATAGTTATTGATGCAATTTCTTAGTGTCTTAAAGTTTTGTATGACTTTGTGAAGAAACAAGAAGAAGAAGAAGAAAAAGAGCTATAAATCTCCAATTTATTGAGGTTCTTGAAAGTCTAAAAGAAAATTTGGTTTAAGTTATTCATAATATCATAAAAGATACAATGCACCTTGCATTATCATCTGATATAAACTTGAATGCTTATTTTCTTGACTAGGCTTTTTGGTCCCCCAAGAGGAGGATTCTTGCTAGGAAGGATTACTTAATTAAGAAGGTCAATAATGCATAGTATTTCATGTTGCAACATTAAATTAGTTTAGTTATATTTTTTCCTTTCCAAATTATGATATTTTTATACAATATCATGATATCTTCTAAAGTACATGTTTTAATATCAACTTCAAATGTTTTCATGAAAAATAATGCCCTGAATAACATTAATCAAATCTTTACTTTTATCTAATTTTTTAATCTTCTATCGTTTTCCTAGGATTTTATACTAAATATTCTAAAATTAATTAAATTATACAAATTTTTTTTTTACTCCATAGATCCACGGTTAAAATTTGATTTCCAAAAGTGACTATGAAAGCAAAATCATTCATAAATGTGAAAACAATTTTGCTAAACAAAGTACATTTTCAATATTTAGTCTAGAAAGAAAATGCAAATTGAAGTATTGATGTAAAAAGATTTAAAATATTCATGATTTTATTTTCCTCTATTAAGAAATTCAAAAGCTTACTATTGAAGTACCTTTAATCATAAAGTTTCAAGTTCAATCTTTAAATCTACAACCCATAACTACTGAATCTCTCTATTAATTCAATGCATAAGTTCATTCAATGCTAAAAAATTCAAAAGCTTATTGAAGTACCTTTAATCATAAAGTTTCAAGTTCAATCATAAAGTTTCAAAATTCAAAGCACACCCCTAGACATAATAATAGGCTACAAGCACTAGTTATAGGGCTATAATGACATGTTACCCATGCCTAAAGGTATCTCTCTAACTAAGGCTCTTTTTATCTTCCCTCTTCTCTTGGAGTGATGGTTGTCCTTTAGGAATTTTCATGAATTCTTAATGGTCAAAGGGCCATAATATGGTAATGCAAAGTCATTGAAAGTGGATGGACTTGGTCTACACTGAGCATGGGATGGTATCAAATCATTCTAATGACACACTTCATAAGGATCTCATGTGACCTTATTGTAGATCACATACCTACCATTTTCTCTCTCTACCATCATTTTTAAATCATAACCTATCACCCCATTACCGTATATCATGATTAGTTGATGCATTTGTTATGATGATCTCATAATCTTGCAACATTTGCTCCATTGGGTATGAGTTTTAACTTGAAATAACCATTAGTCATCCTTGGTACCTACGAATTCCTTGGAATGAGGACATGCAAGGGCATTTGGGACATATGCCTACTTTAGGAAGGACCCACTTGTATTCCCTTTGGTCTCTCTTAAGTTAAAGTTCCTATGCAACAACCATTTGCACATTCAATCCCATCAACGTGCATTTGAACATCCTGTACTGACCTAAATCGTCGGTGTGAGGCTGGAATGGAAACAGACACCGAAAGATTGTTGGGTAGCCACAGTTGACCCTGCCTTCACTTGAGGGCAAGCTGGAAAATGGAACAAAGGTAGAGTGCCTTGGATGGTTTGCACGCAAATCAACCAAGGACTTCCCCGAGCGTAAGCTACGGCTAGCGCTGGGGTTATCGTGAACGATGTAAACGGGATGTAAACGGAATGCAAATAGTAACACAAAATGTAAACAGAGTGTATTGAATTATAAATAAAGCGTAGAACGAACTATATTGTAAACAAAGCATAAATACAACTAAACAATGTAAATGGGAGGCAATAATGAAACTGTATTATTATTTTTTTTAAAAAAAATGTGCACCGGTCAAAGCGTAGTTGCACAAGTGTGGATGGCAAGTCAAACGCCTAGCCCTGGAAAGATATGACACGATGATGCGGCGATGAAATGGAATGAACGTGAGAAGAACTTGGAAGCCAACAGTCAGGTGTGCCGAGCGCCCAAGGATTGTAGGTTCTATACTTTCTCAGAATCGCCAATCTNAAGTACATTTAATTTAAACATGAGGGCCTAACATGCCCACACATGTCGATTTACAATGAAATGTACAACAAGAGAAATTTGACCCCCGTTTGCGTGAAACTTCTTTGTTCTTGAGTCTTTCTGAAATTTTCTAGAATGTTCTAAAAGTTTCTGATGCTGATAATTCTCTACCATTTTCTGAAATATTTTTGAAATTTTTTGGAAGTTGATGAATAGTGTTCACGCGATGAATAATGTTTTACGCAGTGAATAGTATTTTACGCTGATGAATAGTGTTTTTACGCTGATGAATAGTGATTACGCATCCTTACGCTCTGCAGCGTAAGAAAATGTAGCTGCAGCGTAATCAACTGAAAACACCTCATTTAAGGCCCGAATTTTGATTTTCTAGAAGTTGCTGATGCTGAGGATCTTTTGCCATTTTCTGAAACTTTTCTGGAATTTTCTGAAACTTCAATGAATAGTGTTTTACGTAGAGAATAGTATTCACGCGATGAATAGTGTTTGACGCAGTGAATAGTGTTTTACGCTGATGAATAGTGATTATGCATCCTTACGCTCTGCAACGTAAGAAAATGTAGCCGCAGCGTAATCAACCGAAAACACCTCATTTAAGGCCCAAATTTTGATTTTCCAGAAGGCTGGGAACCGCTGGGGACCTTGGAGAAGGTCATGGGGGGTCCTTGTGCTTGATTTTGGCCTATTTTGACTCAGTTTCAGGGCCCCAAATGCTAGTGACGCTGATCCTTATGCTGTGCAGCGTAAACATAGTGCAAGCACATTGTACTTAGTAAAAAATTTGCACTTTTTGACCTTGAAATGGATGATTCTTGATACCGAGACTTGCCGTCATGATCTATGGGCCCCAGGGGGACCTTGCTTGCTCCATGGTGGGCTGCTTGAAGCCATTTCAGAGGCTCTAAAGTTGTCTGGAAGTGTTGCTAAAATTTTTATGGTGTTTCACATCCAAATTTGCTTAATGTTGGAATTTTACATTCCTCTAAATGTATTTAATTCCTTTTCCTCAAGCATATATGATCCTCTTCTATGTTGTTTTCATCTTTTTGCATCTTTCTAGTTTCCATTGGGTTTCCATTTCATTCTAAAACTTGCTAAAATTCCTCCATTTTCCAAATCCAAAAGTTGGCTACGAACAATTGCGTCAACATAGTGTATGAGTCGATGCAACCCCGTCGACATACAATAAAAATAGTATAAATACGCATGACACTTAGCCATTTTTGCATCAGTTTTCAAGGAAGTAAGAGCAATTTTTTCCCTTTTCAAAGCCCATAAACCTTCCAAGAACCATAACTTTTCAATTGCTAACTTGATTTAGCCCATTTTTCGATTCTCATGCTACTAGAGGTAAGCTCTACATTGTGGGGAACATAAACCTTTGGTTACTAGTAAAAAAATTTTCAAAATTTTGCTAACTCTCCATGGTCAACCTATTAAAATGATATTAAAATCAACTACCATAAATGGTTAAGACCATCACATAAACTTCAATAGCTAGCAAATGAAATAATATTAAAATAAACTAGCCAAGATCACAAACAAACCCAAACATAACCCAATCTAACAAGAAAGATATCACAATGACTAAATGTCTTGCAATAAAAAGCTATTCATGGATTATGTTTGTGATCATAAATAGCATTGAAACAAGGACCATAGGCAGTAGGGCCCTCACAGTCCAAGGAGAAGCAACCAAGAGGAGGTAGGGGCCAATAGTAGTAGCTACCCCCAAGAACAAGCACCTGAGGCAACCCCTACAATAGAACCCCTTTGAGAGGAGCCAAAAGTAGAATCTATTCACCAAATTCCCATAGTAGAAACTAGCCAATCAAGGGAAGATGAGGCTCCTAGGACAAGGCCTAGCTTAGAGATCATCCTAACAAAGGCCTTCTTGAAGAAAATCAGGATTAAGAAATTCTCCAGAAGTTGAACTTTAGACCCTTCTTACAACCTGTAGGGGTCTCCCATATGATCCATCTCTCCAATGGTAAAGAATGGTATATGGGAGAGACCTACTTATTTTGGAACAACCAACAAAGAGATGAGTCGGTGAAAATTAAGGACATCACCATCTCCTACTCGATTGAGGCCATTACTAAGGTCCTCAGGTTGCTAGATACAAGGGTCAAATTTGTTGAAATCTCTACACATGTGGACCCTAAAGTTAAGAAAGAATAAGTCCAGCAATTCTATGAAGTGGAAAGCAAGGAGTATAATGCCCTCACAATGGCAGAGCATGCATATTTCAAGATCGTAGCCTATCAACTGAATCTAACAATGAGACCTAGTAAGGTGATAGCCTTTCTTTGCCTAGGCATGTGCTACTCTAAGTGAGAAATTCCTAATCAATCTTCTCCAACTCATTTATATGAAAATTGAAACGTGCTTTAAAGAAAATGAGAATGGAAGGAAGTCGCTTCCATTTGCATGCATAATCTGCAAACTATGCAAAAGGAGAAGAATAGCTCGCTATTCTAATGGCATGGTTCACTACGCTTCTACCACATCCTAGCAAGAAATGATAAAAGATAAGATAGCAACTAAGCTATAGGAGGAGCAGCCACCACCACCATCTAAAACAATACTGGAAATACTCACAATTGTAGAATGTATCAAAAAGCTTTAAGAGTAGTAGCTGCAATAGTAGCAAGTTTCCACATGTGATGGAGAATTAGCAGTCTACCATCCAACCATGAGCCATTTAAATGAGGTTACAAGGTCTATCAACTCGTTGAACAGTGAGACTACCCCACTATTATCTACTTAAAGAAACCAGGTGTTCACAAGACCCAATCCTAGTACCTAAGAAATCAAAGTGTCCATCCCAGGACAAACATTCCATGAAATCTTAGAAAATGCTACGACCTTCTCTATCATGTTGAAGAAAGGTGAGGGGATGACTATCCTAGTAATATAGCACAAAGGCTAGAAGACAGTAGTGGAGGTGGTGGTTGACAGGGTTGCTGAAGCTTTAAATACTCCTGCAGTAGTAATATTTGGCATTGTTATCCTAGTGAACATCCGTGTGTCCACAAGAGCAAGGAGTGGTTGGATGAGCACTACCCAACACAAGGAAGTGTTGAAATAACTAGTTGGAACTAGGCAACCATTTTTAGAGATCTTTGATCTCCCAAATGAAATGACTGCAAACCAATCATAGTTGCTCGAGACAAGAGGCAAACTGCTAATTGCTGATGCGTAAGTAGAGGAGGCCCCCACAACCAATTGATGGTTGGTCACTAAAGTTACTAAGTTACATGCTCATCTCTCCGACCCTATGATCCTTAGGCCTAAGCTCACTAAGGATGAAGCTTTCCAGTAGCTTCAACAAAGACTTTAGCAGGTTGATAACATGAAGGAGACTACGATCTTCTATGCATCCTTGTTAAAAGCCTTGGCCTTCAACACTGACAAGGACTTGTCGTAGTCTGGAAGGAGAACTTAATCCTCACTAAGGATAATCATCACTTGCATGATGCTAAATAATAAAAGGATTAACTCATAGAATTAATATGCTATTAACAAGAGCAACTTGCTAAGGTGAATTTAGATCTAAGGAAGTTAACAGCCAAGAATTGAAATCTCTTAACAGAGGAAGTTTGTGCCCTTTGCTAGAAAAGTGCCATTGAGGTAGCCGCCTAAAAAAATAAAGCCTTGAAATTTGAATGCATGGAAAATCACTATAGGGACTAGGTTGGGCTTCTTAAAAAGGTCAATGAGAAAGAAATCTAATTGCAAAATGCAAAAAATAAACGAGATCCTCTAGCAATTCCAATAAAGAGGTGACATATGGCAGCTCATCTTTGATGGACTAAATGTGTTCAACAAGGCTAAAACTCGCCAAAAATATTTGCATATTGAAAAGATGATGAAGTACATGGAGCTTGGTAACCTCCATTATGCAAACTTGGTGATGCTAATAGTGGGGAGGCCAAGGTCTAAACTTAAAAAGTAGGTGGCTAGTTCCTACCTCCTCTATGAGGTGAAATTCAAGCTTCACAAAGAGACAAAGCAAAAGTTGGAGATAGCCAATGCGCAACTTGAAATTCTTAGGAGCAAATTCACTGACCAATGATCTATTGCTAAGAACCTAGCCAAAAGGATAAACAACTACCAGGAGCTACAAAACCTTGTAAAGACATTCAATGTAGAATGTAAAACTTTCACAGCCTAGTTTTACAATGCAAAGGAACTATTTCCATTGATGCCATGCCTATGGGATAGCCCAGCACCAGACCACATTAGCAAAGCCGTGTGTACCATGTATGACCCACAAGGCAAAGAGAAAAAATGAAAGCACTTTTAGATGCTTTCAAGCTTCTAGCAAAAGTAGTAGTAGTAGTAGGCCAACCTCAACCTCCACCAGCACTAGGACGGGATGAGGGATCATCAATGCCATAGGAACCTCCACCTCCAGGCACTGTTTGAAACTTCATCTTGTCTTTGGCAATCTAACAGGCATCCGTTGCAATTTTTGTAAATTGTTCAATTTTGTTGTAATTGACACTAATTTTTGTAATCTCGTACAATCTAGCGCTTAGAGTTAGTGAAGAGTTTGTCTGTCTATCTTTCAATTAATAAATTTCATACCTCCCAATTTTGTAAGAAACTTGATCTTAATTTTGTTCACTCAATGACGAGTTTTCAGTCAATCATGGGGGTATGATAAAACGTCAATAAAATAGGTTGTGTCGATGCATCCCTGTCGAAGTAAATGCATTGACACAGATATGTCAATGCTAACATAGTCATTGCCTATATAAATGCATGCTTCCCTTGCATTTATGACACATTTCAATCAATCTTGTTGAAATCTTGTAGTTTTATTTCCTTAGAATCAAAATATTTTCCCTCCAAGTGCTTGTAGTGTGGATCTAAGAGATTGTATGCAGTTTTATTTGAATGCCCTTGTACTTGAATACACTGGCATGACAGCAATAAAATCAAGATTCTCTATATCCATTGTAGCACTTAGACTAGCTTAACTTTACTTTTAAGCACTTTACTTTATTTGCATTTTCCATTACTACCCATAATTAAGTAATTAATATTATTAATCATAAACACGTGAGCATGACTACTTCAACAATAATGTGTTAACGCTTTGTAATTCCAACAATGGGTATTTGGTACACCCAATAATAGCCACTTCCTAACCCAATAGTGTTAACACTAGTTCAAGATGTGTATAGCAAGTAGGAATAGTTACTCCATGTTATGCTAGTTAGTTACTAGATTAGGTGATGAGTTAGAAAATTAATTGTTAAACTTTTATTCAATCATATAGCTGTTAAGATAAAAATATCTTTAAAACAATTACAAAAATATATATTATGTGCCTTAACCATACTTATTGATAACACAAGTGTGAGTTAGGAAGACAACAACCTTGCAACTACACAATTTACTATTTAGGAATATTGACCACTTGATCGCCAAGTGAACACTTGTGATTCGTATAGTTGGATGTAGGGATACCTACTGCTCATCATCAGCTAAAATAACAATTATAATTAACTTTCCAATATCTAATCTGATTCCAAACAATGTCCAAAACTTTTAATAAATTATTAAAATTGTTGAATTCGGTGTATGGTAAGCAATTTCATTTTAACTCATCTTGCTTAGAGAGATGGATGGTAATCAAAAAGATGGATGGTAATCACTTTGACAAAGAAATCGCAGGTACTAGATTGTCGGATGGCTCCAATGCTATACCTGCTCAAGTACATTGGTACATGGTTAAAGATTCCACAACCAGCTTCCTTTCTGCATCAAAAGCTTGAAAAGGGTTTGCAACGCAATTATCAACGTTGTTGCTCCTCGTGGAAAGCTCATGTGCATAGGGGAGAAAAGTGTTTTTTCCGATGAAACTGTAATTTTGTTACCAGGCCCAAAGCGATCACAAGGTTGTGCAATTGCCCAAGTAGGAAAAAGAAAGCTTTCTCTCTACGTAGAGAAGCGTGGAAGTAATCTTGGAAATGGAAGTCAGCCACCTGAGCGATCCAATATTAAATTCAGCTCAGGAGCTGGTGGGGATGGGACCATTACTTTTTCTAATGTATCTTCTTTCTTTCTTTCACGTTGCTGTTTGTTGACCAAGACGAATCAACATTTACCGGTATCCAGTAGATGAACGATTACTTTGTTTCCAAGTCCTGATTGATTTTGCATGTTCACACTCTTTTCGAAAGTAAAAGTAAAAGTAAAAAGGTTTAGATAAAGACAATTCCTTTCAATCTGTGCTGGCAAACACGGTTTCCAGCAATTTCTCAACATGAGTATCATAATTGCCGGCAAAAGCTTTCAGAGATTCCATGTTGATCAGCTTGAACAAGAAAATAAAGGAACTCCAGCGATGAATGGCTCAAGGACCCACAAAAACACTCAATTACCATAGCATAGGATTGGGCCAAAGGCAAAGTGCAGAGACAGCTTAGCTTGGCTTGGCTTGCAACATGATATGATGATGATATGCAAGTCTTGTCTTTTTGTTCCTCATCACCATGCAGATGCAGCAGAAGCAGCCTTCTCTCACCTGCGAATCCCAACCCAACCTTGCAAACCACGTCAGAGACGCCAACAAATTCCATGCCAACAACAATTGTAAATCGAGACCATGATAGATGGCAACGAGAACTGTCAATGACAACACAGGGTTAGGTTAGGATGCTTGGGTAGACAAAAGAAACGAGCGACCAGAAAAACCTAATTTTCTTGATTTCTTCCTTTCTTTGTCTTTCATGGCGCCTGCACACAATTGCTTTAACAGCCCAGATACGAGCCAGACATGGTAGCTCCTCCCAGAGCCCCGGCCCCAGTCATCTTTGTTCAAAAGACAAGCAAGCATGCCTGCCAATGTCTATATCCAGGGTTGCCCGTCTGTCATCTCTTCTTTTGTACAGTATAATGCTCCAACAAACCTTGAATACAATGCGCAGTTGCTCAACGTCTGGACCCTCCCTCCCTCATCGTCCTCCTCTTGTAGAATGATCATTTAAATTTAGCACGGCTGAGTCAAGGGTAAGGATCCACAGCCACACTTTATACCTTTCACGATTACGATCCTTTTCGTTGGTGCAAGATCCTCCTCTTACAATGAATTAACAAAAATTACGTCTCTCTCAGACCCTGGTTTTGTCTAGATAACGCAAGATCAAAAGCGAACTTGCATGAAGAAATACATATTTTACCATACGTGTCAAAGATGCTCGATGGGATGGGATGGGAGGGGAGGAGATATGTTTCTCAGCGTTCACTGCCTCCTCTGCTTTTGCTTTCTAAATGAAATCGTTGGCTGTGGCGCCAAACGTTTCACGCCACGAATTCAGCCCAAAACATGACCAAGCAATAGAGATGCGTACGCAAGGGAGATGTTATTCCAAGCGATGTGCGGATCTTTTCGGCGTTCAAAATGACAAATTTATGTCCATCGGTTTTGTATTGGAGATTTTGCCCAAGAATCATCTCTGCCATCAAAATGCTACACGCTACAGAAACCAGCCAAAAAACATTGGTTTTTCTTTTTTCCGTTCTTTATCGAAGAAGATATATTCGTTAATTAAAACTTGAAGAAATTTGTACAGTAAGCAAACCATGAAGAACCACACTTAAAACACAATCACAAGCCAGACTATGCTTCTTACAGAAATAAGCAAATATATTGCTGAACATATGCAGGCTGAAGAATGCAAGTTTCAAAACACCATGCCAAAATCTCCAGCCTGCGCATATACAAAACCTTAGGACCAGGAAATACAGCCTAGCCCTCACCTGACTGCCTACAGCCCTACAACCAAAGCCTACTACTGAGAAGAGAAGATGCAGTTGACAAAAAAACAAAGTGCATCAGGGGCCTAAAACAAACTAAATTGACGTCACTTACAAAGATCTACTTGTGTGTGCTCATCGATCTAGGAAGCCATGACTTCCCGCACAAGATCTGGATCGAGAGAAGGCATCTTAGGTAGAGCACCATCCTCGGCAACAAACAAGGAAAAGGATGGGGCTCTGTCAAGACAAGAATCCACGACCTCTCCTCCATCAAAATCAAGTTCTGGAGATTTCATGGCCACTGTGGTTGCACAAGTAGAATCGTAGGTGTTAGAGGGAGTGGTTACTGTGGATGCGGCAGGAGTGGAGGTGGTAGCCACGGAGTTCATTTCCATCTGCTGCTGTTGCTCCTGAGACAACCTCTGGCAAATAGCCTGAATCTTGGCATCAACCGAAGACTGCAGCACTGATATGGCACTGCCAGGTTGAGCGAAGACATTGCCATTATTCCCCATTGAAGAGTGAAAAAGGTGCCTCAGTTCTGGGAAATTCAGGCGTGCGTAATCGCCCCTGAGCCTGTAAGCTGCCCTGTCATAAGCCAGAGCTGCTTCTTCGGCTGTATCAAAGGTCCCCAGCCAAAGGCGAGTTCTGTTCTTGGGCAGCCTAATCTCTGCAACCCACTTGCCCCAATGCCTCTGCCTCACTCCTCTGTAGAGTTTGGTGTTGGCTTTTGGGGATGAATCGCCTGCTGCTGTTGCTGCTCCTCCTCTCTGCGCACACACCTTCATGGGCTGCCCTCTAACAGCAAGAAGTCCTCTCTGATCTCTCATCGGCTGCTGCTGCTGCTGCTGTCTCTGTAACCCACAACCCACTGCAGAAGAGGCCTGCATCGCCTTCTGAAATTGTTGCTGTTGCAGCCACAGCTGCTCCTGCCTGGCCAGGTACACCATCTGGTTCTGGTACCTCTCCAGCAGTAGCTGCTGCTGCTGTTGCTTCCTGGCTTGAATCAGATGATAAATCTCAGTCATGCCCAAGTCCTGGCACGATGACTCCGGCATATCAACGTTCCCCACGTCCTGAGAGAAGGATGCCTGTTCATACCGCTGCTGCAGATTGTTGCAGCTGGATTCCCAGCCGTTAACATTCTGCAACTGGCCAGCCATTTCCACGGAGCTCCCGCATTCCTTCTTTAACCACTCGGACCATGAAGAAGAAGAAGACGACGACGAAGCACCGGCGTCCTCTACTGCTGCTGCCGAGAGGTCCATCTGGCTTCTGAACTCAAACTGTTGCTGCTGCTGCTGCTGCTGAACATCTTCCTGTTCTTGTTTCACCCAAAAGCAAGATCCAAATCTTGCCCCCTCGCTGCACTGATCCGAAGCGCTGGAACCCCCAAAGGGTTCCAGAACCTTCATCAGGTCCTCCTCCGCGTCGTCGCCGAGGAAGGACCCGCTACCGTACAGGCCAGGCACATGAGATGGAAACTCGCTCTCGATGGCTCCTGACATGATCTACCTGCGCTGATATCTCCAAAGCCAACCCTAGAAACAAAGAAAACCCCAACAACAAAACAAAGAACACCCAAGCTAAAAGAGAGAAAAACAGCACCAAGAAATACAGTGCCGGGAAATCGAGGACTGTGACAAAAACTAAGCCCTCTCTTCCAGAAACCCTCACACCAGACCCTACGAATTAACAGAGCATCCGAGCATCCACCGGGACTAAAATTACCCGTGCGGCGGATGCCAGAAACCCAATAACTACAGCACAGAACCTGAAGAACCAAAAGCATAAACAAAACAAAACGAGAAAAGGAAAAACAAGAAAACACAAAAGCCAAGATCAAGGAAACAACAAGAAGCAGCCCCAAACCCTGGAAACCAGGAGCTCCGGTTTTCTCAGAGTTCAGAGACGCGATAACATGTTAAAACGACGCGGATCGATCGATACACAGACAGACAGACACACAAATCGCTAGCTAAGTAGAGAAGGGGATAGCAGAAAGCGGGAGACAGAGAACCAGGGGAAAAAGAAGCAGACGGCTTCTTCGCCTTCTTCGCTCTCACTCTCTCCTCTCCACAAATGCAAATACTGGTTTGTTGCAGGATCCATGCGCTGAACCTATATAGCACAAGCTCGCACCTTTTCTGTCAATTCAGCCACCAAAGTCCAGCAGCCACTGCCCACTTCATCACTACGTCTCCGCATTTTCCTAACCCTATTTCTAAAAACCCCATTAAAAAGAAAAACACGACATCAACGCACAGATTCTCCTCCATCAGAAACCCAAATAACACCATCAATCGACACGGGCAGGCAGACAGATTCTTGCTTCTTCCTTCCTGTCGTCCCGCCTTATCTCTCCTGCCATCGCTCTGGCACAGTGTGAAACCAAAATCAGGAAAAGCCGAACCAGAAAAACGAAAAGAAGACCAACCACGCAAGCAAAAATACCTGACGCCTTTAATTATATCCGTCCATCAATTTCCAGTAACTTAACCCGCGACAATGATGAGAAAAGCGAATGAACTTGTGCAGACCCTTTCGTCTGCCTCTGAGTCCCATCCTAACCCTCATCCGCCCTGCGCCAGCTTTAATTGATCCCACGCGGCGTCCACGTCTGCGCCCAATTGCATCGCGCCACGTCCCCGATCCCTTTCGTAATAATTTGTACAGCGCCGCTGACTCACGGGCGTCGGAGGCCACGTGGCCGACGGCAGACTTTGACCAGCCAGCCAGCCAGCCAGCCAGCCAGGCGGGCCGCGTCGCGCCCATGTGACCGTGGGCGCCAGCCAATACCAAATACCTTGCCCCGGGAGGAGGAGTCGCACCAACGGAAGCAACGAATATCCTCCCGCGCGCTGACGTGGAATACGTGGAATCGTGTTGGATGACGTTGACAGGCCGGACGCAACTTGCGCAGATTCGATCTTGCGACGGGCCCTCCACGAAAGTGGAAATTGGGTGTCATTTGCCACTTTCACATCCATAATATCATCATCATCATCATGGTCATGGCATCGCTCGCCTTAGGGATCCCAAGTGGAGCTTGCAAGCAAGTCACCTGCCTGCTTTGTTTGGGCCATAATTCCCATTTTTTAATCCTCTCACGGGACTTTACCCTGACCCTTAAAAGCAGATTCTGCACCTTTGGCTACTACGATAAATAAATACATACATACATTGGCCCTTGGGACCCAAAATAAAAAAAACACAGGGGCGCGTAACAATGGTGAGGTCCAACGAAGAAGAAGGCCAAAAGTTGACAAAGAACATGATTGTTTTATGATTGGAAGTGAAGTGCAGTGCAGTGTGAACAATGATGGCAATCTTGACCCTCTTTAAAACTGTTGCTAGGGTAGGGTTTTTTTTTTGGGCCATCATTATCATCAACTTGCTCATTGGCCTTGGAGACGACGCAGCCATAGCAGCTGCAGCTTTTGTGTGCTTTCATGTGCCTATCATGAAACTTTGCCAATAATTAAGCCTACCATGCCATTCCATGCCATCCCTAACCTTGGCTTGGGACCCGCCCACACGCTATGCACCATTATCTTCAACCCTTTATGTCTCGTCTCTCCCTTGATTGTACCAACCCATAAATAATAAAATAAGTAAATAGGGCTGTGAATGGGTGAAACTTGCCCATCCAGTAGTCCGGGTGATCTCAGCTCCCTTGGCTTGTCAAACCGTGGTGAACTCATCGTATTATGAGTGAATCAAAAGTGCTGATTTTCATTCCACTATCGACAACGCTTACCCGTGGATTGTACGGGAAGAATTAAATAAAAATGATCCGTTTTGAATCCACCTTTGCTTTCTTAATTACCTTTGATTGCAGTAATCTTGCTAGAATCCTTACCAACGTTCGCGCGCCATGTTGATTCGAATATGATGCCATGAGAACAACGGTAATTATGAACAAAAATAATCTTATTATGGACGTAAATTTGTGTAATTATGGCCCTCACGTTTTTCTTTTCTGAACCACCACCACCACCTTGTCCTCTTCCATGAAAACAAAATGTCATAAATAGAAGTTACTAAAGGTAAGCCATAACCACCTAGCAAGGGCATTTGAATTTATAAATATTTCACTATCTCATGTTGGAGTCATGTGGTTTTCTAACTTTACATTGTACCAAAAGTTGAAGTTGAAGGGTCAATCATTAAGAGTTGGCCATTACAGAACTTGAAAGGTCAGTCGTTACAAAAGTTGAAGAGTCAGCCATTACAGAACTTGAAAGCTCAGCCGTTACAAAAGTTGAAGAGTCAATCATTATAGAAGTTGAAGGGTCAACTGTTAAAAAAGTTGAAAGGTTGACCATTACAAAAGTCGAAGGGTTGGCCATCTCAGTTACAGATAGTTTCTTGACACATATTTATGTAATTGTTGATGCCAACATCACCCATGATCAACAAGTCTAATCCCCTAGCACCGAGCACAAAGAAAGTTAATTTGTACAAGCATGTCTTGGGGTCCAATTCATAATGGCAAACTTGTGGCGATGGTTATGTTGCCATGCCATGAGGCATGAACATAACAACCATAGAGGCAACATAACCAATAGTGATGGTGCTAGGAATAATTAATAGTGGTGGACATAATAGCCACAGAGGTGGTGTAATCGATAATGGCCACTAACGGTAAGCCACAACCACCTAGCAAGGGCGTTTGAATTTATAAATATTTCACTATATTATGTTGGAGTTATGTGGCAACTGATCTAAATTCTATTTCTAGTTTTCTGCCTTTACATTGTACCAGAAGTTGAACGATTGACTATTACAGAAGTTGAAGGGTTAGCCGTTACAGAAGTTGAAGGGTCAACCATTACAGAAGTTGAAAGGTCAGTCATTACAAAAGTTGAAGGGTGAGCCATTTTGATTACGGATGGTTTCTTGATGCATATTTATGTAACATTCCAAAACTCTCTTGTAATTGTAATATGCAAGACATATAATGAAACTCTAGTGCGACTGTGAATGAGTGGTGATCTTACTGAACCTTGAAAGTTTTATGTGTTCTATGTATGCTTGTTTTCCTATTCTTGTTTTTTTTTTTTCATTTGATTCAGTTCCTAACAAACTGGTATCAGAGCGAGGTTTGTAAAAGATCAATGGGTGCGATGCTGTCTAAGGATGAGAAAGTCGGGATTGACAAGTTCGATGGGATGGACTTCAGATTCTGGAAGATGTAGATCGAAGATTATCTATACCAAGAGAAGTTGCACAAACCACTATTGGCGAAGAAGCCAAATCATATGAGGAAAGAGGATTGAGAACTATTAGATCACTAGGCTCTTGGGGTGATTCATTTGATGTTATCATGGAACATTATGTTCAATATTGTTAATGAAAAGACTACTCGAGGTTTGATGGAGGCTAATGCAACATCAGTTGGTTGTGTCAACACAACCGCCTCAACACAACTACCTCGATGCAATTGCTTCAATGCAACTGCTTCAAAGTAGCCGCGTCGACTAGGCCCTATTGACTAGGCCTCGTCAATGCATAGAATGAAGTGTTGAGGCAGCCTTGTTAATGTAGTGTCTATTTTCTCCTATCAATACATGTGCTCCTATCAGGTATTTGCATTCTTTGGTCAATATAGTAGTTGAAATCTTGCAATTTTATTCCATAGTTTTAAAGAATAATCAGTGAATGCCCATAATGTGGATCTGAGTCAGTTGTACGACATCTTATTCAAGTGGCAATGTACCTAGACACATTCCATGAATGACAATAAGATCGAGATTGATTCTTATACATTGTAGCACTTTGACTTAGATTAAATTTATTATAGCACTTTGACTTAGGTTAAATTTACTTTCTATGCAATTTATGCTTCATGTACTTAGTTAATATTTACGTTTCCATGCATGTTGATAAATTGGTGGAATGAGCGTGACTAGTTTCAAGCGTAAACACATATTTACTTAGTAATCCCAGTAGTGTTATTGCTTGGTTCGTCCAGTAGCATAGCGCTTGGTAATCCTAGTAGTGGGTATGTGGGTTCATAATGTATACGGCAAGCTGGACACAAACACTCATTGCCCATAGGCTAGTTTCAACTTTACTTTCTATTACTAATTAGTTAAATAATTGTTTTCTTTATTGTTATTAAGAGTAGCCTAAGGCTGAAACAACATTAAGAATCATATGCCTCACTTTGGACTAAACCATATGTGACAAAGCTACCACTAGTCCAAGTGGCAAGACAACAAATTATAATTAAGGCTTCACAATCTAGATGCCACAATTAGCATCCATGGAATTCGACCAAATTATGCATGAATGCTTATGATTCATATGGTTAGGCATATGGGGTACCTTGCCGCTCATCATTAGTGCCATTGTTGAGGATGGTGCTATGAACTAGATTAGTTATATTATACACTAATGAGTGGCGAGGTACCCCTACGCCCAACCATATGAATCACAGGTGTTCACATGCGATCTAATCGAATTCCACAGACTTTAATTACCAAGTATGCTAGAGCTAAATGATGAGTTCATGTTGTCTATTCGTTATCTTCCCAGTCTCACTTGTGAAATTCAAGTCTATGGTTAAGTGTGACCGAGGCATAAGATTTTTATCATTCTATGTTTTTTATCATTTTATGTTTTATCAATTTGATCACCTAAAAAATAATGAAAGTTAGAGTAATTAAATGCTAAGTGAACTATTTTCTAATCTAGCCTAACACAAGCAACCATCCCCACTTCCTAGACACATCCTGAACTTTGTGTAAACACCACTGGGTTGTCAAATGCTAATTGTTTCTAAGCTACCGAGTGTCACACGTATGTTCAAAGGGGTTGTGCTAATGTATTTTAATTAATTTCTTAATTAATCAAAATTAATTACCAAATGAATAATGTTAAATGTAAACTGCATGAAATCACAATGTATAAATGCATAAAGAAAGAAAGTCTCAAGTGTTGCAAGAATGAATCAAAGAGCTCGTCTTTATTGCCAACACAATGGTGTGTTCAGGTACATCAATGCTTGAATAAATCCAATTACACTTAGACCTCCTCCTGTTGGCACTTGGAAAATATTTTAACTCTCGAATGAACAAACTATAAGAATTTCGCTACTTGACTAAAAAACTCTCTTGAATCATGTGCCCAAGGGCTGTATTTGTAGGCCTAGGAATACCGTGTGATATCACATACCCGATATTGCATCTTGGACTATGATATTGCGTATCCGATATCACGGCCACCCCAATATTGGATACCTGAGATCGGGGCTCATGTAAAACACGATTCATCATACCTCCACGACTAAATGAAAACTCATTTTTGAGTACAGAAGAAGAGGAAAAAGTCTCTTACAGAATATATTAGGAGGTATGGAATGTTTGATTGACATGCAGAGTGACATAGGGGAAATAAACAAATATAGAAGTGCCCAAGCATACATCATTACAATTGTGTACAAAATTGGGTGTTAATGACAACAAGAAAGAACACCCTCGAATCCAATGGACATCCAACCCCTCTTGGCAACAAAAGAATGAGGGAGAGGTAGAAGAGATCCAGTGATCATGAATAATTTCCCATGAGTGATATTGCTGCATCATCCTTGGTGAAGACAATCCTGCTTTCAGTCCATGCTTCCCACTACAATTACAACAAAATCAAGGATTAGTATATAAGTGTAACACATAGTGGCTGAATACCTTATCTCATCAGTGGTTATACCTAGCTAAGTTGTGATTTTGGTAGACTGGATGCTTGATAATTTTAGTGGTAAGACTAGCAAATAGGTTAGGTAAGAGAAGTGATCCATAAAATTCAGAAAAAGCTTAACACAAAGAATACTGAAAAGAGGGTATAGAAATTCACAATAATAAAAAGAAAGAATTCACTAAAAATAGTTGTAAAGATGTGCACAATTGGATGGCATTAATGGGGTAAATAAAAAGAATNTAAGGCCCTTTCTCACTTCCTACTTATTCTCTAATTTGGAATGGTGGTTGTTTTGTGGGAGCATTCTTGTGTCTCAAGGGATCGACTAGTCTTAGAATGTCGATGCGAAGTCACTAAAAGTGGTTGGTTTTGGTCTGGACTAAGGATGGATCCTACCAAGTTATTTAATCACAAACTCCACAAGGGACTTCATGTGACCATAATTAGAAACTCCATTCCATTCTCTCTCTCATCCATCTATGCTTTTTATGTCTCACCTCANGAATCCTGACACATCAAACTAGAACATCAAATCAAAACATGAAACCAACAGTGAGGTGAGACATAAAAAGCATAGATGGATGAGAGAGAGAATGGAATGGAGTTTCTAATTATGGTCACATGAAGTCCCTTGTGGAGTTTGTGATTAAATAACTTGGTAGGATCCATCCTTAGTCCAGACCAAAACCAACCACTTTTAGTGACTTCGCATCGACATTCTAAGACTAGTCGATCCCTTGAGACACAAGAATGCTCCCACAAAACAACCACCATTCCAAATTAGAGAATAAGTAGGAAGTGAGAAAGGGCCTTAGTTAGAGAAGACAAGACAAGGCCCATAACTAGTGCTTGTAGCCCTTTTATTTGGTCTAAGGGATGTGCTTTGAATTCCCATTTTTTTGAATAGGAACCACACTATGCAAAGACCCATGTGTTTTCACATTTATTTTGTCCAAGGGGTGTGCTTTGAATCCTCATATATATATCTCTCTCTCTTTTTGATGAGGACCACACCATGCAAGAACTTATTCGACTTTCTATTGTGGAATGACATGGAATGGTAAGAAGTTCACGAGAACATCCCTACACATAGGAAAATAGAAAAGCAGGAAGAATACTGCATCCCTTTGAAACCACACCTTGTTCGAACCTTTGAATCCTTTCTAATTCTAGAAACAACACAAGTCACAAATTTATTAAAGTTGTATTAATGGAAAAGGGACTGCACGCTTCCAAAACAAGGAAAACCATGGAGTGTGTGGATGGGTGAATGATGTGGACTCACTATCTATTACATGAAAAGAAACCATGTCTTAGTTATTAGTAACAAAATTCAAAGTTAGAAACTAGACATTTGATGAGATGCGACATGCATAGTGCCGCGATATCGCGTCTTCCCCTGTGATATCGCGTATGCGATATCGCGGTCCGCCACCATATCTATAAATAAGAGGTGGCACTCCCTTCATTTGGGAATCCTGGCTAGAAGTAGCGAAGCTCTGGCAGCTTGAACACTCCAGAGTTAGATTAATTTCCCATGTGCCCGCAGTAGGAGTCCTAGAGTGAAC
>MNCI01036132.1:620137-661477 GCA_015680685.1 Gnetum montanum | reverse complement strand
GTGATCCCAGTAACGATTAGCGTTTGGTAGCCACAGTTGCATAGTTCAGGGTGTGTCCGGTAAGTGGGAACAGATGCTGACGCTAGTTAATTTAGACTTAGGACATTAGTTAGAGTTAGTTAGTTTCTCAACCCTTTCCCTCATAGCTTAGGAGATAAACTGAAAAATACCAAAAAATCATATACCTCAAACTTGCTTAACCATACACCATGACACATACAAGCAAGCCTGGGAAGACAACGAACGATTAACCCCAAGTGTTTCTTGTGGCGTTAAGGCATTTAGTTTGCGGAGTTCGACCGGATCGCGCATACACACTCATATTCGTATGGTTGAGTGTAGGGGTACCTCGCCACTCATCAACATTAATAATCAAATCACAAATGATACATACCATCATTGAGTAGCGCATTACCATTGTACCTAGCGCCTTATCAGCAAAAAGAGTAGAAAATTACATCAAACATGAAAAAATATAAAAGAAAGTAAAAGATATTCAAAAAATATTAAATATACTAATGATGGTGTAAAACAAAAACTTAGAAAAGATCAATAACCTGAAAAACAAAGAGAATTAAAACAAAGAATATGAAAAACAAAAAGTTGTAAAACCAAAAATGTGTAAAACAAAAAGTTGAAAGACTAAAGAGCTGCTTCAATTGTTAGTATGGATGGCCATCTCTCCCATGACTAAGTTGTAAGGAGGAGATCTGAAAGATTGAGCATGGTTGTCCATCTTGCGAGGTGTTTATTGAGTTGGTTGGCTTGGGCTCATGGAAAGGTTTTAGTTGTTACATGTTGACTAATTGCTTCTTATCTGGGCTATCAGGTTTATATATAATCATGTCCCTAGATGGAAAAGTCTCTTCGATAATGTAAGGTCCTTCCTGCAACATTTGAAACTTGGTTCATTGAGGTACATGTGTAGGATTCCAGTAGAGAACCTTATCTCATGGTTGAAACTTGAATTTTCTTATTTTGAGATCATGGCGTTTCTTGTTGAATGCCTTATGCACTTTGTTGGATGACAAGGCCATTAATTGATTTTCATCTAGCAAGTTGAGGTTCATTAATCTTTCCTTTTGTGCTAGACTTAGATCCATGTTAAGGTCATAGGCTGTAGAGAGTGTACAGAGCTCCGATTGAATGGGCAATGTTGGTAGTTTTCTGTACATGAGCTCATAAGGAGAATAACCTATGGGAAGCTTCCATGTGGAGCGATAGGCCCAAAGGGCATTGTTTAGTTTGGTGCTCCAGTCCCTTCGGTACTTGCTAATAGTGCATGTTATAATTTTCATAATCTCTTGATTAGTGACTTCAGCTTGACCATTGGCTTGAGGGTGATAGGGTGTTGTGAGTTTGTGCTCAACCCTCAAGTGCTGCATAAGTTTTCAAAAAGTGGCACCTATGAAATGAGTTCCATTGTCAAAAAATAATGCACAAGGCATACCAAACCTATTTATGATGTTCTATTGTACAAATCGAGTAGCAGTAGTGGGTGTATAGTAAGTGATGACTACTACTTCTGCCCACTTAGTGCAATAGTCAATCACGACTATTATATATGCCTTTCCATTTGACATAGGCGTGATGGGATCCATAAAGTCAATGCCCCAAATATTGAATGGCTTAAGAGGTTGAATCCATTGCTATGGCTCCTTCATTCAAGTTATCATTCCACCATCTCTCTGACAATGATCACAAGCACGAACGAACTAGTGTGCATCTCTGAAGATTGTTAGCCAATAATATCTTGCCATGAGGATTTTTATGGTTGTGCATATCTCAGCATAATGGCCCCCACAAGGGCCTTCGTGAGCATCATAGAGAATGCACAATTGATTCATGTCAAGGATACACCAATGTACCAGGCCATAGGAATATACTTTGTAAAGTTTCCTATTGATTTCCATGAAACACTTAACCTAGTGAAGAAACTGTTGTTTCTTCCAGGTGTCTAGCCCTTGCAGTAGTTCTTGCTTAAGCAGATAAGTAAGAATGACATTATACCATCTTGGTTCATTAGGCACTTGTGCATTAATAGCCCATGCAAAGAGATATTCATTAGGAAATTGATTAGATAAGGGGCTCTCTTTCTCCTTGTCATCCCATCTTAATCGTGATAAGTGGTCGATGACCACATTTTCATCACCATTTTGATCTACTACCATTGTGAGATTGAACTCTTATAAATTCACAAGCCACCGTATGATGGTTCACCATTGGTTTATTCATGAAAAATTGGATGGAGTTATGATCTATGTGCATGAACACTTTATAACCAAGCACATAGTGCCTGAACTTTTCTAAGGCAAACATCACCACCATCAACTCTTTTTTTGTAGTGGCGTAGTTTAGCTGTGCACCTATGATACTTTGGCTCATGCATTGAATGTAATATGGATGTCTTTGATCATCCATCTGTGTAAGCACTGCCCCCAAAGCATAATTTGGTGCACTAGTCATCACATGAAATGGCCTCGACCAATCAGGTGCTTGTAGAATTAGGGTCTCAACAAGCTTCTGCTTCAATTGTTGAAATGTTGTTTCACATGCTTGGGTCCAGACAAATGGTGCATCTTTCTTTGTTAATTCAATCAACAACTTGGCAATTTTGGAAAAGTTCTTGATAAAGCATTGGTAGTAGCCAGTATGACCAAGGAATGATCACACTGTTTAAACTATTTTTGGTTAACGGGTTGTTCCTTGGATGACCCTTATCTTTTTAGCGTCCACCTCGATTCTTGCTTTTGAGATATGGTGCCCCAAGACTATACCTTCTTGGACCATAGGATGGCTCTTTTGCTAATTAAGTTGGAGGTTTGTTTCGACACATCTCCTCAACACCTACTCAAGACATTCTAGGGCTTACTCAAATGTAGCTCCATAGGTAGAAAAGTCATCCATGAAGATTTCTACCCTGCTACCAATTTCTTGTTGAAAAATGCTAAGGACTACTCGTTGAAATGTAGTTTGGGCATTACATAGACTGAATGACATTTAACGGTAAGTGAAAGTTCCCCAAGGACTTGTGAAAGTCATCTTCACCTGGTCCTCTAGTGTGATTTGGATTTGATTATAGCCACTATAACCATCTAGAAAACTATAGTAGCTATGCCCAAAAATGGTGTTTAGCACTTGGTCAACAAAGGGCAACAAAAAATGATCTTTGTAAGTTGCCATATTAAGCAGCTAGAATTCAATGCACACCCACCATTTGCCTACTTTCTTGGGCACAATCATGAGTGCGCTAACCCACTTACTATCTGCAACAAGGTAGATGAATCCCGCCTTGAGGAGTTGCTCAATCTCCTCTTTGACAATCTACTTTACTTTGGGATTCAATCACCACTATGATTGTCATTTCAGCTTAATAGTAGGATCAATGTATATCTGGTGGTGGCATATTCTTGGATCTATTCTTATGATCTCAAAATATGACTAGGCAAAGGCTATTGACCATTTTCCCACAACATTCATCAACATCTTCTTTTGTTCTATAGTAAGTTTGGCATTAATAATGACCAAATTTTCATTTTTTAAGAACACATACTCCATTCCAGTTGGTAGTGTCTTTAATTCAAGTGGTTCTTGTTTGAAATTGTCAACAATCTCCAACTCTTCCCAATTGATATCATCATTTACTCCCTCGAATAGCTAGTGATGAACTTGCTCAAGTTCATCCATACTTGCAACATAATCACATGTTAGGCCCTCAGTAGGTTCCATGCACAATGTATTGCTACTAAAATCATCTGTCATCCACTGGGTGTCTTCTTATTTTGTGGTTTCCGCATACAGACATCTTTGGATTTTAGCTTTCAGTTCACACTACTTACATATAGAGATAGAGGGTTGCTTCACTGATCATAGCTTTCACACATAATGACACCCTGAATTGCTATACGTAATACATGGAACTCTCTTCTTCTCGATCTTTCCAAATTCATGTTCTTTGAATATCTCTAAGGAAAGATCTCTAATGCCCATTTTGGCATCAACAGTGCTTAACCATGCCCTTCCCATAATAATTGAGAAGTCTCCCTTGCAGTTCTCCACCTTGATTACTAGGAAGTTAATAGGATATGACAACCCACAAATAGTGGTCACGATGTCTTCTACCAGTCTTAATGGAATAATGATGGACTAGTGATGAGCGGCGAGGTACCCCTACACTCATCCATACTAATACGAGCATTTCACGCATGATCCGGTCGAATTCCAAGGACTAAGTGCTTATGCGCCCTTGTGGAACAATGATGGGTTGGTTGATCGTTGTCTTCCCAAGCTTACCTGTATGTCATGATTGTATGGTTAAGTAAGCTTGAGGCATATGATTTTTATAGCTTTTATGTTTTTATGTCCTATGCTAGTAGGGAAGGAGAGAGGTAACTAAGTGACTAATTTAACTTAACTACTCATTAACTAAGTTCTAACTAATCCTAACACCAGCATTCGTTCCCACTTGTCGTACACATCCTGAACCAGTGCAACATTGCTGGGATTACCAAATGCTAATTGTTATAGGGTTACCAAGCATTACACACATGCTCGAAGTGGTCATGCTTGTGTAATTTAATGATTTGCTTAATTAATCAAAATGAATTGCTGTGTTAATAACAAAAATGTAAAGTACATAAAATAAAATAAAATAAAATAAAATAAATGCATAAGAAAATAAAATAAAAGAAATGCGTAAGAAAAAAAATCTCAAATGCTGCAAGGATGAATCAAAGAGCTCGTCTTTATTACCATACACAAGGTATGCTCAGGTACACAATGCTCGAATAAAGATCTGTCCACACTTAGACCTCCTGCTATGGGCACTTGGAAAATACTCTAACTTTCAAAAAGACTACAAGAATTTTGCTACTTGAGTACTAAAAAATTCCTCCCAATTATGCGCCTGGGCACTGTATTTATAGGCTTGGGAGTAACTACTCTAATAATTAGAGTAACCACTTTTACAATTAGAATAAATCGCTAGAGTAACTGCTCTAATAATGAGGATAAATTGCTAGAGTAACTACTTTAATAATTAGAATAAACTACTAGAGTAACTGATCTAATAATTAGAATAAACCACTGGAGTAACCACTCTCATCATACCTCCATGACTGAATGAAATCTTATCCTCGAGTTCCTTACAAAATATTGGGAAGGAATGGGATTATTGACCAATTGACAACTAACAGTGGAATGGGATGATAGACTCAATATGCGCAGTGAACGGATCAATAAGCATGGTACAACATTAGTGTTCATGACCATTTCAATGAACACTCATACATAAATGACATATAAGCCTTTATTTGGTAGCTTGAAGAGAAAAAGAGAGAGAGAAAGAAGATGGAGCGTGTTACCACCAATGTCGAGATTGCGCCTTCCGTTGTTTATCCATAACTATGCCACCAAACTTGCTCCTTTCATAAATGCTCTAGTTTCGGTCCATCCTAAGTGCTTCCTACAAGCCCAGTCCATTATTTGTATGATCACCATCTACACACACAACACAGTCACAAATGAGAAAGGATAGATAATCCACAATGCAGTTAATACTTTGCCTCGATATGAAGCACATTGGCTAAGTTGTGGTTATGGTAGAAACTGGTTCGAAGATTTATCACTGGTAACTATCCAAGATGTAGGGGTTAGGCAATTAGTAAAATGGAAAAAATTGAAAAATTTATGCTAGGGCCCCCACAACTAAGAGCGAATATCTAGTAGCTATAAGATGGAAAAACATGAGGAACAAGAAAGATGAAAAATATCAACGGAAATGCCAATAAAATGGATGTCATGAATGGGGATGAAACAAGAAATGATTGATTGCAGAAAATGTTTAAGGGAAAGAAGTTAATAACTGCACGAAAAATAAATTCCAGTGGATCCTCCCCAAAGTAGGCTCATGCCCTTTATGCCCTAAAAAACCCACAAACCAAAGAGTTTGTAGGCTCTAGGAATGTCATTCGGAAGCAAGAGTTAAAAACTTACTCACAAGAATGTACCAAAGAAAAAGAATGCATCAACCCAGAAAGGACTAATGATAAAACTGACAATGAGGTGGAAGATGGGAAGAAAGATGGAGAGGAGAGAATGGACTGGAATCCCAAGAACAAGGTTGTGTAAAGCCCCTTGTATATTTCATGGTTAAGATAACTGAGTAGAACTCATCCTAAATCCAGACTCAAACCAACCACATTCAGTGACCTCGCATCAATACACTTGGCCAATCCATCCTCTTGAGGTAACAAGAATGCTTCCACAAAGAGTGACCACCATCCCAAGGAGAGTGAGATGGAGAAGTAGGAAGCGAGAAAGGACCTTAGTTAGAGGGAATCTTCAGGCATGGGTAACATGTCTTTCCAATACCATAACCAGCGCTTATAGCCCATATTGCTTTATTATGTCTAAGGGGTGTGCTTTGAATTCTCACCTTTTTCTCTTTTTTTTTTTATGTTTATGCATGAGAACCACACCATGCAAAGAATTATTTTTATTCACTCAGCTTCTCGATTTTTAAACAATGTCAGAATGGTGGAAAACCTAAGAAAAAACATCCAAGCACCCAAGAGAATGACAAGAACAAATGCATCGAATCCCCTTGAAGTCACATCCTTTTCATCCTTTGAGTCTTTCCTTGGTTTGAAAAGTACCCAGCCACCAATTCATTAAAAGTTTACTTAGAAAAAGAGGGACTGTATAGTTCCAAGCCAAAGGAGACCATAGAGTTGTATGGATGAGTGGATGGTGTGGAATCATTGCCTATTTTACCAAAAGAACCATACCTTAATATCAGCATCATAATTCATTCAAAGGTAAAAACAAAACATTAGCAATCGATATGATATAATTCAATCCACCATCATGATGACTTATTGGATGATGAATAAAAGTAAATCAAGTAATAGAAAAAATAGTAAAAATATGAATGATGGTGTAAAAAAAAATAAGAAAAGTTGAAAAAATGTGTAAAACAAAAATGTGTGAAACAAAAATGTGTAAAAAAAAATTCAAAAACAACTGAGGGCCTAGAATGGTTAGCATAGGTAGCCATCTCCCCCACAACTGAGTTGGAAGGAGGAGATCCGAAATAGTGAGCAAGGTTATCCACTATCAGAGGTAGCATGTGTACTGGCTATTCTAAGCTCATGGAAAGGTTTGGTTTGTTGTACATTGACCAATAGTTTCTTATCTGGGCTCTCAGGTTTGTATATTGTCATGGCCCCTGAAGGAAAAGTTGCATAAATAATATAAGGTCCTTCCCATTTTTAATTCCACCAATGGTTTGGAAACCTTTGAAAAGTTCTCAATAAATATCCTATAGTAGCTAGTATGTCCAAGGAATGACTGAATATCTTTGATAGTTTCTGGTTGATGGGTAATTCATTGGATAATTTTGATTTTCTTGAGGTCTACCTCTATCCTTGTGTGTGAGATTTTGTGCCCTAGTACTATGCCTTCTGGGACCATCAAATGGCTTTTCTGCCAGTTGAGCCTCAAATTGGTTTCTACACATCTTTTTAACACTTGCTCCAACCGGTCCAAGGCTTGATCAAAGTTTGCTTCATAAGTGGAGAAGTTGTCCATAAAGACCTCCACGCCATTCCCTATTTGTTGTTGGAATATGCTTAGAACTAGTTGTTGAAATGTTGCAGGGGCATTGCACAAGCCAAACGACATCTGTTTGTATGTGAACTTTCCCCAAGGACTGGTGAACGTAGTCTTGGCTTGGTCTTCTAGGGCTATTTGTATTTGGTTATATCTGCTATATCCATCTAAACAACTATAATAGTGAAGCCCTGTGATGGTGTCTAAGACTTGGTTGACAAATGACAATGGAAAGTGATCTTTAAATGTTGCCATATTTAGTAGCCTGAAATCTATGCACACCCTCCATTTGCCTTCCTTTTTAGGCACAATAACTAAGGGGCTAACCCATTCGCTATCAACAATGGGGTATATGAACCCAGCCTTGAGAAGCTATTCGATTTCTTCCTTAACTACTTGCTTCAGCTTAGGGTTCAATCACCTCTGCAGTTGTCTTTGAGGCTTCATGGAGGGGTTAGTGTAAATTCTATGTGGGCATATCCTAGGATCTATTCTAGTTAATTCAGGATATGACCAAGCAAAGGCTTCCGATCATTTATTTATTACTTTCAACAATTCTTCTTTCTGTTGAGGAGTAAGCTTAGCGTTAATAATTACCAATTTTTCATTTTTAAGGAAGGTATATTCCATACCAGTGGGTAATGGTTTTAGCTTGAGGGGCTCCTGCTTAAATTTCTCAAAGATTTCCAACTTCTCCCAGTTGATATTTTCAAGGTTAAGACTTGAAAGTTGGTGGTGGACTTGCTCTAATGCATCTATGCTATCAATGTAAGCATAAGTCAAACCCTCAGTTGGTTCTATGCATATGAGTGAACTGCTTTCTTAATCAGCTATTAGCCATTGGGTGTCTTCTTGTCATGTGGCTGTTGCATATAGGCATCTTTGTATGTTAATCACTTGTGCACACTGATTGCATGCAGGCAATGCTAAACTTTGTACAAACCATGACCTCTGCACACAGTTACACCTTGTGTCACTATACGCCATGCATGAAACTTTCTTCTTCTCAATCTTTCTGAATGTATTTTCCTTTAATATTTCTAGGGAAAGATCATGGATTGCTAGGCGTGCATCGATGGTGCTTAGCCCTGCTCTTCCCATTATGATTGGGAAGTCCCCCTTACCATTATTTACCTGAATCACTAGGAAGTCAGCTAGGTACGACCACCCACAAACAATGGTAACAATTTCTTCCACCAGTTCCAATGGGACAACGATGGACTGGTTGACCAACTCTAGATGGATGTTGCTCTTTTTCAATGGAGGCAAGTTTGAGGCCTTGTACATTTCTTTAGAAATCAAGTTGACACTGGAATATGAATCCAAAAGAGCCTTGCACGGTGCATTTACAGTGATTTGTAAGTATATTAGAGGACTCCTAAGATTAGAGAATTTCTTGGAAAGGTGGCCAGCTTTGATCCAGTTGATGATGACATGTGTTAGCATGATTGTATGCGTTGAGTGCAGTGATTGAGTTGAAGGGGGCTTTGAAGTTTTGATTGATACTGAGACATCTAAGGAATCAGCTGCTTATGATTTCAAGGGCTTGGTTGGAATATTGGTTCGAAAGAAAGGTTTTCTCTTCATGTGGTTGTTGGAACCAACAGTAGGTTGAGAGTTAACAGCCCTCGTGGTGTTACGTTGCTGCGGCTGGTTAGGGATTTTACCTTGCATTGCTAGAGTAGGTGGTAGTGGAGCTATTGGTGGAGGAGATGTGATCATATGAGAAGGATAATATGCTTGCAAAATATTTCTTCTAGAAGAGGGAGTCCCATAATACTCGTGGGCTTGGTAGTGAGGTTGAGGAGTGATGTGACTAGTAGAGTCATGTGGGGAGATTGGCTGATGCACATAATATCCATATGGGTCAAGTTACCAATAAGGATACTATTGCCTTGGTGGTGGCATTCCCCATGATTGTGGGTGCTACCACTGTTGATATTGCTTAATTGGTTGTGGTGGAGTTCCACTTGGATAATACGTTAAGGGTTGGTGGAACTGTCTTGGGTTACCTTGGGGGTAAGGTAACCTTCAGGATGCTTGCCATTTGTTCAATTGTGGGTTGAGTGCGTACACCCTAGACTCTTGCAGATGTGAGATTATAGGGCAACATCCCTTAGGATGGTCATATTGACATATTTCACATCCACTATCATTGTCTGTTTTTGACTCCACAACCTCTTCAATGATGGCAACTTTGCCCTTACTCTTGCTACGTGCATGTTTAGCTTGTCTCTTTTTTCTTTTTTCACAATCACTACCTTGCTCTCTAGACTCCTCTAGTATTTTAACAACATATTGAAATCTATTGTCTAGGGAATCCCACATTTGGTCTACCTTTGCCGATACTTCTAATGTCAACTTTTAGATAGACAAAGTTTTCCTATTCACCATCTCTTCAAGTGGTGACTCTTCTTCATCCTCACAAAATCTTACTCCCCTCTTCCAAAGGGAAGGATCTCAGTTATACTCTTCCACACTTTGTCTCTTCCATAGCTCACCTTCTTCCTTAGCAACTTGCTCCAATAGTCTTTGAATTTGATGGGACCTAAGCTTGGATAGTCTTCCTTGGGCATAAGTCCCAAGGGTTCTTCTCGTTTCATGCATAAGCCCATCCACGAGATGGTGCAGTTGATCCTTTTGCGAATAACCATGACCAGGACAACGATGTAATAGTGCAGAGTATTGGCCCATGGAAGCATCCAAGGGTTCATGTCCTCCTTGTTTCTAGCATTGGATTTTCTTTCGCATGTTGGACACTCGGGAGTACGTTTGGTACTTATCATTGAATAATTCTAACATAGTACTCCATCTATGAATAGATTTTGGTTCTAAGGATTGGTACCAGATTTCCACTTCTTTAACTAGTGTCCACAGGAACAACTTAAGTTTTTACCATTCGTTCTCTATGTTTTGTAAGGCACACATATCATGGAATGCTTATAAATGATTCTAAGGATTAGCATTGTATCCCTCTTCAAATCATGGGATGTTTTTCATATCTAATCTCTTGATCCTACTATCTTTCTAATGCCTTGTTGAAATTCTAACAGCCTCAATTATGTCCAACATACTTCGAGTAGTGAGTAGGGGTTCATCATGATTGTCTTGTCCATGGCATATATGATTCCTACGCTATTCCCTACTCTCCCTTCTTCTATGTTGTGACTCTCTAGAGTGCCCTTATCCCCTTTCCTGGATGTTTCATCTATGACTTCCACTTTGCCTACCTTTATCCCCATGGTCTTTTTCTTTATGACCATGTCTAGATATTGAAGGAGAGGATGAAGGTGAAGAAGAAGGAGAACCGTCACCATGAGGATGTCTGCTACCTTCTCTTCTACGGTCTCGGCCCTGATCGCGATTGTAATCAGAATGTCCACCTTTATCATGAGTTTGTATTCCTTTTTTAGATCCTTTGTGCCCATGGGTATCAGAACCTGGGTTATGAATAGTGGAATGAAGGTCCTGATACACAACCCCTTGGTCAAAGTCAAGGGGAGGAACATCATTGTGTGGGCGAGTGCCTAAGGTAGGTTTACCACCCTCATTTTCGCTTAAGATGTGTGGGACATCCTGGGATCACTTCTCCTTCAAAGACTTATGATGTCTCTCTTGTTACAAGTACATTTGACATTATGCCTCCATAGGACAATATTATCTTGAGTCATGGTCTTGCACAACATATTTTTTGTGTAAGTATGACATGCTAATTTGTGTGAGAGCATGAAGAAGCATGCTTGGGACTGAATGATCGGGAGGTAACACTATGTTACCTTCTAAGTCTCACCAACATAGTTGTTCATCTTGATGGAGGATAAAGGTAGAGCCTAGTATATACTCATCAATATGAATATATACCACTCGAACTTGTTGAGGGACTGGTGGATCAACGTCATGTGTATTACACCGTTGATTGTTTCCTGTTTCAAACCTAGGCAGTGAGGCCCTTTCGTATGAAGAAGGAGACATACTTGTCTGTTCAGTGTGAAATGTATTTTTGTTTATTATTTTCTAAATGAATCCTAAGGGTTCGTTTCAATGATGTGAATGATTTCCTAAGTTCTAATTAGCGCACAAACAACTAAGTCCCTGGCAATGGTGCTAATGATGAGTGGCGAGGTACCCCTACGCTCAACCATACGAATAGGAGCGTTTCACGCACGATCTGGTCGAATTCCAAGGACTAAGTGCTTATGTGCCCTTGTGGAATAAGGATGGGTTGGTTGATCATTGTCTTTCCAAGCTTACCTATATGTCATGATTATATGGTTAAGTAAGCTTGAGGCATATGATTTTTATAGCTTTCATGTTTTTATGTCCTGCACTAGTAGGGAAAGAGAGAGGTAACTAAATGACTAATTTAACTTAACGGGTCATTATCTAAGTTCTAACTAATCCTAACACCAGCATTCGTTCCCACTTGTTGTACACATCCTGAACCAGTGCAACACTACTGGGATTACCAAATGCTAATCGTTACTGGGTTGCCAAGCGTTACATACATGCTCGAAGTGGTCGTGCTTGTGTAATTTAACGATTTGCTTAATTGATCAAAATGAATTGTTGTGCTAATAACAGAAATGTAAAGTACATAAAATAAAATAAAATAAAATAAATGCATAAGAAAATAAAATAAAAGAAATGTGTAAGAAAATAAATCTCAAGTGCTGCAAGGATGAATCGAAGAGCTCGTCTTTATTGCCATACATAACGTATGCTCAGGTACACAATGCTTGAATAAAGATTCGTCCACACTTAAACCTCCTGCTATGGGCACTTGGAAAATACTCTAACTTTCAAAAAGACTACAAGAGTTTCGCTACTTGACTGCTAAAAGACTTCCTCCCAATTGTGCACATGGGCACGATATTTATAGGCTTGGGAGCAACTACTTTAATAATTAGAGTAACCACTCTAATAATTAGAATAAATCGCTAGAGTACCCGCTCTAATCATTAGAATAAACTGCTAGAGTAATTGCTCTAATAATTAGAATCAACCACTAGAGTAACTACTCTAATAATTAGAATAAACTGCTAGAGTAACTACTCTAATAATTAGAATAAACCACTAGAGTAATCACTCTCATTAACTAGTCAACTAACTCCAGCTTGATGTTGCTCTTCTTCAAGGGAGGAAGGTTCCACGTAGTGTACATCTCATGCGATATTAGATTAAAATTGGAACTAGAGTTAAGAAGAGCTTTACAAGGTTCATTCTCATCAATTTGCAAATATACTAAGGGACTCCTAGGATCAGCTAACTTCCTGGGTAGGTTGTCGACTCAAATCCAACTAGATACAACATGGGTTAACATCATGGTATGGATTTGAGAGGGATCTTTGTTTGAAGGGGACTTAGATAAAGGTGATGTAGAGGAAGGTGGATGAGTAGGGCCACCAACCATTGGTGTGTTAGAGGGCTTTAGTGGACTACGAGGTCGAAAGAAGGGTCTTTTCTTTGATCGTGGTTTCAACCCACTTGGTTGGCTAACTGGTTGTAGATTTACTACCCTCATAGCATTTATTTATTGTGGTTGGGTAGGAAATTCACCCTGCATGGATGGAGTAGGTGGTAGCTATGTAGGAGGCGAAGGAGTAGGTGCAGGAATAGGAGGAGCATGAGGATAGTAGGTGGCATTCCTTCTTGCATATAACGATTGGTAAACTTTAGGAGGTTAGTGGTGAGGTTGGTAAGTAGCAACATGACCAAAAGAGTCCCATGGAGATGAAGGTTGATAAACATAATAACAATAGGGATTTGGTTGCTAGTAGGGGTATTATTATCTTGGAGGTGCCAACACCCATGATTGTGTTTGCTACCATTGCAGGTACAATTCATAAGGTTGTGATGGAGTTCCACTTGGATAATACTACTATGGTTGGTGGAACTATCAAGAGTTGCCTTGTGGATAAGGCAATCTTTTGGCTGTTTTCCTTTGTGCAAGTCATGGATGTAAGGCATACACCCTAGATTCCTGCAAGTGTGACATAATTGGATAACATCCATTGGGATGTTTATACTGGAAAATGTCACACCCACCATCATCATCTGATTTACTCTCTACAATTGTCTCTAGCAACCATCTTACCCTTACCCTTGGATATGGCACGTTTAGCTACCTTATGTCTTCGATGCTGACACTCATCACTTTGATCCTTGGATTCTTTAGCAATTTTTAAAACAACTTAAAACTTATTGTCCAGGAAGTTCCATAATTGATCAACCTTAGCCGTAATTTTAGACTAAAATTTCTAGAGTGATAAGGTTTTTTGATTATCCACCTCATCTCTTGTTCACTCATCCTCACTATTGCAAAATCGAATCCCCCTTTTGCAAATATAAGAATCCTTATTGTATTCCTTTGCACTTTTTCACTTTCTTAATTCTCCCTCCTATGCTTAATTAACTTTTGGATCTGACGAGCACTTAACTCTATCAGTCTCCCTTGAGCATAGACTCCAAGGGTTTTCCTTATTTGGATTACGACCTATCTATAATATGGTGGAGTTGATCAAGATGAAAATATCCATGGTCAGGACACTTATGCAATAGAGAGTGGTATTGGCCAATAGTAGCATCGAAGGGCTCATGGTTTCCTTGTTTCCACCCTTGGATCTGCTTCCTCAGGTTGTACACTTGGGAGTACATTTGATATTCATCATTAAACAATTCTAACATCATACTCCACTACCTGATTAATTCCAGTTCCAAGGATCGATACCAATTTTCTACTTCCTTAATGAGTTTCCTTGGAAATAATTTCAACTTTTGCCAGCGCTTCTCAATATTCTACAAGACACATGCATCTTGGAAGGCTTGGAGATGATTTGCAGATCAGCGTCATAGCCTTCCTCAAACCCAGGGATGTTGTTCATGTCCAGCCTCTTTATTCTGATATCCTTTACATGCCTTGTTTGAATCCTCATGGCCTCTGCAATGTTTAACATGCTTCAAGTGACAAGTAGAGGTTCATTAAGGCCATAGTGATGATGCCTATGATGTTCTCTACTAACCTTTCTTTCATGGTGGTGGGTCTCTCTGGATCACCCATGCCTCTGATCGTGACTCTCCCGATGGTCCCTTATGTTGTTTCGGTTCCATTGGTCACCTCCATCATGGTCATGCTCTCTACGGCCATGATTTGAGCTAGATGATGAAGAAGAAGATGATGAAGGGGAAGAGGAAGAAGGCCTTGCATTCTTTTGGCACCTACTGCCTTCTCTTCGATGATCAGGACCACAATCATGATCGTGAATTCCACTTGCCTTCTTGTCATAACTTGTTCCTTCAAATCCATTTTTGTCATTGGATCCATTCTGACCAGAACCAAGATTATGAATTGTGGAATGCACATTCTGGTTGAGGGCCCCTTAACCAAAGTCAAAAAGAGGAGTGTCACTAAAGGAAAAGTCCCTAGAGAAGTGTTCGCCTTCATCCAGTGGGCCAAGCAGAGGTGGAAAAGTGTTTAGCCCCTTGGCCTTCGAAAGCTCATGTTATTGTGCCAGTTGACAATCCCTTAACCTTTGTGCTTCAATGGGATGGTAATCCCTTGAATTGGGATCTCACATCTCATACTCCCCATGAAGATGTTGAAGTCCATGTAGTGCAAGCATTAGTTGGGGCATAGTTGGAAAAAATCGATCTGATGGCAACACAATGTTGCCTTTCATGTCATGCCATCGCAACATTTCATCTTGATGTAAGATGAAGATGAAGTTTGGTACATACTCATTGGGATGAGCATATACCACCTAGTATTGTTGAGGCACTTGGTTTGTCTTGGGTGGAGATAAGCTCCTGTGAGAAGAAGACATTTTATATTAGTGAATCTATATGTAGTGTGTGATTAAGATTTAATTTAGTTATAATAATAATTTTTTTTTTGCAAGATTTCACCTTAGGGTTTGAACAATGAGGTTACTAAGTTTCACTAAGTTTAGATAGTGCACATAGAACTAAACTCCTTGGCAATGGCGCCAATGATGAGTAGCGAGGTACCCCTATGCCCAACCATAGGAATCACAAGCATTCACATGTGATCTAGTCAAATTCCACAGACTTTCATTACCAAGTCTCAATGAGTTTGTGTTGTTCGTTCGTTGTCTTCCCAGTCTCACTTGTGGAATGCAAGTATATGGCTAAGTGTGACTGAGGCATAAGATTTTTATCATTTTATGTTTGATCAATTTGATTACCTAAAACAATAATGAAAGTGAGAGCAATCAAATTCTAAGTGAACTATTGTCTAATCTAGCCTAACACAAGTAACCATCCCCACTTCTCGAACACATCTTAAACTTCGTGTAAACATTCTTGGGTTGTCAAACACTAACTGTTTCTGAGCTAGCAAGTGTCACACATATGTTTGAAGGGGTTGTGCTCATGCATTTAATTAATTACTTAATTAATCAGAATTAATTGCCAAATGAATAACGTTAAATGTGAACTGCATGAAATCACAATGCATAAATGCATAAAGAAAAAAAAGTCTCAAGTGCTGCAAGGATGAATCAAAGAGCTCATCTTTATGGCCAACATAATGGTGTGTTTAGGTAAATCAATGCTTAAATAAAGATCTAGTTACACTTATACCTCCTAATGTGGGCACTTGGAAAATATTCTAACTCTCGAATGAACAAACTATAAGAATTTCACTACTTGACTAAAAAACTTTCTTGAATCATGTGCCCAAGGGCTGTATTTATAGGCCTAGGAATACCCAACGATATTGGATACCCAATATCACATCTTGGGTCATGATATCATGTACTTGATATTGCAGCCACCCTGATATTGGATACCTGATATTGAGGCTCATGTAAAACATGATTCATTATATACGATCACTGTAAATGCATTAATGATTCAAAAAATTAAGTCACACACATCATAAACCAACAACAATGTTTCTTTCGCTAGGAAGTGATAATGCATTATATGGAGAGAACATCCATTGGAGAACTAATGAGATATATGATGAAGAAAATTGGAGTGACCGACCTCATGCAGGGGTTTCTTAAGCTCATTTAGACCCTTATTACACTCAAGGACTACATTCGCCTAAGGCAGAAAATCCTAAAGGAGATGGAGTAAGTCCTAGACCAGGGAAGGCCTCAAGGCCTAAGACCTCCTCAAAACTTGAAAAAGATATATCAAGAGAATAAGGGGAACAATATAGAATCCATGGAAACTCTCCTAGTTCGTCATCTTTCTCTTTCTCTTCAACATCTAGTTTTGATGAAGATGAATGTAGGTATAGAGATAGAGC
The DNA here is from genome assembly GCA_015680685.1 of Gnetum montanum. NCBI lineage: Eukaryota > Viridiplantae > Streptophyta > Gnetopsida > Gnetales > Gnetaceae > Gnetum > Gnetum montanum. The sequence continues at coordinate 644,592 of MNCI01036132.1, read as the reverse complement.
TCCATTATGGGGTCGAAATAAGGATAGTGATGAGTGGCGAGGTACCCCTACACTCAACCATATGAATACGAGCATAGCACATGTGATTCGGTCGAACTCCACATACTAAGTGCCTACATGCCTTATGGAACACTTAAGGTTAATCATTCGTTGTCTTCCCAGACTTACTTGTATTTGTCACGGTTGTATGGTTAAGTAAGTTTGAGGTATATGATTTTTATGTCTTTTTGGTTTTATCTCCTATGCTGATAAGGTGAAGGGTGAAGAGGCTAATTACTAACTTTAACTAACTAAATAAGTCTAAATTAACCTAGCATCAGCATCCATTCCCACTTACCATTCACACCCTGAACCGATGCAACCTTGGTTACCAAACGCTAGTCATTGTTGGGATCACCAAGCGTAACGCACATGCTTGAAGCGGTCGTATTGAGGCACTTAACTAGGAGAGAAGGGTTGAGAGAGATTTAATAACTAATAAAGAAATTAAATAATAAACAGTAAATAATAGTAAATAAAATCCTATTTAGCCTATTCCATGCACTACAGGGTTTATCCAAGAAGTTCATCTTTATTACCGTACACAAACTTGTGTTCAAGTACAATATTTGCTCGAATAAATATTTCTTCACTTTGGAGCTCCTACTGTGGGCACATGGAAATTATTCTATCTCTGGAGAGGTAAAACTGCTAGAGTTTCACTACAGTCTAGGCCTAGAATGAGGACGAGATATTGCGGCCCATGCGATATCGTGGCCCATCATACCCCCATGACTAAATCAAAACTCATCCTTGAGTTCCTTACAAAATATTGGGAAGGTATGGGATTATTGACTGAATGGAACTAATGGGATGACATGTGAACAGATCATCATTACAAGACAAGACAAAACTGGTGTTGACGATAATAAGAGTGAACACTTTATACATTGACATCAGGCCTTATTTGGCAGCTGAGAAAGAGAGAGAGAAAGAAGTTTTGTTGCTGCCAACGCCAGAATTGTGCCTTTCGTTGTCTATCCATAAGTGTGCCATTGATCTTGCTCCTTGCATAACTACTTCAGCATTGCTCCATTCCAAGTGTCCTCTCTAGATCTAATCCATTGTTGCATGATTGCCATCTGCACACACAACACAATCTTTATATTAGCGAGGGTAAATGAATCATGATGCAATTGATACCTTGCTTCGGTGAAAGGTCCATTGGCTGAGTTGTGGTATGGCTGATATGAATTTGGAGATATAATAGTGGCTACCAAAGGTGTAGGGGTTAGGAGAAAATTGAAAAAATTTGGGTCCAGACCCCCATGACTAAGAGCGAATCTCCCATAGCAATAGAATGGAGAAAGAAAAAGAATAAGAAAGATGAGGAAAAAGAGATAACTATAACATCGATGAAATGGATGTCAAGATGGAAATGAACAAAATAAAATTAATTGCAAAAATGTTAAGGGAAAGAATTTAACTGATGCACCAAATAGGAATGTCAGTGGGTCCTCCCGAAAGTAGGCTCATGCCCTTAATGCTCTGACAAACCCACATTCAAAGAGTCCGTAGGCTCTAGGAATGTCATTTGGAAACAAAAGTTAAAGTCTTAACCGCAAGAATTTACCAAAAAGAAAATAATGCATCAACCAAAATATACACTAATGATACAACTGGCAATGAGGTGAACAATGGAGAGAAGGGTGGAGAGAAGAGAATGGAATGGAATCCTAAGAATAAGGTGGTGTATAGCCTCTTGTGTATTTCATGATTAATGTGACTTAGTAAATCCCATTCTAAGTCTGGCCTCAAACAAACCACATCCAATGACTTCACATTAATGCATTCAGCCAATCCATCCCCTTGGAGTAACAAGAATGTCTTTACCCAAGAGCCACCATCATTCCAACGAAACGAAGGAGAGAACGGGAAGCAAAAAGGGCCTTAGTTAGAGGAAACATTTTTATTGTTAGTTCCATAACTAGTTCTTGTAACCCAAATGATTATTTTGTCTAAGGGGTGTGCTTTGAATTCTCACTTTTTTTTGTTTTACGTGTTTATGCATGAGAACCACACCATGCCAAGACTTTGTTATTTTTATTTGTTCAGCTTCCCGATAATTGGGTAACATCGAAACGGTAAGAAAAATCAAGAAGAAAACATCCAAGCACCCAAGAGAATGGCCAACACAAATGCATCAAGTTATCTTAAGGTCACACCTTTTTCAATTCTTGAGTTCTTCCTTAGTTTGAGAAATACCCAGTCACCGATTTTTTATAGTTCTTATTTAGAAAGGGACGATACATTTCCAAGCTGAGAGAGACCATAGAAATTCATGGATGAATGGATGAAGTGGGCTCATTGCCTGTCATATCAAAAGAACCATACCTTAGTATTAACATCGTTACTTAAAGGTAAAAACCAAACATTAGCAATCAATATAAAAATAGTTCATACCATCATTAAGAACACTTATTAAATGACAAACTTACAAGATGGATCACACACACACACACACAAAATGAAAAAGTATAACGATGTTGTAAGAGAAAAATAAGAAAAGTTAAAGAAATTTGTAAAAAAAAAATATGTAAAATAAAAATGTGGAAAAAAAATATGTAAAACAAAAATGTGTAAAACAAAAATGTGTAAAACAAAAACATGTAAAAAAAATAGGTAAAATAAAGAACTAAAAAGAACTAAGGGCCCCAAATGATAAGCAAAGGTGGCCATCTCCCCCATGACTAACTGGAAAGGGAGAGATCCAAAATAATGAATGCCTATTTGAATTTCTTAAAAGTGTCCAACTTCGCCCAATTGATGTTTTTAGATTAAGAGGTGGAAGTTGACAATGTTCATATTCCAAGGTATCTATGCCTTCGTTGTTGGCATGGGTTGTTCCCCTAGTTCGTTCCATGCATGTTGGTCGGTTGCTCTTTCGAATAGCTATCAACCACAGGGTGTCCACTTGTTGTGTGGTTACTACATACAGGTACCTTTGTTTCAGAGTTTCTGGGGTACACCTGTTGCATGGAGGAGATGTTGTGCATTCCTCCATGTCATCACCTGATGAGTCACTGTATGTGATGCATGGAACTTTTTTCTTCTCGATCTTTCCATAAATGTTTACCTTAGATATTTCCAAGGAAAGATCATGGATTTCTAGACATGCATCTATTGTGCTTAACCATTCCCTCCCCATTATAATTGGGAAGTCCCCTTTGGTGTTGTTAACTTCTATCACCAGGAAATTAGCTGGGTAGGACCAACCACACATAGTGGTAACAATGTCTTCCACCAATCACAAGGGAATGGTGATGGACTAATTTGCCGCCTTTAGTTGAATGTTGCTCTTCTTGAGTTGGGGCAGGTTCCAGGCTTGATACATTTATCATGAGATTAAGTTGACTCCGAAACCTGAGTCAAGAAGAGCCTTATGTGGTTTGTTCCCGGCGACTTGGAGGTAGATTAAGGGACTTCCAAGGTCAGATAATTTCTTGGGAAGGTGGCCTATCTTGATCTAGTTGGTTATGGTATGTGTTAACATAACCATATGCGTTGAGCTCTTGTATTGGTTTGAAGGGAGCTTCAAAGCCTTGTGTGTTGGAGGAGTGGTTGTAGATTCACCCGCTTATGGTTGTGAGAGCTTATCTAGGCTTTTGGTTCTAAAGAAAGGTCTTCTTTTCTTACGGTTGTCAGAACCAGTAATGAGTTGAATGGTTACGGTTCTCATAGCGTTACATTGCTGCGGTTGAGTAGGGAGTTCCCCTTACATTGTTGGAGCAGGAGGTATGGGAACTACCAGTGGAAGAGGTGCGAATGGATTAGGAGGATGGTATGGATGTAGAACGTCTCCCAGAGGAGAAGGAGTGCTTCTAAAGTACTCCTAAACTTAGTAGTGACGTTGGGGAGTTGTGTGATCCATAGATTCACTTGGAGAAATCGGTTGCTGCACATAGTATCCATATGGGTCTAATTGCCGGTAAGGTTACTGTTATTTTGACGGTGGCATCCCCATGACTGTGGGTATTACCACTGCTGATGTTGTCTGATGGGTTGTGGTGGAGTTCCACTTGCATAGTACATCAATGGTTGGTGGAACTGCCTTAGGTTACCTTGGGGATAAGGTAACCTTCGGGGTGTCTATCGTTTGTTAAGTCTCAAGTTGAGTGCATACATCCTAGACTCTTGTAGATGTGAGATGATTGGACAACATCTCTTAGGATGGTCATATTGGCAGATCTCACATCCACCATCATTGTCTGTATCTGAATCCACAACCTCATCAGAGATAGTTATTTTCCCCTTATCCTTTTCACATTCAGGGCCTTAATCTCTTCGCTTTTTCTTATCCTTGTCACTACTTCGTTCCTCCTTAGACTCCTCTATGATTTTTAGGATAGTTTCAATTTTACTGTCTAAGGAGCTCCATACTTCATGTACCTTAGTCAATATTTCTGTTGTTAGCTTTTGAAGAGGCAAGGTTTTTCTATTCACCAACTCTTTGAGTGGTGACTCATCCTCTTCATTGCAAAATGTCACTCCCCTCGTCTGGAGGGAAGGATTGCAATTATATTCTTCCGTGCTCTCTCTTTTTCGTAGCTCCCCTTCTTCTTTGGCTACTTGTTCCAACAATCAATGAATCTCATGGGATCTAAGTTCTGATAGTCTCCCTTGGGCATAAGTCCCAAGGGTTCTCCTAGTTTCATACCTTAGGCCATCTACGAGATGGCGAAGTTGATCCTGTTGTGCATAACCATGGCCTGGGCAACGATGTAACAATGCATAGTAGCGGCCCATGGAAGCATCCAAGGGTTCATGAGTACCTTGCTTCCATCCTTGGATCTACTTACATAAGTTAGACACTCTGGAGTACGTTTGATATTTATCATTGAAGAGTTCTAACATCATACTCCACCTTCTAATGGTTTCTGGCTCTAAGGAATGGTAACAACTCTCCACTTCCTTTATGAGTGTCATGGGAAACAACTTTAGTTTCTTCCACTCGTTCTCTATGTTCTGCAAGGTGTAGGTATTGTGGAATGCCTATAAATGATTTTGTGGATCCGTGTTATATCCCCCCTCGAACAGTGGGATATTATTCATGTCTAAGTGCTTGGTTTGACTATCTTTTTGATGCCTTGTTGGTATTCTCACTGCCTCCGTTATATTTAGCATGCTTTGGGTGGCAAGTAGGGGTTCGTCATGATCATCTCTTTCATGATGCCTATGATGTCTACGTTGTTCCCTACTTTCCCTTCGTTCATGCCCTTATCCTTGCTCCTGACTCTCTCGTTGAGGTCTCTCATTTTGCCTACCTCTATCCTCACCATTATGCTCTTTATGACTATGCCCTGATGTGGAAGGAGAGGGTGAATGATGTGATGAAGGGGAAGAAGAAGGAGAACCATTACCATGACGATGTTTCTTACCTTTTCTTCTATGGCTATGGCCTCGATTGTGATGACGATCCAAGTGCTTGTCCTTGTCATGTGTTTTTGTTCCCTTAGTGAATAGTTAGCATTCACGGGGATCAGAACTAGGGTTGTGTATCGTGGAGCATAGGTTCTAATACCCCACCTCCTCACTATTGTTAGGAGGGGGAACATCATTTGATGGAGAACTCATTATGAGTGGTTCACCATCTCCAATTTCACTTAGGACGTGCGGGACCCCTTTTCCCTTCAACAATGTATGGTGGCTCTCCTGCCTTGTGTCCCTTAAATGTTGTGCTTATGTGGGATGATAATCCCTTGTGTCAAAATCTGTCGCAATGTATTCAGCGTAGAGCTATGTCATGCCTATCTGTGCAAGAGCATGGAGGAGCATGTTGGGGACTGCACGATCTAGAGGTAACACTATGTTACCTTGCAAGTTTCTCCAGTGCATCTATTCATCCTGATGGAGGATAAAAGTAAAATTAGGTATATGCTCATCGGGATGAGTATATAGCACTCTATATTGTTGAGGAACTGGTTGATTTTGGTTATGTGTTTTAGACTGCCGACTGTTTCTAGTATGATCCCTAGGTGGTGTAATGCTCTTATGAGAAGAAGAAGAAGACATTGTGTCTTACTCAGTGTGCTGATTAACCGTTATATAATTTTTTTCGTTTAATTAACCCTAAGGGTTTGTTTAAGCTCCTAATGATGTGAGTGATTTCCTATGTTCTACTTAGTGCACAAACACTAAGTACTCGGCAATGGTGCCAATGATGAGTGGCGAGGTACCTGTACACTCAACCATATGAATATGAGCATAGCACACTTGATCCGGTTGAACTCCGCAGAATGAGTGCCTACATGCCTTATGGAACACTTAAGGTTAATCATTCATTATCTTCCCAAACTTACTTGTATTTTTCACGGTTGTATGGTTAAGTAAGTCTAAGGTATATGATTTTTATGTCTTTTTGATTTTATCTCCTATGCTGATAAGGTGAAGGGTGAAGAGGCTAATTACTAACTTTAACTAGCTAACTAAGTCTGAATTAACCTAGCGTCAACATCCATTCCCACTTACCATTCACACCCTGAACCGATGCAACCTTGGTTACCAAACACTAGTCATTGTTGGGATCACCAAGCGTAACGCACGTGCTCGAAGCGGTTGTATTGAGGCACTTAACTAGGAGAGAAGGGTTGAGAGAGATTTAATAACTAATAAAGAAATTAAATGATAAACAGTAAATAGTAGTAAATAAAATCCTATTTAGCCTATTCCATGCACTGCAAGGTTTATCCAAGAAGTTCATCTTTATTGCTGTACACAAACTTGTGTTTAGGTACAATATTTGCTCGAATAAAGATTTGTTAACTTTGGAGCTTCTACTGTGGGCACATGGAAATTATTCTATCTCTAGAGAGGTAAAACTGCTAGAGTTTAGTTATGGTTTAGGCCTAGAATGAGAAACAAGGGAGAGCCGCCTCTTATTTATAGATTTGATGGTGCACCACGATATTGTGTCCCTTTACGTGGCAAATGTGATATCATGTACGCGATATTGCGACCCATCAGATAGAAATTGCAGCCAAAGATATCAAAATGAACATAAACGAAATCATTAGAATTAGACAAGGAGAAATAGAAATTTTTTCCACAACATGTTTGATGATGGTGAACCCTTGTTGGCCATTAAGAGCATGACACAAATGATAGAGGTAATTAAAATACCCCATAAGCATCGAAAGCAAAGTCGCATCAAAAGGCTTGATGTGAATGACATCACTAAATTTGTGAGAGACTATGATTCTATTCCACAACATCATTTGCAAGCCTTCTATGATGCCTACATCTTACAAAACATTGAAAGTGAATGGCAAAAGCTTAAGCTCTGTCCTAGGACACTAATCAACAAAGCCAAAGTGTGGTATAGATCGTTGAAACCAAATTCAATCCATCGATGGCCCATAATGCTGGAACTCTTCAATGAGAAATACCAAACCTATGCAAGGGTGTCCAACCTAAGGAAATGAATCCAAGGATGGAAACAAGAGCAACATGAACCCTTGGATATGGCTCTAGATAGATACTATTCTCTACTAAATAAATGTCCAGGCCATGGTTTCTCTCAAGAAGAGTAACTTTTCCACATCATAGATGGACTTCATAGTTAAACAAGAGAGACCCTTAGGATGTATGCTCAAGGTTAATTAAATGAACTAGGAACCCATTAGATTCACAAGCTAATTGACTATGTGGTAGAAGAAGAAGGAGAGCTATGTAAACAAGAGAATGTTGAGAAATATCACTGGGATGCAACTCTTCAAAAGAAGAAGATCCATATATATGATGAGGAAAAAGAGGTAGCTTTTGACGAGGTGATTTCACAATAAACCTTTCCAATACAAAAGTTTATCGATGAGCTTGAAGCAAGGTTAGATAATATGTTAGAATGGATAAATGATAAAGTTACAACTTGCATAGAAACCATAAAGGATAAAGTAGTGCAAAACAAATCAAGTGATCAAGAAAAAAAATTATTAAAAAGAACCAAGAGATAGGTAAGAACAATGATCAACAAAAAGGGAAAATAGTTTTAGAAGAAGAGGCTATAAACTCAACCATAGAAGAAGATGCTAGATGTGATATTTGCCTATATGATCATCCAAAGGGCTATTTCCCAGTCATGTTACATCTACATGAGTATTGGACATTTGCATTGAATACCAAGTTCATACAAAAGCAAATACCTAGAAAATTACCTTTCTCACAAGGTAATCATAGATACTCCTACAACCAACCATACTATCCTAGTGGGACTTCTTATCAGCCTTAAAACTATGATCAACCGTAGTGGCAAAATGCACAGTCGTGGGGGAGGCCATCATCAAACCAACACTACCCTTACTGTCAACCAAACCCATACAGATATTATGTTCAACAGCCTATTTCCCCGACGAGTTCCACTTCCTCTACCTCAAATCATTACTATTGCTCTCTAGAATATCATCATTTTGCAACATTTTATATGGGATCATCACCTCACACCTATCACCCTTCATCATATCCTTAATGTTCTCATACTTTCCTCCATCATATGCCACCACCAATAACATAAGAAGGTTCGACACCATGACATCAACGAGAGAATGCCACTTGTGCTATAAACATACATAGAAATGATAATGCCAATAGATCTCCACCACAATATCAGAAACATCCTTTCTTTAGGATAGTTTCCATGCATAAGCACAACACTCATGGATCTACTAACTCATCCAAACTAGCACAATGCCAATAAAGTGAAACACCCTTCCTTTGATGACCAATGTCTTTCAATCCTATGCAAGTGCCAACATTTGTCATTACTCCAACACCTAACAAAAGTAATGAATCTAGAATTGTGTAGAGACAGAAGAATCCATGCATCACTACTAATAGTAAAGGATGCAATTGTGGGCTGAAAATTCAAAATATTAATGTAACACATAACAAAGTTCAGGAGCAAGTATGTGAGCAAAAACCAATCTACGTAGTAGCCACTAAAATAGAAGATACCTAATGGCTTGAAAATGTGAATATAAAATTATTTCAAAGATGCATGGAGGCAATTGATCCACTTATTAGTGCTAGACCTAAGAAAACAGACCAAACAGAGGACTTATATAGAGATATCTTACACTATAATTATACACTAGGAAAGGATATTAAACATGGAGACCAGGGAATTAAAATAGAAAATCAAGAAGAAGAAGCAAACACATCTGTATCATCCAAAATAGAAATACCTTTAAGTCCAGATAAAGATACATCACTGAATGATCCACATGAAACTATCATCAATGTTAGATGTGCTACCACACGATTAATTAAATCAGTAACAATGATAGATGGGAAATTGGTGGTGTATAACTAGTGGATTGTGTAGTCAATCTCTTGAATGTGTGGTCATAAGATTTGTCGTGGGGGAGATGCTCCATCCTAGTTCAAGAAATAATAAGTATTTTTCACCTTTTTTGTTTTACAATATTTTTTTATCATTTTCCTATTGCTTCCAAAATTTCATGATTCTTCATATGTTTTTCATTTCTTAATATTTTTCTTTTCTTTATATTTTTCTCTTTCTTGAGGCATTCTCTTTATGTTTGATGGATGTATTTCATGTTTTTGTTAATAACATTGCCAAGTCGTGATGCAGAAGTCAACACTATGTGTTGGGTTTTTGTACTATGTTATCAAGATGATTAAGTAAGTAATTATGTAAAGTAGTGAGACCACCCCATCCATCCCTCCAGTTCTCTGAATAAAAAGTCTTTTTCATGAAAATAATTTGTTTCTTTTTTCATGAAACCAAAATTAATCAATGATCATTGTACCTTGAAGAAAGAGGGAACGATTAAGTGGAAATGGTAAGGGTGTGACCTTATGGGGACTTGTTAAATTTTCTTCTTGTCTTCCTTCATGTGGTTTATGACTCCTCTTGGAACGTATCATCACTCCTTTGTTGACCAATTAAAACAAAGCTCTATCTTTGCATGGTGTGGTTTCCATCCAAAAATTCAAAAGAGAGAGAGAGAAAAAAAAAAGAAAAAAAACAATAATAGAAATTCAAAGCACACCCCTTAGACACAATAATGGGCTATAAGCACTAGTTATGGGCCTAGAAAGATATGTTACTCATGCTAGAAGGTGCCCCTCTAACTAAGGCCCTTTCTTCCTTCATCTCTTTTCTTCTCTTTTTGGAGTGATGATTGTTCTTTGAGGTGGTTGTGGACTCATGGTGGTTGGTAGGATGAAACACATCAATGCGAGGTCACGGTTCATGGTATGGACTTGGTCTGAACTTGGAAAAATAGGTATGTTGATCATTTTAATAATCTTTATGACAACAACCTATTGTGGACATGGTTAAGTACCTTACATCCTAATCTCTGCAATCCCTTCTCATCCCATTATTCACCTCACTACCACATGTGATAATGAGCCTTTTGGTCTTGTGTTGTATTGTGCAACATCCCAAACACAACAATTGTGTGTTGTTTGGAACAAAGGCATGATCTACATTTAACTTCTTAGGTGCCCACAAATATCTATAGAAGTGGTTATGCAAGGGCATTATGGCAGAAGCCTGCTTTGGGGGAGGACCCACTTGCATAACTTTTTTTGATCATGGCTTTGAACTAACTTTCACATCTTTCAAAACATTAGTGAACATTTCTCTAAAGCTATGCATAATTTTGGGACTACTTCTCATTTATTTCATTAATTTCTCCTATTTTTTATTTCCATATCCATTAATATTTCTTGGCCATCTTCTAAATTAAACCTTTGGTTTCAATTATTCAAAAACTTGTGTGCTTCTAGAGTTACACTTACTAGTCATGGGGGCTAGAGATGAATGCTTTGAAATTTTTCCAACATCTTATTTTTGAACATCATGGTAATTAATAGTAATTTATCAAAATAATGTGAACAACTTGATGATTTTAGTTACCTCATAGCCTTTGGCATAGTATGCTGCCATCACCTTATGTTTAAACAAAAACTAAGGGATTTGAAAAGGGTTAATTATTAAAAAAAATTCACGAAAACTAATGTTAATCATTTGGTGACTATAGGTGATGCTAAAAGAAATGCTTAAGAAGGTCTTTTTCCAAGCACGAAAATGAAACTAAGAGGGGGACAATGGATGATATACCCATGGACAAATCATAGCACATACAAGATAGCAACTCAAGCATTGCATGTTTGCTAGATCCATGGGAAAATGAGAACAAAGTTTAGTCCATCCTTCAAGAATGTTCTACATAAGGTTAGAAATTTGCCACCGCTAGCAGCAACAAGAAGAATCATCTTCAGGAAATTTTTGAAGACCTCTGCAAATTTTATAATCTTCAATGTTTGTCTAATATTTTTGCCATTTTTTCATTTTGTAATGCATCCACTCAAATAAAATTTTGTAATGCAGCACTCAAAGTCAGTTAGTAGTTAGTGTAAGTTAATAATCCCATCATTCCCAACTTTTTGTAAAGAAAGCTCAGTCCTATCCTATTAAATCAAGGATGAGTTTTTATTCAGTTGGGGGGGGGGGGGGGGGGGGGGTATGATGAAGTATTAGTTGGTTGCATTAACATAGCTACCTTGATGTAGCTACCTTGATGTAGTTGCCTTGATGCAATTGCCTCAACACAACTACCTAAACGTAGTTGCTTTGATGTAGCCACTTTGAAGTAGCCGCGTCGACTAGGCCTCGTTGACTAGGCCTTATTGACTAGGCCCTGCCAACACATGAAATGACACATTGATGCAGCCCCGTCGATGTAGTGTTTATTTTTTCCTATAAATACACATGCTCCCACTATGTATTGACATTCTTTAGTTAATAGAGTGGCTGAACTCTTACAATTTTATTCCATAGTCTTAGAGAGCAGTCAGTGAGTTCTTGCACTGTGGATCTGAGTTAGTTTTATGATATCTTATTTGAGTGGCAATGTACTTGAACACATTTTATGAATGACTAGAAGATCGAGATTGATTCTTATTCATTGCAACACTTTGAATTAGATTAAATTTACTTTCCATGCAATTTGCGTTTCATGTACTTAGTTAATATTTACATTTCCATGCATATTAATGAATTGGAAAAATGAGCGTGATCAGTTTCAAGTGTAAACACATATTTTCTTGGTAGCCTTAGTAGCATTATTGTTTGGTTCACCCAGTAGCATAGCGCTTGGTAATCCTAGTAGTGGATACGTAGGTTTAGGATGTGTATGGTAAGCTGGGAATGGATATTCATCACTCGTAGGCTAGTTTAGAATTTACTTTTCATTTTTAATTAGCTTAAATAATTGATTTATTTATTATTGCTAGGAGTAGCATAAGGTCAAAATAACATTAAGAATCATATGCCTCAATTTGACTAAACCATATGTGAAAAAGCTACCACTAGTCTAAGTGGGAAGATAGTGAACTATGATCAAGGTATAATGATCTAGATGCCACAACTAGTCCCATCTACAAAATTCAACCAGATCATGCGTGAATGCTTGTGATTTTTATGGTTGGGCATAGGGGGTACGTCGCCACTCATTATAGGCCTTATAAGATATGTACGAGAAGCCATCCTCCTTGAACAAGACATATCTGAAGGAGAGTCAGTTATGGATCACATCTATGAGCTCAATGTGATCATGAGTCAGTTGAGTTATTTGGAAATTGAATTTGATGATGAGATCAAAGCATTGATCTTGTTATCATCACTGCCTAATAGCTGGTTTGCAATGGTGACTACAGTTCTAGCAGTGCGGACCATTAATGGATTGAATTGGGTTTCAACGATCTATACCATACTTTGGCTTTGTTTATTAGTGTCCTAGGAAAGAGCTTAAGCTTTTACCATCCACTTTCAATGTTCTATAAAATGTAGGCATCATGGAAGTCTTGCAAATGATGTTATGGATTAGAATTGTAGCCTCCTGAAAATTTAGGGATGTTATTCATATCAAGCCTTTTGATGAGAATTTCCTTGTGATGCCTGTGGGGTATTTTAATTACCTTTGTAATTTGTGTCATGCTCTTAATGGCCAATAATGGTTCACTATCATCAAACATGTTGTGGTGAAAATTTCTATTTCTATTTGTCTAATTGTGATAATTTTGTCTATGTTCATTTTGATGTCTTTGATTTTGCCCTTAGGTTTGATTTCTATCCTTATTTTGACTCCATAGTGGAGCTCAATCTCTATACCTACGTTCATCTTCATCAAAACTAGATGTTGCAGAGGAAGATAAAGATGAGGAATTGGGAGAGTCACCATGGCTTCTATAGTGTTCCCTATGGTCCCTTGATGTATCTTTTTTAGGTTTTGATGAGGTCATAGGGCTTAAGGCCTCCCTTGGTCTAAGACTTACTTCATCTCCTCTAGGCTTGTTTGCATTAGGTAAATGTAGTCCTTGAGTGTAATTAGGGTGGTTATAAACATATGAAACCCCTACATGAGGTTGGTCACTCCAATTTTCTTTAATATATATCTCATTAGTTCTCCAATGAATGTTCTCTTCATATGATGCATCATCACTTCCTTGTAAAAGAGACATTATTGTTAGTTAATGATGTGTGTGATTTAATATTTTTTGAAAGATAAATCATTAATGCATTTATAATGATAGTGTATGATATAACTAATCTAGATAACTACCACTGTCCCTAGCAATGGTGCCAATGATGAGTGATGATGTACCCCCTATGCCCAAGCATACAAATCACAAGTGGTCATGAATGATTTGGTTGAATTTCATGGATGGGACTAGTTGTGACATCTAGATTGTTATGCCTTGATTGTCTTCCCACTTAGACTAGTGGTAGCTTTGTCACATATGGTTTAGTCCAAAGTGAGGCATATGATTCTTGATGTTGTTTCGACCTTATGCTACTCCTAAGGATAATAAAGAAATCAATTATTTAAACTAAATAACAACAAAAAGTAAAGTCTAAACTAGCCTACGAGTGATGAGTATCCATTCCCAACTTACCATACACATCCTAAACCCACATATCCACTACTGGGATTACCAAGTGCTATGCTACTAGGTGAACCAAATACTAACATTTCGAGGGTTACCAAGGGAATATGTGTTTACGCTTGAAACTGATTGTGTTTATTTTTTCAATTCATTAATATGGATGGAAACATAAATATTAACTAAGTACATGAAACATAAATTACATAGAAAGTAAATTGATCTAAGTCAAAGTGCTGTAATGAATAAGAATTAATTTTGATCTTATTGTTGTTCATGAAATGTGTCTAGGTACATTTCCACTTGAATAAGACTCTGTACAACTAACTCAGATCCACACTACGGGCACTCACTGATTGTTCTCTAAGACTACAAAATAAAATTGTAAGAGTTCAGCTACTCTATTGACCAAAGAATTTTAATACACAGCAGGAGCACCCATATTTATAGACTTTATTGTGGAGCTACATTGAAGGGGCCCCATAAATGCAGCAAACACTACGTTGACATGGCCCCATCGATGGGGAACACCATGTCGACAAGGTCGTGTTGACGGGGACCAGTCAACAAGCCCACGTCGATGCAACACTTTGATGCTTCATCACCAATTATCAATTGGTGGCAATGAGCTCCTTTAGTTTGTGTTGGCAATTAATAATTTACCCCTTGTCTTAAGCAATTGTGATTGGTTCACAATGATTTCATTCAAGGGATTGAAGATCTCCAAAAGTAGTTACCCAATTCCAACTAATTGTTCTAATAGTTCCTTATGTTGGGCACTATTCATCTGACCACTCGCTACTCCTACAAATGCACAGATGTTCACCATGGTGGCAATGTTAGGCATTGACACCGTAGGAGCATTTAGGGCTTCAACTACCACCTCCATTGTTATTTCCTAGCCTTTGTATTGCATGACTAAGACAGATACCCCCTCACTAATAAAGTCAAATTTTGACATGTAATGACATCATAGCAATGACGTCTTATCAATAAGTTCATCATCCATGCTACGTTATCATTGATACGATGTCTTAGGATGTTTTCAACCTTATAAATATGACACTTGGGCACATAATCCAATAAATTTTGATTCAACACCTTACCCAATCTCTTGTAGTTTTGTTCCATAGTTGTACTAGAGAGTGAATGTCTACAGTGTGATGTTAGATAGTTGATTGGAGTTTTTATTTAAGTAAATTATACTTGGATATAGTTTATGCATGGTAATAAAGATTGAAATTATTTTTCATCATTGCAGCATCATTTAGTTTTCTTTATGTTTACTTAGAATAATTTCCTCGTTTTAGTTAATCCTCTACTTTTCCAAGTACTCTACTTTACTTCTTTGTTAGTAAGTTGTATGGATACAACTAGTTTTGCACATTAATTGTAACTATTTGGTAACCCAGTAATGGCATTGCTTGGCTTGCCTAGTAGTAATTCCACTTGGTAATCCTAGTGATAGCTGCACGAGTCCAAGACGTGAGCAATAGACTAGGAACAGATGTCCATCACTCTAGGATAGAGTAGATTTACTTTTTTGTTGTTTTTTAAACTTAGAATTTAATATTCATTTTTACCATTTTTATGATTAGGAGAATTAGTGGTCAAAACAACATCAGTAATCATACACCTCATTGCGAGCTAAGCCATACACTTGTATCAAGATGGGAAGACAGTGATTTTGAACTCAAACTCAATTACTAGCATAATAACATTACACATCCATGGATTACGATTTAGTCACATGCTAGCACTTGTGACTTGTATGGTAGATTATTGGGATATTGCAACACTCACCATTGGCATCATTTTGATACCAAAGAGATAAAGAGAAGCAATGACTGAACCAATGATGATGAAGACTAGAGTATGCCCATGCAACTAGAAATCTCATACTCTCATAACTATCCTTACAATCTTAATTTCACCTTCATCTTTCATCAAGATAGGTAGTTAAGATGAAGAGACTTATAGGGAAACATTGTTCTACCTATAGAGTGTTCAATTCCCATAATGATTTAAATAGCTTTAAGGGAAATCAATTTGAGCCATGTGTAAGAAGGGTACCATGTGACCAAACACATGACAAGACCCTACCAACCCACAGAGGTACAAGTGAAAAGAGATGCTGCTGTGGAGACCAAACATACACACAACAAGGGAAAGCATATTAACTCTCTCGTTGTCCTAGAAGAACTTGATGGTGATGCATTTGTGGCAAAGAAAATCCACTAGGATCATGAAGTCCATTCTCAAAGGCTTGTTATTTGATTAGAAGAACTTGTCAGGCTACAACTACATTTAGCCTTAGCAAAGACATCCAGAAGAGAAGAAACAAACTCTAGGTACAAGTAGGACTTAAGGCTAAGAGCTTATACTAGATTGCGAAAGGAAGAATACCAAGGTCACAGAAGGATAACTAGCCAGCACCATTTTCCCACTACTTCATCTTCATCCTTATGATCATCAGTGGACTCTGATATAAGGGAACACAAGTATAGAGAGCATGATAAGGAAAGATGTCAAACTCATGATTGACATGATTATTGCTTAAGACACTTTGATGAAGAAGATGAGCAGCATGAGCCACAAAGAAATAGAGATATTCATAAAGAAAGAGAGAGGTATGAGTAGTAAAGGGGGCACCACTACAATAGAGTATATGAACCCTATGAGCATGAAGAACCCTTGTTGACAAGTTGTAGCATGATAAATATAAGGAAAGCTATCTATATTCTAACTAAGCACATAAGGGAAAACCTCATTAAGCGACTAGATATGAAAAACATGCCCAAATTTGAAGGTGAATGCAACATAGATCCACAACACCATATTTAAGCATTTTATGATGCCTACGTCCTACAAAACATAAAGTGACTAGTAAAAAATTATGTTGTTCCCTCAAACACTCACTAAGGAGGTAGAAAGTTGGTATAGACCGTTGAAACCTAAATCAATTAGAAGATGGAGTACCATGCTTGAACTTTTTAATAACAAATATGAAACCTACTCTTGGGTGTCCAATCTTAGGAAACAAATCTAGGGCTAGAATCAAGGAACCCATGAATCCATTAATGTGGCAATGGGTAGATACTATTCAATTCTACATATGTGCCTAGGCCATAGATTTTCCCAAAGGGAGTAGCTTAGACACATTGTTGATGGGTTATAAAATAAAATTAGGGAAATACTTGGGGTTTATGCCTGAGGAAGATTTTTTGGAATGATTGTCCATTGCATCCAAAGACTCATTGATCAAGTGGCAAAAGAAGAAGATGAACTAAAGAAGATAGAATTAGTTGAGGAGTACAATAGAGATCCATCTATTAGAAAGAGAGATGTACAAGTGTGTGATCAACAAGAAGAGAAAGCCTTTGATGTGGTAATATAGAAAAAGACACTACCTATTTAGAAATCTATTATTGATATTGTAGCCAAGGTAGAAAATATGTGGGATTTGATGGACGAAAAATTTACCATAGCTCTAAAATTATGGACAAAAGAACTGAGTAGGCCTTAGCAAAGGCAAGAAGAAAAAGAAGAAAAGAGATTTCAGATAGAATGGAAAGGTAGCTTCAGTGACCAAATGTTTAGATACAAGCTTAGATGAGGAGGAAGGATGTATTATGTGTCAGTATGACCACCTTAAGGGATGCTACCCTGTCATGGCACATTTGCAAGAAATGGGGGCATATGCACTGAATCTAAGATTCATTAAGAAGAAAATACTTAAACGATTACCTTATCCTCAAGGTAACTACCAGTAGACCTTCCAACTAGCCTATTATCTCAATGGAGCTTATTTGCAGCCATAGAAGTAGTATCATCAGCAGTGGCAATAATCACGGATGATGCCACCACCATAATAGCAATACCCATATTGGCAATGAAGCCTTTTTTTATACGATGTCCAATGTTTGATTTCTCTAGGAAACCTAGTAGTTTAGACTCCTTAATATTACCCACTAGAATACCACAAGCCAACACCTCCAAGGATAGATTCCATTCTATACATGCGTCCATAACCACTTGGTTCATTAAGTAAACCTCCTAATACTTTATCACTTGTACCACCACTTGTAATGTAGGGAGAACTATAGTCACAACCTCAATAGAAGAATGCAACTAGGGTAGTTAACAAGCAAGAGGAGGCAATCATGCATGAACCAAAATCCAGGAAATGATTGTTCTTTAGAATGAGTTCCAAAAAGGTTCAAAGGAAGGGGAACACATCTACTTTCGCTCCATCCACATCTAATTCTTCAAGGAATAGGAAGCTTCCATCATCATCCAATGCAAATGTGACAATTGTCATGTTGACATAGACCATTACCCATTGGATCAAGGTAGGAGCACTTCCTTAAGAATTAATAGATCCAAGAAGTCCCTTGGTATACCTTTAAGTAGGAGGTTAGAAACCATGCAACGCTCTACTCAATTCTAGATCAGGAATGAACCTAAGATTGCAAGATATGTATCAAGTTTGGAATCTACCACTGTAACGACAGAAAACATCGGCAGCTGGAAATACCGACCGAGATTTCGGCGTACACAGTTTTAGCCACGGATCCACGCGAGGGCTATGCTGGGGAAAGCGAATCCATGGCGCCCTGAACGGTCTTGTCGATCAGACAGGGACTTACGGGTCAGTAAAACAATGCAAAGTGCATAAAAGAAAGCGATCTGATTCGAGGGACTGTAAAGCAAGGGGAAAAACGATTGCAACGGTGATAATGCTAAACACGATGAAAGGAGGTTGGCACAAGAGAAGCTTGAAGCTTCAAGATCTGTGCTTTGACTTACAAATGTATATTTCGTATGAGAAATTACATTGGGGAAACCCCGATTACAGGATGTGAAACAAGCACAAAAAAACAAGCAAACGGTCTAAACAGAAGTCTGATCTACCTCGTGGGCTAAAGCTGAGATGCAAGGCAGGCCAAGCTTTGACGTCTACCGATCAACTGTTTCTGATTGATAGAGTCTTTTCAGCAGAAAGATTACTCCTGTCACCGGTGCTCAAATCGAAATGTACTCTGCTTCGGTTGTAAGGTGATGATGTCCACGATTGCCAAAGCGCTGTTCTCTATATCTCTGCTCCAAAGTGCTAAGTGCTCTGGTGCTCAGAAATATGCTTTTTGCTTCTCTAATTTTTGCCAACCCCTGTATCTTTGTCAACCGAGGTATTTATAGGCCACGACGCTTCATGGAAAAGGCGCAAACTTGATGGTGTGGGTCCCAGATATTGCGGGTCCTGCTGGCATGATCTTTTAAGTCAGACTGTGACTACGCACAACACGCTTGTTTGCGTGTTGTGCGTGTGAAGAGTAGGCACATGCTGAGCGTGCTTTAATTGCTTTCAGGCTGTATTACACTCATTCACGTTGCATTGCGTGTATGAGCGTAATTTGGTGTAAAAACAATAAGCTCAGAGTTGCTTTACGCTCACTACGCAGCTGCGCGCGACAAAGCGTAAACAATGGGCAACTTACGCTCACTACGCAGCTGTGCGTAATGAAGCGTAAGCAATGTATAAGTTACGCTTACTTCGCAGCTGTGCGTAATGAAGCGTAAACAATGTATGCCTTACGCTCACTACGCAGCTGTGCGTAATGAAGCGTAAAACAATGTGCAACTTGAATGATAACATACGCAATGGTACGCACCGCCGTGTAACGAGCGTAAAAACAAGTTATTCATGCGCCGCGAGGAAAAGCGTCAAACTGTTGCGCTTCTCTAGATTCATCCTTTGACTATTTTGGAGCTTATTACACTCATTACGCTGCCATGCGTAATAGAGCATAAACTTGTCCTGGAACCAAGCTGGAGCGCCCTCTCGCTTGAATTGCGAATCTTTGCCTGAGGCCGACCCGTAATTTTTCACAGTGTTTCAATGGCCCCTCTTTGTTGATGGTTGGAGGGCTTACCCGAAAGATGTCGACAAAGAATGCGAAACACCGAATTGGCAACGCAAGAACAGTGTTCATCCATGGCTACTCAAGTATTGCCCTGTCAACATGGAAGAGCAAGACTGGCAGGTATGGGAGATAAAGGGATATAGCTGGAAACAGGTTCGTGGAAGATGCGAAATGCATTATGGATGGTAGGGGTACGAAATACGTGGTTAACAGGAATGCTTTCAGATGAGCGTAGCGCGTCAGCCTGAGGTTTCTCTGTTACCGATTATAGCAGGAATGCATGCAAATGGAGCGTTGCGCATCACTTTCTGCGATGTCTCTGCTAGCGTGAATGCGGCAAGATGAATACTTGCGTATGTAAGTTTTGCGTATGGGAACTGGGTGGTGGGGATGGAGGAAAACAAGAGTTAAGGGTAAGATTGTGCGAGGTGTAGATGTGCAGAGCTAAGTGGTTGGGCAAACCTGAGTAGCCATTTCAACACGCTGTTGTACTTCACCGCTCAGATGGAATGCACCTTTGGACGACATCCTCCAAGGCAGGTAACCTGCAACCACAAAAGAAAACAGAGGACACCATTGCTGATGAACCGAGGGCGAGATTTTCTTGAAACCAACGCTATCTGATGTTAGATAGAGCCAATGGGCTGTAAAGACGGAGCCGGAGCACACGGGCAGAGCCGCCAATCCTGATGATTTGGCGTTGCATATCTTCGCCAAAAGGCATCAGACACAGCGTAGCTAACTGGTTGCGCTAGGAACCGGCCAGATGAATTTGCGAGGCCGGCGTCCGATAGCGATGATGGGCGAAGACACCCAGGGCCATTGTCGACGAGGATTTCGTCGGGGCTCCAACTAGTGAGGCTAAACTCTCAGAGGTGGCACCACTGCGGCGGGTGCGGTGGCGGCATCTCCGAGGGATCAGTTAGATGCCTCTTTGCTTATCCGAGGAATCAGTAGGATGCCGATGGGGTGGCGACACTGGGACTATTTCAGTATCCCACCCCGTCTGTTGTGTAGCTGTACAAGAATGATCACGCTCGCTTGGACATGGCGGTGATTTGTACACCCCAGTCTTAAGTCCTGGTAGACTGGTATTACTGGTTTTAAGTCTCAGCAGACCATGGTCCCAGTTTAAAGTCCGGGCAGACCGAGAAGCGCTAGTTTTACGTCGTAGCGGACGGTGGTAAGACTGGTTTATGGTCTCAGCAGATCATGCTGTGGATGTCAGTTTCACGTCATGACCCAGGGACAGAGCTGTGCTAGTTTTACGTCTCAGCAGACGGCTATTTACCTCTGCCAGTTTAGCGTCGTGGCGGACGTGTGCAAAAGATGCTAGTTTTTCGTCTTGGCAGACCTGTACAACAGTGCCAGTTTTACGTCGTAGCAGACAGTTACCACTTGCCAGTTTAACGTCGTGGCGGACGCGTGCAAGGCATGCCAGTTTTACGTCGTAGCGGACGATCAGTGCCAGTTTTACATCGTAGCGGACGAGTGATGCCAGTTTTACGTCGTAGCGGACGATCAGTGCCAGTTTTACATCATAGCGGACGAGTGATGTCAATTTTACGTCATAGCAGACGAGTAATGCCATACCTGCTGTCGACACCGTAGATGCTGCTAGATGAAATACCGCTTCAAGTATATGTGATTTACAGGGTTTGCTAATTCGTTGCCATTAACGTCTGCTAATTTGAACGCTCCGTTGCCATATGCGTTGATCACCAAGAAAGGGCCTTCCCAGTTTGCAGAGAACTTGCCCACTGGTTCACGCACAGCCTTGAGAACAAGATTTCCTTTCTTGATCAGGCGCTGTTGAAGGTTGTGGCGATGTTTCTGGCGCTGTTTGTCCTGATACTTCTCAATCGCATCAAGAGCCTGTATCCGCTTCTCTTCTACTGAATCCAAATCCATTATCCGAGCCTCTGTGTGTTGAGCCTCATTTATAATGGTGGAGAGGACCATTCTCAGAGAAGGAATTTGCAATTCAAGAGGTAGCACTGCTTCAGATCTGTAAACCAGGCCATAGGGCGTACTACCCGTAGTTGTCCTATACGTAGTACGATATGCCCATAGCACATAGAGGATCTGTTCGTGCCACCGCCTTTTGTTGCTGTCGAGCATTTTCTTGAACAAATTGATGACTATTTTGTTTGATGCTTCAGCTTGACCATTCACCTGCGGGTAATAAGGAGAGGAAAAAGACTATCTAATGCCTAGGTTGTCACAGAAGGATTTGGTATCCACGCTACTAAACTGTGGCCCATTGTCGGTCACAATGGTCATCGGGGGGCCAAATTGGGTTACGATGTTGTCCAAGATAAAATGGCAAACCTGTTGGGATGGGATTTTCCGTAGGGGGACAGCTTATACCCACTTCGTAAAGTACTCAGTAGCGGTAATAATGAAGCTATGCCCTGCAGAAGATTTTGGCGTGATGCGTCCTATGATGTCCAGTCCCCATCGCTGAAATGGCCATGTTATCTGTGTCGTATGCAATTCTGTGGGTGACACGTGGATGAGGTTTGCGTGACGTTGGCATGTATCATAGGTTTTGACCTTTGTCAGGTAGTCTCATTCTATGTGTGGCCAGTAGTATCCTAAGCGTCGGATTTTTAGGACCATAGCCCTTGGTGCTACGTGGCCACCACACAGTCCCTCGTGAACGTCGCCGACTATGTGCTGCGCCTAGTCTTTGTCAACGCAGGTAAGCAACACGCCATCAAAGGAGCGTTTACAGAGAATGCTGTCTCCGATGATGACGTATTGCCTAGCTCGCTTACGGATTGCATCTTTCTATGCGCGTGTTCATGTAGATGGCAGCTCACCTTGCAAAAGATAAGTTTTGATATTATCGTACCATTCAGGCGTGCTTTCCTCGATAAGAGAGGAGATTTGCGCCATCTGAATGACAGGGTCTGCGCAGTCTGTAATCAATGCAGGGTAGGTGTTAAGCAGGTGTGAAGGCATGTGTAAAGCCAGGGTGGCAAGTGCGTCGGCCAGCGTGTTGTCAGTCCTTGGGACGTGTTGGGCGTCGAAGGTCGTAAATCGCCTCAGAAGATCTTTAGCCTGATCGCAGTAGGGCTGCAAATGTACAACCTTGCAGGTGTAGACTCCAGTGATTTGATTTATGACAAGCATCGAATCACCCCTAACCGCCAGGTGTTGCACATCGAGTTCACCTGCAGTTAGTAACCCCCTGAGGAGCCCCTCGTACTCTGCCACATTGTTCGTACAAGGGAAGGTCAATCGATAAGCGTGTAGACGCACATCCTCAGGCGATAGCGTAAGGACAATGGCTGCACTGCCGCCTCTGGTAGTTGAAGCTCCGTCAAAATATAACGTTGCTTCGAGGCCTGTCGAGACAGGGCTTAGACTGCGTACATGTTCGTCCGGGAACTCTGGCTCTATGGTTGCGTAATTGTTAATCAGTGAAGTTATTAACTGGTCAGCTATCGCTTGGCCCTTCGTGGATGATTGGCCAATATAATGCAGGTCGAATTCTGCCGTGATAGCCTTCCAGCAAGCTATTTTACTACTCTCATATAAGCTATGCATAATGGCTCTAAAGATGTTGTTTTTACAGATGACGTTAACTTGACTATGAAAAAGATAATGCCGACATTTCTTAAGCGTAAAAACTAATGCTAAGCAATTATGCTCGATGTCGTTGTATCTCGTCTCGTACCCACATAGAGCGTGGCTTAAGTAGTAGATGGGCATTTCCGACCCATCATCTCTTTTTTGACACAGTAACGCTGCTATTGCTACGTCCGAAGTTGCGAGGTAAATGAAAAAAGGCAAATCCCTTTGCAGCGGGAAAACCGTCGACAAGTGTTGCAGTTCTTGTTTTAAACTGTCAAACGCACGCTGGCAATCGTCGGTCCATTCGAAATTAACCCCCTTTTTCAGCAAGTATTGCATAGGGTGTAACTTGTCGGTTAACCGCGAAATGAATCGGCGTATAAACTGTAAGCATCCCTGCAACCCATGTAATTGTTTGAGGTCTATGGGAGGCGTTAACCCGACAATGGCTTTGACTTTATCAGGGTCAACTCGTATGCCGGTTTCTGATACCACAAACCCCAGCATGCGTTCGGTTTTGACTCCGAATACACACTTCTTTGGGTTAAGCCGGAGTTCGTGTGCGGAACATCTTTTAAGGACTAACTCCAGGTCCTCTGAATGGTTTTCCGACTTCAAAGACTTCACAGCTATGTCGTCTACGTAATCATTCAGCTTTCCTAGGAGGTAATCACTGAAGATGTATGTCATGGCCTGTTAGTACGTTGCTCCGGCATTCTTCAGACCAAAAGGCATCATGGTGTAGCAAAAGGTGCCCCAGGGTGTCATGAACGTCGTGGTCAGCTGGTGTTCTGGGTTAATGCGAATCTGGTTATAGCCTGAAAAGTCATCCATAAAGGACAGAAGCGCATGCCCAGCTATTGTATCCACTAGCTGGTCGATACTCGGCAATGGGAAGTTATCCTTAATTGTGGCCTTGTTCAAATCCCGGAAGTCTATGCATATACGTATGCTCCCGGTCTTCTTCGGCACGATCACAATGTTAGATACCCAGTCTGA